>JADLZL010007797.1:0-523628 GCA_015844335.1 Chrysopogon serrulatus | reverse complement strand
AACCCTTATGTTATTCCAACTGTGCATAATTAACTTTTAACAACATCTAGTGTTTTGTGATCCTAAATAAGTACTCCCTCCATTCCAAATTGTAAGCCATTCCAATAATCTTAGAGAGTCAAAGCATCTCAAGTTTGACCAAAATTATAGAGAGAATTACAAAGATTTATGAAATCAACTAGAAATAAGTATATTATAAAAATATATTTAAGAAAGAATCTAATGATACTTATTTGGTATCATAAATGTTATTATTTTGTTATATAAATTTTGTCAAAGTTGAGGTGCTTGACTCTGCAAGATTCTTAGAATGACTTACAATTTGGGATGGAGGAATACAATAGTAATGCTGAAACTTTCTTATGGCCTCCATGTGTAAAAGCTGAAATTTCTTAGACTTGGAGCCTCAACCTATCATCAATAGATTTTCCTTTACACTAATTGCTATGTCATCTATAAAATCCTTAGAATCTGCCAACAACTAAGTGTCGATAAAATTCATGGAACAGTAAAATAAATGAGAAACAAAGATATATATAATTATACATGCAAAAAACCATCGACAATCTTACTTCTAGTATGCATCTGACAAATTCCATTACCTCTTAGTAGATACGAGAAGAGTTATGACTAAATTTAGGAACCTATTAACCATTAGATAAATAGATTTTTGACTTGCCATTTTGCTGTGTGTGGACTGGGCTACGGTGTCATAGTTTTTTTTTTCAGTTCTTTTCCCCTCATCTAGAGTAACCATTTGCCTTTGTTATTTTAATGCTGAATTTCTCTTCCATGCTTTTGTAACATGCGTGTAGGACATCTGGTGTCATATACATTCCCTAATGCCAATGCGATCTGCTGCTCGAGTTGCCTGTGTGTCTCGTGCTTTCCTATGTTCCCGAGATGCCATCCCAACCTCACTTTCAGTGCTAAAATATTGAGATCGAATAAGAAGGAATATGAAAATGATGATATTGCCAGAGATTTCTGTAGCAAAGTTGACCAAATTTTAAAAAAACATTCAGGCATTAGTGTTAAGAAACTCAAAATTCAGATGTTTATAGGTTACAATGATTATGTCGACAGTTGGCTCCAAGTTGCTGTTAGATCAGGAATCGAAGAACTTTCACTTTCAATGCCAAGGAGAGCAAAATACAACTTCCCATGCTCAATCTTATCTAATGGGAGTGGAGACTCAATCCAATACCTATACCTTACTGGTTGCTCCTTCCGTCCCACAACAGAACTTGGTTGTTTAAGACGCTTGACAAAACTATATCTTCATCATGTTAGTTTTACTGGGAATAAGTTAGGGTGCCTTCTCTCCAATTCTTTTGCCTTGGAGGGACTGAGAATCAGGTACTGTGAGGGGATAGGTTGCTTGAAGGTCCCTTGCACGCTGCAGCGCCTAAGGTACCTAGAGGTTTTCAGTTGTTGCAAGCTAGAAATGATAGAAAGCAAAGCTCCAAATGTTTCTAGCTTTTGCTATGAAGGAGACTGCATTCAACTGTCACTTGGAGAAACATTGCAAATGAAGGAGCTAAGTTTGTCGTTCTCTGGGGCAGTTCATTACGTATGTGTTGAACTTCCGTCCAGCATGCCAAACCTTGAAATTGCTACTATAACTTCGGGAAGTGAGGTATGCTCTCAAGCTTTGGCTGGACCAGCAACTCTCATATTTTTATACTGCATATTTACAACAGTCATATCTATAACTAACGTATTTATCTTTTTTGCAGATCAATACACCATTGCTGCATAGCAAATATCTCCACCTCAAAAACCTTAATATTATTCTTAGTGCTGCAACCTTTCCTCCAGCCTATGATTATTTTTCTCTTGTTTCCCTTTTTTTGATGGTTGCCCTTGCTTGGAATCTTTGGTCTTGGTTGTAAGTTGACTTTTATATTTATATTTCTATATGGTAACAGTAGCTAACACTGCAGAACCATGAGTATAACTTTTTTTTCCCTTTTTCATTTTATATGTTATATAGGTATCCCAATGGGAAATGGAACATGTCTCCATATTTGCAGATCCCTTGGATCTGAGGAAGATCCAAGGACAGCAGCACCACAAGATGAAGACTGTGGAGATCTTAGGATTCACATCAGCAAAGACTCTTGTTGAGCTAACATGCCATATCGTTGAGAACATGACATCACTTGAAGGCCTTACATTGGGGACTCATCAGAGTTCTTCTAGGTGCTCTGAGCCTACTAATAAAAGTAACAAGTGCTCCCCATTGCCTGCTTATGTTCTCATGGAAGCTCAACGAGCGCTCTTGGCCATCAGGACGTACATTGAGCCTAAAGTTCCCCCTGTATCGTAAAGCTAAGTGTTGTTGAAACCTGCCGAAGATGCCATGCTGTCGAACTTTAGATGTTGCGTCTCAGTTTCTGCTATTCATAATTATGGAAAGTATCTATTATGTACCTCTAGTATTTTTTTTTAAGAAGTGTATACTTCAGCGCCTGTCTCTGTTTTACTGGGTTTGGGTTATGAGTAATCTTTGGGTTAGGATGTGCTGATTAAAAAAATCTTTGGGTTATTAGTACTTTGGTATGCTATTAGTTATTTTGAAATTGTTCGTGTGTGTACTACATACATTTGTTCAATCAAGCTATCAAAGATGCTGGTGACGTCATTTTTCTTATTTTTTGTGTCCAGTGAAGTCTGCTACTGAAACCATGGGACGCTTGGAATAATATTGTATCAAAAAAAGCCAAAATATCTTATAGAGTAAAATATCGTTAAGTTCTTTAACTTTTTGATACATTCCCATCTACGTTCTTGTAACACCTCTCGGTGTTACGTTAACCTAAACCCACCATAAACCCACCATGTCATCATGTTATACATTAAGTATCATGTTTATTAATTCATTAATCACCAAGCATCAAGTGCATTAGCGCATGTCATGGTGTTAATGACCCCTGCATAAGTAATGCTTTGTCTTGTATGCCAAGTGTGTTTTAAGATGTTAATCATGCTTCATGATTTTTGGTACAGTTTGCTATGCATGCCAATTAGAATAGGGTGGCAAAGCAATTAAATTTCACTTACATGTTTAATCAAGTTTATAAAAGTGATTAAACTAAAAGCAACCTTGGAGTGATTAAGTGTTTGTCTAACTATGTTTAACATCCTAAGCATGTTTTACAAGTCAAATGATGTAAAGCAAGAACAAAAATTGAATTGAATTCAAATGCCAACACCTTCCAAAAATTTGCTAAGTGTTGGAATTTTAATTTCAGTTTCAATTTCGAGCTAACCGTAATTAATTTTCTAAATAAAAGATGCTAACTAGTGGCATCATTTCAAAGTATAAACTTTGTACTTTGAAAATATGTCATTGGTTGGGTTTGAAAAGTTCCACAACATCATTAATTAATTGCCCAAAGTTTGAATTTGAAATTCCTTTTCAAAACTAAAAAAAAATTTCAAAAGCTTTTACCCCTTTTCAGTTTCACCTCAAAATATTCAAAATTTGGGAAAACTTCAAAAATACAATTTGTGCATCTCTTTGAGCTCTACAACTTTGGTATATAAAGTTTTTCAAGTTTTTAATAAAATTTGAAGGAATTTCAAAAGTACTTCAAATGGGAAATTATCCCTTTTTGTATTTTAAACTCCAATTCAAAAAATTATTTGGTTTCATGAAAAACTTTCTAAATGAAAGTTGTAGACCCTGAGAAATAGAGCAACTTTTATTTTTGGAGATTTTCATCTTTTATTCAAAATTTGAAAGTAATTTTGGAATCCCAAAAGATTGAATTTAAAACCTTTTTTCAAAATGTAAACTGTGTTTTCAAAAATATTTAGAATTAGACTGAACTTCTTTAACCAAAGTTGTAGAGCATAAAAATTTGAGCAACTTCTATTTTTGGAGTTTTTCCAGTTTAGTTCAAAGTTTTGGAGAATTTTGCAAAACAGTTTCAAATTAAAAGAAAAAGGGGAGGGGGAGCTACAGTGCAGCACAGTGCTTGGCATGGGCTCGCCGGCCACCGTGGCCTTTCCGCACCCTCGCCGGTTTCCCGCGCGGTCGAGCACCTGACAACATCGTGAAGGCTCCATCCACGTTGCCGCCGCTTCGAACAGGTGCCATAAATAGGAGGAGACGGTCTTCGCGCTTCTTCTTTCACCGACACCATTGTCGCCGCCGCTACCACCGCTCTCCTCGCCATCATCGCCGCTCCTGCCTCCATTAGCTTGCCCAAGCTTGCCCACGAGCTCCGCCTGCCCACCACGAGCCCGTAGAGCTTCGCTTACGCCGCCTCTTGTCGCCCGAGCGCCTTTAACCGTGTCGTGGTCTCCTTAAGTCCGGCCGAACCGCCTTGAGCTCGCCCGGTGAAATTGAAGCTCCTCGCTTCGGTCCCAGCTACCAATTGGTTGCACTCGTCTTTGCCATTCCCAGCGCCTCTCCTTAGCCCCCTTGCGCTGCCCAATTTCCACCGAACCTCCCCCCGGCGGCAAGAGCCCCGCCGCCACCGTGCCCCACCTTGGCCCACCTGGCTGCGGAGCGCCTCCATCCGAACCAACACCACAGAAAGCTTCTCCACCCTTGATCACCATCCTCCCGTTTGTTTGTTCCATCGTTAACGCCTCTCAAGACCGGACGCGGCGGTGCCGCCAGCTTCACGTCGCCGCGAGGCCGAGCCGCCATCGCCACCGTTGCACTCGCCCGGCCACCAATCGGGTCGTATTGCTGCTCGTTGGGTGCTTTAGGGTAAGAGGAAGCCGAGGGTGCTTTTCGCATCGCTGAGCTCTCGCTGGCGGGTGAGAACGCCGGCCGGCCGCCGTCCCTCCCTCTGTTTGAACGAGGGAGGAGGAAGGAGCTGACGAGCGGGACCAGGCCGTCACCACCGAGAGGGAGGAGTTAGCAGGCCGGGCTGATCCATTGTTGGGCCGAACTGGGCCGTGGCGCGGTCCAAGAAAGGGAAGAAAGGTTTTCTTCTTTTTCGTTTCCCTTTTCTTTTTATGAATTTAAATGCTGATTTTGTTATTTCCATAACTAAATACTTTGGGCAGTTAAAAATATGAGAAAAATATATTTGTGATCCTCATGAGATGTAGTCTCATAAAAAAATATGTGTGTAGCATGTTAAGTACTGTTGTCATGTTTAATAATTGCATGCTTTAATTAATAAATAAATGATGTTTGATTTTTGTAGAGTAAAAATAATAATCCAAAAATCATAAAAATTTAGGAGTAAGCTCTTCATGTTAAAAGTGACCTCCAATAAAATTTGTGCACTGTTTTGAGCAACTTTGCTTTGATAACTAGTTTTCACCTTTTTTAAAGTCTATGAAAATGATTAATAAAATAACCTTTAGTTAATTAGTTTCTAATTAAAATGTTGGGTGATTTGTGGTATTGTTTGAAGACCCTGGATCAGTAAAAACCTCCCCTGGTCCAAGGCATGGTCATGTATAATATGTATAGTGTTGCTCACTTGTGCTTAATTAGAGACCCTAATTAATTAATTTCTTGTTTAATAATTTGCTTAAGTAATTAATGGTATATATCACTTAGGTTGATTCCTTTTTGGTATTACTTGAAAACCATAGATCATTACCACTATAATGATTCATGGCTTGACTGATAGTGTTACTAGTGGTCATCATCACATTTGTAGTAATAGATTAATCTTTTATTAGCAAGTTTAATTAGTGGCTTTCAACGACTGTAAAAATGGTTAATAAATTAGTAATCACCCTTAGTTACTATTAAGGTTGCTTGATTTTGGGATTGAGTGATGACCCTAGGTCATTAACCCTAATGACCTTCGGCATTTTATGTTGATTGCGTATTGTTAGTCCGCATCGCTCGGTGTTATCTATGATCTCTTAACATAACTATACTATGAAGGAAAGTTGTACTCAAGATAATAATAAATTAAGTTGTTTCATCCATATTGCATCATCTCGCATCATGTTATTAAGCATGCATCGTTCCTTTACGTATAGTCTACACGTGAGAGCGATGGATTGCGATGGTCAAGCTTCGAGAAGGTTCGCGTTAATCCCATCCCGACGAGGTGAATCCACCGAAGAAGTTGATGTCAAGAATAACAACTAATTTTCTCTGCAACACAGGCAAGCCCCGGATGCATTTAAACACTTCCTTGTATCTCGAAAAGCTTTATATTTTATGTTCCAGATATGATGCATTAAGTGTTAGGAGTTGTGTGATATTCTACTTTGATGCATTTACCATACCTTGATATATTACCCTGGATACCTGTTTTGATTTCGAAATGCTTAGTACTCGCTTAGCCTGGCTACTAGTGTAGGAGTTTGATGAAATGTTTTTAAAGGTGTAATAACAAAAGTTCCCCTTGAGGGCAATTATGAAAACCTTATGTTGCTTATTGTTTATCCTTTACTTCGATCGGGTCAAGGGTACTCAATAAGAACATGATGATGAGTAAATCGAGACGCCGGTGAAGTGACTTGCATCAGGAGGGGCTATTGCCCTGGTGTAGTGTCGTCCACTTATGTCGGTTAAGGACCGTCCATTGTTTGGCGCTGGGATCATGAGGTTATTGGATAGTACTAGTCGCATGCTAATGGCGGTAAGCTCCACTTGGACTATTCATTACTAGAACGGGCCGTAGCGTGTACCCATCCTACGATGCGCACCGCCGAAGTGACCGAGCGGCCGTAGAGAGGTGGTGTACTGTGCATCCGTTCTAGTATGGAGAAATCTAAGCGTTGAGTTGATGTATGTAAGATGTTGGGTCCTGCATACATCGTGTGGCTAGGAAGCCCCAACTGGGTATATAAAGCGATTCGAATCGTCGGTGCTCCACGATATGGGAGACTTGATCCGAGTCCCTAAGATCGTAGTAATGAGGAAAGTGAGAATTAAAAGGTTTTGAATTCGGCATATGTTTGATAAGTGATTGATCTAGTAAGGACTGGCTTAGTCTCTTTTTACAAAAGTGTGTCTTTTGATCTTGCTAAAGCCTTACCTTGATTCCTACCAATCAGCATTCCTGAGTCTTCTCCATTTTTTCTGTCGGGTAAGTCTTGCGGAGTACTTTTGTACTCAGGGTTTCTTTGACCCCTGTTGCAGGTGTTGACTAGTGTTGCTGACTTCGGTCATACCAGTGGGCTTGGCATGATCGAATATCTTCAGTCTAAAAGAGGTTCTCTCACAGGTGCTCTATAGTTCTTTCTTGCTTCCGCGAATTCAGTTAAGTTTTATTTAATCACAATCTGATCAAATGTTGTAACCTTCTTTCGTAAATCTTCCGCTACTCTGTTTTATTTGGATAAGAACGGTTGTAATACTACAATATCTTGTAAGAATTTGATCCTGGAGGATCGTGGTGTCATCGGGGTTTCACCCGACAGAACTTTTTAAGTTACATGGTACACAAGTACGGCTGACAGAGGTCTTAGGGACAATGTCAGGTGCTTGTGGGCCATATAATTTAGAAGGTTCTGCCACAGTCCTCAAACTAAAAAAAACTATCCAGGTCTCTAAACTACTGCAACTGGCTGTGCCACGGTGGTTGTTAGACACTGTGGCCATGCCAACTTCTCAAAAAAAAATCCTATCGCATTTCTACAGCCGAGGAGCCTTTAGCGCCACGAGCTCATTCTAGCGGCTGCCCGTCCGGTGCACAGGGGCACACCGGCTTGGTGGCACACGACGCGAGAGTGGAGGCCGCCGCACCGGCTACGGGCGAGCGCCCAATGCCGGCGGGGGCGCCCGGTCTCTCCGAGGCAAGATAGGCACGACACCACACCTTCTATCCTGCCCGCACGCCGAGCTGGCTACCAAGCGACGCCACGCCCTGGCTATAGGATGCTGCTCACCGCGGTCACGGCGCCGCTTCTTCACCACCACCTCCGCCGGTCTCCCACCGATCGCTACCGCTAAGTCGCTGCGCGCACCTACACCATCCGCCGAGTGGAACGAGAACATGCGCGCGCCGCCTCGCTACGACAATAAATCGCCCTCCGCACCAAGATCGCCATTACCACGCGTCCAAATACCGTGAGCCCAGTGATTAAAGCATAGTACCGCGGCGGGACGAGGTTGTGGCACCACGCCACCGCGGCGCACGGCACATGCGTTGGCTGCCTTGGTCGCAAACCTAGAGACCGGCCTCTGTCAGAAAACTAGTTCACAAACTCCCCGAACACCGCTTCCACGCTCTTGGTTGCCATGTCCCCGAGCGAAGCGAGAAGCTGCAGCAAAGAATGGCGCCCCGTATGACCCCCGCCCAACACTAGACGCGCCCTCCGTTGTAGAAATGGGATTATGGCATGGCCACGGTGTCCAATCGCCACCATGGCACACAGCCCACGTTAGTCGCTAGTGCTCACATGTCATGTTTTGGACCTGTGGTGTATGGTTGTAGTAGTTTAAAAACTTCGGATAGTCACTTTTTTTTTTTTAGTTCGAGGACATAGATGGAAATGTGAGTTGAAGAACCTAGGGTGCATTTTATCTATACTATAAGTTAATGTTGGTATTAGTATGATAATGTTCTGTTTAACCATTTACCAAATTAAAATATATCACAAAGCACACATAGATACTTAGACGCAAATATATGACAACAATAATTTTTAGATTATGCATGTGTCGCTACCTTTAAAAATCCTGCGCATTGACTTCCTTAGAGCACAAGTATTTAGCGTCGGACATGTCAAACAAATGTAGAGAATATCTCCCGACCGTTCTAGAGATCATCATCCATGTATTGTTTAAAAATTGTTTTCACAAAATTAGCCCTAGAAGATGTGTACATTGTTTTTGTTGCCATAATCCCTATTCGCCTCCTTTGTTTATATTTTCTGGTAATCTTGCCACCTTTTGTCTAATTTATTTACGCTGAAAAGAGAGAATATTTTTCTAAATAAAAGAAAATAAGAAATAAGAAAATGAAGAAGGGAAGACCGGAAGAGCACGGCCACGGCGAGCTCGGTCGTCCACTGCCTCCAAAACTAGTAAAGAAAACGTGGAGGAAAGAGCGCACGCAATTTCCATTTCCACTTTTTATAGTAAAAAATAAAATAAAATAATTTTATTTTCTTTTCCTCGTCAGTCTCTCTCCTCGGCTGGCTCCCCCTCGTTGGTGTCGCGTAGGTCGCCTGCTTGCTTCCTCCCTCCGCATCGAGACGCCGCTTCCCGTCCCTCCCCCTTCCTCTCTCTCCTCCCAGCCGCATCCAAACCCTAACCCTAAACCCCTCTCCCCCCACCAACCTCCGTCCAGTCCCCTCACCCCCACTGACCTGGCTCCCCACCCCCGACGCGCCACGCTGGCTCGATTCGATCGGTGTAGGTGAGCGAGCTCCCCTGACCTCATCATCATGGCTGCGGGCTGAAGAGAAGAGAAGAGAAGAGAAGCGAGGAGGCACAGCAAGCGTCGATGGCATTGGGAGATCTCATGGCCTCCAGGCTCGTCCACTCGTCTTCGTCCTCGCCGTCTCCGTCGCCGTCGCGGTCGCGGTCGACGGCCGCGGCACCGGCACCGGCGCCGCCGCTGCCCAATCACCACCAGCACCAGCACCACCACCACCAGAGCCACAGCCATGCCGGGGATGGGCTCCTGGCCGCCAACGGGCCGGAGCCCAGGAACGGGCTGGATGCCGCGGCCGAGGCGGAGAGGCGGGCGCCCGTGACCCCTGCCCCAGGTGGTCGTGCTGTGCGAGCAGCGCCACGAGCCCGACGGGATCGACGAGGCTGCGGCCGCCGCCGCAGGGCCCTCCACCAGTGGCCTCGTCTCCAAGTGGCGGCCCCCCAAGGACCGGGTAATGGACGTGATGCAGTGTGCATATGCTGTTTCTGATATTATCTACTACGCTATTCGCTGGATTCGGCAACGCCTGGGCTCGGGGGCATCTTTAGGATAGAAATTAGCTGATCCAGCTTAAAAATGGTACATTGGGCGAAGCTGCGGGGCGTGTGAAGTGATTGCGGTGCCTGCCAACTTAGCAATTTAGCATTTATTTATCGATTTCCGTTACCGAGTATGAAATGGACTGCGGTGTGCTGCCAGGTGTAACTAATGAGACCCCGGAAGTCAAGGAACAAGTAACCGCTATGCTCGCTGCTCTTTGTGAGCAGGAGAATCATTATATATGGAGGAATGAGTTATCAATTGCCATAACCTAGTATCTTCTGCTTCTTAAGTGTTTATAAAGGTTATCGGGGCTTAGGGTCAGGGTTAAATTATGAATTACATGTTGTATTACTATTCTGCTATATGATACTGATAATTTTTTTTATTAATGATTAATGATAGTTGATACCAAACAGAAATATTGTGCCCTACGGTGTTGCTATAGGCATGCAAATACTTAATTTCACTTACCACCTAGATGTAGCATGGTGATCAGTCTTTTGACCTGTATGTCTCGTATACAAAAGAAACAGTATCATTCTGGGTACCTAACAGGTCCTATAAATGCTGTGATGATCATGGTGGCATGTGCAGATACCTACATATAGAACAAAAAAATCCAGGCTTTGCAATCTTTGAAAAGTTTTTTTCGTATTGAATAGGCACTAGCACATACATACATATGAATGCTGGCCCCCCCCCCCCCCCCCCCACCAACCACCACCAAGTTCCAAGCGACACTTCCTATCAGTGACTTGTTGGAATCATATCATTAAAGAAAATGCTTAGTCTCACTGGGTTGCTGTTGATAAAGCTAAAAGTTATAGGAGAAATTGCATCAATAACACTATGAACCATTTTTTGCACTTTTGCTGACATACTGCTCCCGATAGCATTGTATTGCTATGGGAAAATGAAAATTCCTCAATTTTGCCAAAGTTCAAACATGGACATAGTCTGGATCATGTCGTTTATTAGCCATTGGCTAAGTTAAAGTTAGCTGACCCCAATTTGTTCATGTCACTGGAGCCTTAAGAGCTCCAATGTAATAAAGTTGGCATGCAAATGCATTTGTTTCAGGGTTACCACACTGTGCATGTTGCAATGGCATGAAGCACCAGATGGGAAATAGGGTGTTTCAGTTACACATATGATTGCTAGATAGGAGGTTTTGAGGTTTCATTCAGTACATGGAGTGGAAATCAATTTAGCATTATGAGCCTTGAAGTCCCTGGAATAACATTAGAGATTATTCATGCTCTTGGGCAGAGACAATTTCTACATATCTACGTCCAGATGTTCTATTTTTCCCTAGATTCTTTTTGGAATTTTGCAGAACCACTTGGTGTGACTATGTACCATGTAAAATAAGCTGCCCTTTCACCCTTGAGACAAAGCCCCTTAGGTTTTCAGCTTATATTTACTTGTCTGAGGATCATGTTGAAAGTCAACAGCACTGCTGAGCTTATTTCTTCTATTTACTATTCTAATTCCCTGTCTGTTTTGCTTGGTGTATTGTTCTGCACCATTACTGATTTAGTCATTATGGAATTTATAGCTATTTTACCAATTTTTCATTTTGTTTTGTCTAGCCATGGGATGGTTTGCTAGTTCTTATAAGTTTTCTGGATGTTTTATATGATCTTTACTAACGATGGATTTTGTAGCGCAGATGAAGACAGGATGTGTTGCACTTGTATTATGTTTATACATTAGTGTGGATCCACCTGATGTAATTAAAATTTCCCCTTGTGCAAGAATGGAGTGCTGGATAGGTAAATTTTTAATTGATTATATATTTCTAAATTTCAGATTAGTTGAAAAAATTCAGTAAATGAACTGCTTATCCCCATTTGAATGAAACTGTGTCTTTTTTAACCAATCGCATTTCTGAAAGACAAGAGCATATTGTTAATTAGAAGTACACAGTGATAACAAAGCCATTTGGCCCCAAGCTTGTTGGGATGAGCACTGACAAGAAGATAATAAAAAGGACAAACTTATTAAATATATACAAGGCATCAACATTAGTAATTTATTAAAGGATCTAAAGTCTTGTTCATGGTTCAGGCATGTAGATAGCTGATTTCAATGTTCTTCCACCAAAGCACAATCTTAATAATTATATTTCTTTCATAACAGTATTAATTTGAAGTAAATAGCAAGAAGGGAACTATCTGACACCTACTTCCATAGTTTTAGATGAAAAGTATCCCCCTTTTAAATTTCAAGCTGACAATAGGCATTTAACTGTAACGGAATTAAAAATTTCTAGTGTAAGATACCGCATCTATTGGCCATGGTCATGAATATATATATACTTAATTATTAACCTTTGTGATGATTATTCTGTCAAGAAGTTGTTACCAAATTTGAGACAACAATTGTAACTTACGTTTGTTGATAGGTTTGCACTTCAATACTGTTATTGCACTAGGTGCAATTTCCTCGAGGTATGTTCATAGATCTTAATTCCTTTCTTTTCAGATCCTTTTTCAATGGTACCTCCTAAAGCCCTTGAGAGTATTGGAAAAACGTTGCATTCACAGTATGAGCGCTGGCAACCTAAGGTGAGGAACTTGCTTTCTTGTTTAACTTCAATCTTATTTTGGTGAGGATTATTTGCATCTTCATACCCTATTCCTAACACCACTTGCAGGCTAAATACAAGCTTCAGCTGGACCCAACAGTGGAGGAAGTTAAGAAGCTTTGCAATACTTGCCGCAAATATGCCAGATCAGAGAGAGTCCTTTTCCATTATAATGGCCATGGCGTACCAAAGCCTACATCCAATGGTGAGATTTGGGTGTTTAACAAGGTAATATCATGAAGACACTCTATTATTTGCCGTGTGTGCGTATATCATAGTGTCTCTAATAAAATAAGATGGTTGTTTCTGCATTTTGTAGCAGAGTTACACACAGTATATTCCACTTCCAATTACTGATCTTGACTCATGGCTAAAGACACCTTCCATTTACGTTTTTGATTGCTCAGCGGCTGGAATTATTGTGAAAGCTTTTCTAGAGGTATGCTACATGCTTTAATTAACACATGTTTCTATGTGCTTGAAGATGAAGGTCATCATGATTTATGGACTTGATTTGTTTCTGTTCGTGGATTGTCTAATATTCATAGTGACTTCTGTTTATTTCAGCGCCTAGACTGGAGTTCTAGCTCCTCTGCATCTTCGCAGAAGGACTGCATTCTTCTTGCTGCCTGTGAGGCACATCAAACTCTTCCTCAGAGTGCAGAATTTCCTGCTGATGTGTTTACGGCTTGCCTCACAACACCCATCAAAATGGCTTTGCACTGGTTCTCTTTCTCTCCCCCCCTCTCTCTTCTCTGTTTGTGCACGCATATTTGTGTAGACAGTTCCTTATTGCTTATTCTCCTAGCATGTTGTGCTTACATGGGGACATACCTATAAACCGTGCAGGTTTTGTGTTTATCATTACTCCGTGGTTCTTTGGATCTTTCTCTTATTGACCAAATTCCTGGAAGGCAAAATGACCGTAAAACTCTTCTTGGGGAGCTCAATTGGATTTTTACTGCTATAACAGATACAATTGCATGGAATGTTCTTCCTCATGGTATGATGTGTGTGATATATAATTTTGGGGAACAAGAAAGCTAGAGAAGATTATTGAAGTTCAAAATAAATGTCAGCCTATTTTGGGTTTATGATACAAGTTTCACTGTGCAGGTCTGTTCCAAAGGCTTTTCAGGCAAGATCTTCTTGTTGCTAGTCTCTTTCGTAACTTCTTGCTTGCTGAGAGAATCATGCGATCAGCAAATTGTTCTCCAGTTTCTTATCCATTATTACCGCCAACACATCAACATCATATGTGGTAACTAACCTGACTTGCCCTTCTTTTTTTTGCATTAACTACCGTTTGTGTGTTTTGTAACATGCTAAATCCCAGGGATGCATGGGACATGGCTGCTGAGATTTGCCTTTCCAAGCTTCCTCAGTTAATTGATGATCCAAATGCAGAGTTTCAGGTTATACTTACCATTTAGCTTTTCAAGAAACATCAGTATTTGCTGGTATTGTTTTGACATTTGAATACAAGCATTTCAGTATGCTAATTTCATTCTCTCCTTTGAACCAGCCAAGTCCGTTTTTTACGGAACAACTGACGGCTTTTTCGTGTGGCTTGATCATGGCTCTGAGGACAAGAAACCTCCTGAACAGTTACCCATAGTTCTTCAGGTAAGACATTTTGCTTTTGCACTTACATTCATGCCAATTATTTGTAAAACCCAGTTTAACTTTGTAACCTTATTGCCCTTCACTTTTCTGCTATAGTTTTAATTTGGTAAACTGTTTTACATTCGTATCTGCTACTCCCTCCAATCACAAAAGACTATCGTTTTGGGCTGTGTTTAGTTAACCTATCAAAAAAAAAAAAAAAAAAAATTGGACTGTTAATTACTCTGTGTACATTGGATTGGACGTTTGAAAACGTTCCCAAAACATATACTCATACTCATAATCATATAATTTTACTATTCTTATATACTGTAGTACAACATTGCTTGGCAAAGTTATGTATTTTGTGGATCATGGCAACACCGAAATGGCACTATTTTATGACTGGAGGGATTATATTTCTTTTCTGGTTTTATTTCCTTCTTACATCTTATCTTTTTTTGCAGGTCCTACTTAGTCAATCACACAGATTTAGAGCGCTTGTTCTGCTTGGAAGATTTCTTGACATGGGGCCATGGGCAGTTGATTTGGTTTGTACTGACCTCTTATGCTGGTACATTTTCATGAAATGCTTGTTTTTTCTCATTAGTTTTCATTGTTGTAGGCCCTGTCTGTCGGAATATTTCCTTATGTACTCAAACTGCTTCAAACAAGTGCAATGGAGCTGCGTCAAATTCTTGTGTTTATATGGACAAAAATTCTCTCTCTTGATAAGGTATGCACTCTTCATTGTAATCTTTAAACAGTTCTTTTATTATCTTAGATTCAGGTGTTTAACGTGTAGCTTTTTCCCAAATGATGACAGTCCTGTCAGGTTGACCTGGTTAAAGATGGAGGACATGCATATTTTGTTAGGTTTCTTGACAGTTTGGATGCTTACCCGGAACAGCGTGCAATGGCTGCTTTTGTTTTAGCAGTCATTGTGGATGGGCATAGGACGGGTCAAGAGGCTTGCATGAATGCAGGGCTTATAGATGTTTGCCTGAGACACCTGCAAGCTGATAATCCTAATGATTCACAGACAGAACCTTTACTTTTACAGTGGCTTTGCTTATGCCTTGGGAAACTATGGGAGGATTTCCCTGATGTTCAGCTACTTAGTTTGCAAACAAATATGCCGGACATTTTAACATCCTTATTGTCGCAGCCTCAACCTGAGGTATGATGCCGTCATATCGTGTCTACTCTTTCTTTTGCCCACGTGACAGGATACATATTAATAACATTTGGTGTTGCCAGGTCAGAGCTGCTGCTGTTTTTGCACTTGGGACTCTCTTGGACACATCATCAAATGGCTCTGATGATGATTCTGATGATGATGAAAAGGTGAAAGCTGAAATAAATGTAGTTCAAAGCCTTCTGCAGATATCTTCAGATGCTAGTCCCCTTGTTCGATCTGAGGTTGCTATAGGTATGTGCATTGGAAAATTATACTGTTTTTTCCTAGAGCACTTCTGTTAGTATGTTGAACCTAGGGGATTTCTTTTAACCTTATATTGCAATCATTTTGAGTTGATCTCTTGTTTTTGCAGCGCTTACTCGCTTTGCGCTGGGTCACAACAAACATCTCAAATCTGTTGCGGCTGAGTACTGGAAACCTCAATCCAATTCATTGCTGAAGTCACTACCTTCATTGGCAAATATAAGTAATCCAAGCAACGTTTACAGTCCCAACAATATTTTACAGGGCAGCATTGGTCCGGTGCTGAGGGTTGGCAGTGATAGCAGTGCCGCTGGTCGTGATGGAAGAATTTCTACAAGTAGCCCAATTGCAACAAGTAGCATCATGCATGGCTCTCCCCAGTCGGATGATTCTTCCCAACACTCTGATTCTGGCATATTACTGAGAGAGAATGCTAGTAATGGTGGTCTTGGCTACACTAGGTCCAGGCCTGTTGATAATGCCATTTATTCTAAATTTATATCAACTATGTGTTCCTTTGCTAAAGATCCTTACCCAAGAATCGCAACTATTGGTCGGAGAGCACTGTCCCTTATAGGTGTTGAGCAAGTAGTCATGAAAAACACTAGATTTAACAGTGGAGGTGCAAATCGGGGAGAGACATCTGCTTCAAACTTTGGAATGGCACGCTCTTCGTCCTGGCTTGATATGAATTCTGGTAAGTTATAATCACTTTCCTTACTATGTGCTTGGAAGTTGGAACACCTTGTTTCACTGGATGTTCAGAGTCAAGAATTGTGGAATTGAGTTTCCTATATTTTGCAGGAAGCAATTTGTTAAAATTTAGGACCCCTCCTGTTAGCCCTCCTCAGCATGATTATCTTCCAGGATTACGCCGAGTGTGTTCTATGGAGTTTGGACAACATCCTATAAATTCACCTGATGGCTTAGCTGATCCCCTTTTAAGCTCCGCTGCAGCTCCCAGTAATGCTGAACTAAGTATACTTCCGCAATCGACAATTTACAACTGGAGTTGTGGTCACTTCTCTAGGCCTCTTTTAACTGGCTCTGATGATAATGAAGAAGCAAATGCCAGAAGGGAAGAGAGAGAACGACTTGCACTAGATTATATCGCCAAGTGCCAGCGCTCCTGTATGTGGACATACATTAGTGTGCATTACATTCTTGTTGGTTTCTTTGATTATTTATCTGTTATTTTTTTTTGTTGTTCACACTTGGAATAGCAGCTTGCAAGATGACAAGCCAAATTGCTAGTTGGGATACGAGGTTTGAGTTGGGAACAAAAGCAGCTTTGTTGTTGCCATTTTCTCCGATTGTTGTTGCAGCTGATGAAAATGAGCAAATAAGGTGAAATAATTATTGCAATTAAAAATCCTAGTGCCTGAAATACACTGCTGCAATTGTGCTGAAGTTCTGTCTCATGCCAGAGTGTGGAACTATGACGATGCGCTGCCAGTGAACTCTTATCAAAACCATAATTTTTCAGACAGAGGGCTATCCAAACTTTTGTTGATCAATGAACTTGATGAGAGCTTGCTTTTAGCTGCCTCAAGTACGCCTCTTCTCTTGTTTTTCCTTCTACACTTATCTTCTACCATTGCATTGTCTAATTTTCATGTTGCAGGTGATGGAAATGTACGTGTATGGAAAAATTTTGCTCAAAAGGGAGGACAGAAACTTGTAACGGCTTTCTCTTCAGTTCAGGGACATCGAGCTGCTGGTCGCAGTGTTGTGATTGACTGGCAGCAGGAATCTGGTTATCTTGTAATGTTCTATTTCCCCATTGTGGTTCTAGTAATTTTTGTTCCGCATTGCATGTTCTAATACAGGGCTTGCTCTCCTTTGTTGTCCAATAGTATGCATCTGGTGACATGTCTTCCATCTTTGTATGGGATCTTGACAAGGAACTACTTTTCAGCACTTTTCAGTCATCTGGTGATAGTGCCATTTCTTCACTGGTGAGTTTTTGTTGCCATTTGCTGATAGAGAAATTGGAACGTTCTTTCAAGCAACTTCTTATTTGTTATTTGACTAGGCTATATGTTGCACTTTATCACTGAAGAAATAGCCAGTTAACCGTGAATTTGTTATTTTGTGTTACGTGGTTCATGCTGTATACTTATATTCCCATCTTATATATTATATTAGTCAATAACTTAGAACGTCAATCTGTATCTGTATTTCACAGTAGTCATTGGATACCATGGATTCCAGGGTGTTTGTATTTGATAGTCAAACTGTGCCAAATAATATTACACATGGTAGAATTAGGTACATCTGCATGCTGAGTTGTTGATAGAGGTAAAATGGAGTCACGATATTCCTTCATGAAGATTGATGGCACACATGCATCCTCCTAGAATTCTAGTAATTGTGTTTAGTTCAAAGCTTTTATGAGTGAAAGTGGCTTTTGGTGTTGCTTTCTGTAAGAAATGATGTGAACTTGTCTCAAGTAACTTGAACAATGTGAGCAAGAATTGAATTTGGCAATTTGCCAAGGGATTCACTCATGTCCAGTGGCGGACCCAGAATTGGGTCCCGACTAGGCCAATTTTTTTGGAGCGAAAGGGCTACATCTACACCATAGTTTATATATGTCATGTAAAATAGCTACAGTGAAGGAGAATTTTCAGATTTAGAAGTTGCTTCGATTTTGAACATACATGGAACATGCAAAAGTAAATACCTAGTGAAAATTTGGTGCATTGGCATCTTCGCTGTCCTCATCAGTGACCTAAATTGGGCAAGGTGAAGGAGCTAATAAGAAAAGGGGGCAAGCAAAAATGTAACCTTACTTGATAATGCATTTGTAATTTGAATTTAACATACCACAAGTACTACTGCTAGATATTTCAGGTTACTTCTATGGATCTTATATTCTTGAAAATGATATTAGATGTCATCATTTTTAATGGTCGTACATATACCCCCGCTCAATATATACAACATACCATGCTATGATTCAACCACTCGTCAGCACCTTATTCTGTGCATCGATCTTGACAATCTTCATAGCGTAGAACACCCTTTCTGTTGTGGCAGTTGCAACAATTAAAATCAAGGAAACAATATTTACAAGTCGTCTAGTCGAACGTAGTCACCATGGGACCGACTAGGACGATTAATCGTGATTAATCGGACAACTTGTACAAGTCGATGGTACCCCTAATCGGTCACCAAGGACTGATCAGGACGATTAATCACGATTAATTGGACGACCTGTAATCATTGAAGGCAACTCAATGAGGCGATGAACCAATCTGTAATTTTAGATTCTAATTTCAGTTCAGTCCAATTGAATATATGCAGCTACATTTATACAACTCTACGGAGTTGGAAACTTGGATTAGAATTTAGTAGAGAAATACTGGCCAGAGTGGCTGCTCCTGCTGCTCTGCTTGAGTGCTCTTGGGGGGCCTATGTGGCTGTGCTGTCTGTGTAGTCTGTGCAGGCGCCGAGGCGTGGAGCCAAGCCGCCAGTGTGATGCTGGCCACCCTGAAGGCTGCAGTCATGCATGTCACACTTTGTAGTGTTCAGCCGGTCGCCCTGGCCCGCATGTTAGCGCAGCGGCACCTTGATGGCCCCCCAACTCCAGCTGCCAACTGAGAAATCGATTTGCTAATTTGGTGCCAGCGGAGGACCGGTGGAAGGCGAGTGATAGTGCGGCCATGTGAGGCACTTGCAGGCATAGCGCAAGGCAGAGGGTCACGAGCCAGAGGAGCAAATTGCTGTGTCCTCTAGTTGGCCTGGGTGGCTGGATGGTGCTGTCTTTTGGGCTGACTTGTGAAGTATATGGGCCAAAAATAAACAGGGTTTACTTGGGGTTCCTGGGACACGACCCATGTTTTTGAGGCGCTGCGGCAAGGCAAGGCGCCCTACCCCCTTCACAACGCCTAGGCGACGCCATACACACATTGTAAGGCGTTGTAATCCAGAATTTTATATACTAGTGCAGCACATATATACCACATTTGTTGCCAATTCTTGAGCCCAGAATTTTATATACTAATCAAGCAGGCATTCCAAGCACAACAGACACTAGTATATGTGAATAACATTAAACAAAGATGGCTTAGTAACATAAAAAGCAGACGTTAGCACACAGTATTCAGTGCACAATCGGACATTAGCATACAATATTATAGCAAAAGGCACGAAGCATCAGCAAAAGCAGAGAACGAGGCGTTAAATAGTACTACTCAGAGAGAGATGCAGGGGTGGCTCCTTGGAACGGGCAGCCGGCCAGTGGAGGTGAAGACACGAGGCGAAGCTGGTGCGGGCAGATGGCCGATGGAGGCAGAAGCAGGCGGACGGCTAGGCGGAGATGCAGGGACGGCTCTGCGGCAGGGGCGGCTCCGAGGCAGGGTTGGCTCCGCAGCAGGGATAGCCAGCCGGTGCGCTCGACTCTCGGCGGAGGAGCAGAGCAACTGAGCGGAGCTCCAGGTCCGCCCGCCGCCTTCTCTCTTCCTCTCCCGTCTCCCCTCCCCGTGCTCGCATAATGACCCGCGCGGTCAATTTCCCGCTCGAAGACCCTTTCTGGGCGAATGCGCGCGCGATTTCCCGCCTCGCTTCCTTTCCGCGCAGGCGCGCGCGCAATTTCTCGTGGGGCCGCCGTCCTTTGGCGCCCTTCCCCCGCGTCCTCGTATTGCGTCCGCTGGGCGGCTCTGGGTGCCTGCCAGACGCCCATCTGCGCCTAGGCGACGCCTACTACGACTAGGCGGACGCCATACCTCTGCAGGTTGTGGCGCCCGCGACGCCTACCACCTCTGCAGCGCCTTGTCGCCTAGGCGACGACTAGGCGACGCCTCAAAAACATAGGACACGACAAGGGCCACAGTCCTAGGCCCAGGTCTATTCCTGCTCATGTCATGTCTTAAACTATATTTGTTTGCTAAAAAAACTAAGAAAAATAATGTGCTTCTCTTCCTGTAATATTTTAAAAGTTCTCAAGGACACATTTTCTATCTATCTATAGGCATGAAATTAGCTGTTCGATTACTTTTGTATTTGATTCTTAGTAGCAAGTTTTATGTTAATATGATTTCCACTATTTGTTATGAAGCAGTTGAGCATGACCTTGTTGCTTCTTTTTTCAGTGTGCATCTCAGGTCTGCTCTGGACGTTTTGCTGCTGGTTTTGCTGATGGTTCTGTCAGGATATATGACGTTCGCTCTCCTGATAGGTTAGTACAGTAGTATCTACGTCCTGTGGCCTGCATTTGATGCATAGGATCCATATGTGCCCTATGAAATGTCCTGCTTCCTCTTTCTTTGCTGCCACCTTAATTATTTCCACTCTGAATATTCTTTTGTCTATACTGTAGGGTTGTCTATATGGCCAGGCCACATGCACCAAGAACAGAAAAGGTTGTAGGCATAGGGTTTCAACCTGTGTTTGATCCATACAAGGTAAATACTACCACATCTGACATTGCTGTGTTTTTTGTTTTCATTGTTGAAGCAACTAAGGTATTTTGTAGTTGTATGGGCTTTGCTTTTGCTTAAGCTTTACAATTCTCCCTTTGTACTATTTATTTATGGTATTACAGATTGTAAGTGCATCTCAAGCTGGAGACATTCAGTTTCTCGATGTTAGAAGGGCAGCAGAACCCTACCTGACTATTGAGGCACACAGGGGTTCACTTACAGCACTAGCGGTTCATCGGCATGCCCCAGTTGTTGCTAGTGGCTCAGCCAAGCAGATGATTAAAGTGTTCAGTCTTGAAGGAGAACAGTTGACAATAATTCGCTACCAGCCATCTTTTATGGGTCAAAGAATAGGCAGTGTAAACTGCCTTTCTTTTCACCCATACAAATCACTCCTAGCTGCTGGTGCTGGTGATAACGCCCTTGTCTCTATCTATGCTGAGGAAAATTACAAGTAAGAGGAGGCCTACATCTCATGACAATGCAGCCACAACACAATCGGTAGGCCTTGTGTTTTTGGCCAAGTGATGTTCCCCACAGCATGGTCCGGCTACAAGATCCAAGATGTGAAGCCATGTCACAGAGACGGGGTGCTGATTGCACCATGGCACTCGGTGCGTATTGCCTGTTGGACGACGTGTGCAATTTGTAAGATACAGCCAAGATTCGTTAGCCTCCTTGCAGAAGGTTTGTGGAACCCCTACCCTGATCCTGTCACTGAATTCGGAGGCTCCCCCCAAATAATTAATCATACCTAACCAAAATGTAAATAGACACCGCATTCGGGTTGTCTGTAGCCAGCATTCTTCCTTTTTCAAGTGTAAAAAGGTTTGAATATGCTTGATATGATAAATCAGGTTTGGTAGGGGCTGCTGCCTGGGCAAGTGGGGTTGTGCATATGGGCCCAGGTAGAATGCTTGCACATGTCTGCTCACAGATGTTGTTGAATAGAGATAGATGATGCATTTGCTCAGCTAATATAGCGCTAGATGGGATTAGTTATGGTCTGCATGAATGAAGGGATGTTGTCAAGTTACTTGCATTGTAACCAGTGGAGGTTGTTGTCCATTTGTATATATGAATCTTGTCTGTACAGTTGTAATCCGTTTAATGGTGTGTTTTATGGCGGTGAATAGAGATGAGCTGACGGTCGAAGGCTTCAGGTCTTGTGGTCTGTAATAACTGCATCCCCGCTATGATGATGTTCGTTGTGGTGGTCTTGTTGAGCCTGATTGACGGAAGAGGATACTCAGAATGTTTTTCGAGTGATTGGTTCTGTACCCTCACCGGTAATCTGTATAGCAGACGGCAGCATCGTTGGATTTGTGCGCTTGGGATGGTTTGTCATAATGGTGTGTTTTCTTGTATGGAACAGTTCACTTAGCGTTAAGTGAACCACAGTTGCAATTATGAAGCGGCACGGATGAGGGGGAATGGTGGTGCACTTGAGGCGGCAATGGGATCAGTCTATCGTTCAGCTAGCACCGTGATGGCTGTGCGGCTAGGTCACATTATTTGGGCCACCCGATTCTCTATGGTGTTGTAAAACATTCATAATAACCATAAGAAAGGAAGCAGCTCGTGCTGGTTAAGTGGTTATGGAGATGCGTATTTGTAGATAGATGTGTTTTGTTCTGGACTTCTAGTCTAGTCAGTGGGCTAAATGAAAGATGAAATGTACATAGTGAGAATCATGAGTTGTCAAGTGCTACAATTTACCAGCTCCCAACTCGGTTTGGCATGTTGTATTTCCTTCTGCCTTCACAGTACTGGATTTGCTCCTAGTAGCATTGTTCTTGAACACTGACAGACAGATTCATCATAGGCCTAATAGTAGCAAATACGTATAGTACTGTGGTAGGTGGCCTCTGGTGCATTTCTTTACAGCCTCATTGGCGCAGAGGAGATGAGACGAGACCGTAACCGGCGCCGGCGAGTGTTTGTCTCCGACTCCGTGGCAGCAGCCACTGACAGTTGGGGCCACCGCTCGATGGGACCAGCTTGCCATTCGGACAAAACGCGAATATTTTTTTTGTTCTATAAATAAAAATGCTATACACACACGCGCGCGAGGAGAAAGAAAGGATTCCCAAGAAGCACCATACAGAGCCAGAAACCCTCTGCCTCCTCGCGCCCTCACGCTCCAAGGCGGCGGCGGCGGCGGCGGCGATGGACGGCGGCGGTGGCGCCCCTCGCCCGATGCCGCCATCTGCATCGCCCCAGGGGTTGGGCCCATCGTCGCGGTGCCCCCCGCCGGGATCAGTAAGCTCCCCCAAACCCTTCCTCCCTCCCCATCTCGCCAACCGCATCTCTCACTCTTGCCGATTCGCGCAATTTCTTAGGTGCTCTAATCTGCGAGCGCCTCCACTTCTACCAGAGTATCCGCAAAACAGCTTGCTCCAAATATCTCTTCCTATTCGCCAACATTGTTACGCTGCTGCCGTTTTCTGAGCTGCTGCCGCGTTCTTGATCTGGCGCCTGCCTGCAGGGGTTGAGAACTGCTACGTGTTCAAGAGCAGGCTGCAGGAGTACGCGCAGAAGGCCGGGCTTCCCACCCCGGAGTACCACACCCTCAAGGAAGGCCCGTCCCACGAGCCCCTCTTCAAGTCCACGGTGGTTGTTAACAGCACCACGTACGAGTCCCTGCCTGGGTTCTTCAGCCGGAAGGCGGCGGAGCAGTCTGCTGCGGAAGTCGCGCTCATGGAGATTGCCATGTCCGCTCCCGTGGCAGTGACCAGAAGCATCCCTGCAGTTGTAAGTTACAATTCTTTTTTTGGATGGTTGCTAGAGATTGTAGGTGTGTACAGAATTGTCATCCGAAAGGAAAATCTGTTTGTTCTTTGCATTTCATGGTGTATGTACATGTGTGATGATCTAGAAAATCAGAGCCTTGAAGGATACTATATGCTGCTGCCTAGAACATATACATGCTTCTTCAAAATACATAGGTCCAATCATATGTAGTACCTGATGTGCTTTCTTCGCTTCTTTTGTTTTACGGATGTGAGAGTATCTAAAGTCTCCTATATTAACTAGGCATTGCAAACCTTCACTGTATTTATTGTGGCACCTTTTTTCTTTTTTCAAGTAATGTAAGATACTTTAGCTGTGGTTGTCTAGTGGTACCTGAGGACTGTCAGTCTGTCAGTCTTTGGTCCTATTATTTACCTGTAATTGTTAACACCAAGGTCCCTTTTAAATTCTGGAATTAGTTATGAAAATGCTTGCAGACCATTCTGCTCAGTTTATGAACCATGAGCTATGCATAGCTCGTAACATGTTGTGATTAAATTAAGCTACCATGAACCATTCATAGCTCAGCTTATGAACTAAGGTGACTAGCATATTGCATGATCTCTTCCTGATTCGCATGGTTCTTTGACACATCTTACTATGCTTTGCAGCAAGAAACTGGCCTGTGCAAGAATCTTCTTCAGGAGTATGCTCAGAAGATGAATTACGCCATTCCATCTTATATTTGCACTAAACAAGCTTCAGGTGTAGCTCCTTTCATATGCACTGTTGAGATTGGTGGCATACAATACATTGGTGCTGCAGCTAGAACAAAGAAGGAGGCAGAGATAAAAGCTGCCCGAACTGCTCTTCTTGCGATCCAGGGTAATTTCCTTAGCATTCAATCCAAGGGCATCAGTTGTGCAAACATTATCACTCCTTTCTCCCTCTATCTTGGATTTGGGGTCATAAATGGGCGATGTCTTGGTGCAGGTCAATCAGATGGTTGTGCAAATGGTGCCAAAAAGTACATTGTTGTTCCTGGACAAAGGCCGGTTAGGGAGACAGACAAAAAAAGCCAACCGAAACCCCCAAAACACTTAAAGTCAAGAAACGTGGTAACAGAAGGAAATGGAACAAGAAGAAATTTATGGGGATGGCTGACCACATTGTTGATGCTGAAAAGAATGTAGAGGGGCTTGGAATGCTTCTACACTATGACTATGAGGAAGCTAGAAGAATAGAATATGAGTTACCTGGAGATACTGCAATGGTTCAATTTAACAAGGAAGTTACAATGATGCAACCTGATGAAGGAGATAGGATACTACAACTAGAACCACTCAGAGATCCTGCAGAAGTCCAACATAACAATGAAGCTAGAAGTGTTGAACAGGACCTACTCAGCAACACTGAAGTGGTGATGCCTAACAATGAAGCTATATTAACTGTAGAGCATGGGTCAGTGGGCGCCTATGTAGCATTGCAATCTAATGGGGATTCTACAGATGTGAAGGTGGCACCAAGCAATATCTCAATGATGCAAGGTGAGGAATTGGAAACCACAAGGCAAGAAGTATCTCACACTGGTGAACATGTCCAACCTAACTAGGAACCTACTTGGAGAAAGCAAATCTTTCTGAACAGGAAGACCAAAATGTAGGAAATGCATGCATTGCTGTAGGCAAATAAGTCCACTGGAGGTGTGAGCCTAAAATAATTTGTGGTGATTGACTCCAGTTGTAAGAGGGTGTGTTATGTGCGTGCCTGTGGAGGAATAGATGAGAGTGTGAACCAAGGTAGCTAGTTTATTTTTTGTTATCATTAGCCAGTTGTATTTGGTCAGGGTTTTCCCTGCCATATTGGTGACTCGTGCTTACATGTGCAATGAATTTGAGGTAGCCGATCCAAACCTCCACTAGGCCTCTGGTTGTTTGCTTAAATGATGTTATTCATTTTTCAAGTTCTCTTATGTCAAATGATGAGTGGACAAAAAACAAACAGAGCAATATCCTGCACCAAATGCCCAGACGCTAGTTACTATTTACATTCCCTGCGAAATGCGTACACAAAGTGCCATTGCCCGGCTACCCCTGGAGTATTTACCCATCTCTGAATGTCTAGATCTCAACACTGCTGTAACCTTGCGCCTTGGTGCACTTGATTCTCGGCCATCTTCCTCCGGGTGTCCTCTGCAGACTGCCAGCCTCCATCTTCAGCGTAGACATGCTCGACACGACTGTGAGACATGCTCCATATGCGGCATCACTGTTCATCGCCATTCTCAGGATCTGTTCTGCTGCAAGCAGACTTGAGTTCTTTGTTGCCATGGATCCTGCAACTTCCTCCATACCGTACGCCAGGGTTGGAACATCATTGCCTCAACGAGTAAGTCGTCAGTCCTCTTTGTGCCAAGAGTCCGATTAGGCATGCCATGTTGGGTTCATGCCATGCCCGGACAGCATGGAGCTGAAGTGCTGAACAGAAGCTCCCCGGTTCTGTGTTCGACTAGCCCAAGATAGGTGAACGGCAAAACAGCTGGATTGAATCACTCGTCCGGTCTCTCTGTTATTTTTTTTTATGCGGTCACCCAGCTTTGATTTATAATATGAAGAAGCTGTTATATGTGTCAGGGGCGCTACCTACCGCAGCCTAGGATGCAGAGTCTTGACATAAGCAAACCAATCTACGGAAGAGCATCTCTCAATTGCGAATGCATTGCATCTTCAGACCATAGCATGCCGTCATCTCGTCCCATGTCACAACGTTAATTTCTGAGAGACTGAGACCAAGATTACAGAAGAAGCCACTCAAACAGCAGGAAGGCTCCTTTGGAACGACATCGTGGGCTTCATATATAGGGTTTCCATAATGCACAGAACATGAGAGGCAAGCTAGTGGCACCATGTTCAGAGTCCACCTGAGTACCTGACATGTCATGACACAAATCCTAGCCTCCCCCGGCCAACTGAATCCACCGCCTAGCAACAGAAGAATGTATATATTGTGTTCTGCAGTGCAGTGTAATCAGCTTCACGAAAAGGCAGAAAGCAACATACTGTTGCAGTTTTATCTGACAGCGACTCTCTAATTTTGGGCTTGCTTTGCTATACTTCTGTACAGAGCTTGCAGGTTTATTACCTGCTTATTATTTCCTTACCCTCAATAATTCTGAGGCTACGAACTGAGCAAAATAGATAATCTAGATCTCAAGATGATATCAAAATGATATATTGGCACAACCTGTTGATGCTGACTGTAAATCAAAAACTTAATGACTTGTATTGAATTAATTTATTAACTACAAGCAGCCCTTTAATATTATTTGTGATTCCAGGTTACTCTACTTTAGTCCACAACCTGCACTAAAGGAAAAACGTACTTACACATTACTCCGCTTCCGGTGTTCATAGTGAGCTTTCTGTTGCCCAATTATGTGTAGCATTTCACTATGTCTATGTGAAGTGAATCCATATGCAGGCTTTGCTTGTGCGAGGATCCTACTAGTTATTATATATAATATATAGCACAGACAGGTGCAAAGCCGCCGCCGGCGTCGCGCCGATGGTCAAAAATCAACGCGACAACGTTCTTCCCTGGATGTAGCATAGTATATCAGGTTGGAGGAGGATCAATGTAACAATTTCAATTTGAGAATGCCGGCCGGCGTGTACTGCGTCGTTGCTTCTTGTTGACGCTCTTGTCGCCATTCTTCTAGATCGTCTCCTCAACGCTGCGGTGTAGGATCACTGGATACCTTGCCTTCCTGGGGCTCGACAGGATGCCTCTCCTGCTGCCCCATGCGCTGTTTGCTAAGTCGCTGCGATCATGAGCGGATCTAGGTACATAGCATAGAGTCCGGGCGCATCCATATAATTTTTAAAAAACAGTGATTACGATCAATTTTTCACCATATTCACATCTATATAGTAAAATCCTATACATCCACAAGGCAAACGAATCCTCCTCATATTTGCTCTAGCTCCGCCACTGGCTGTGATGGACCACTGGATACCTGGCCTCGCCTCGCGCATGCTCCGGCGGGAGCGCTGGCGATGGGTGGCGATTACGGCGGCGGCCTGGGCGCTGATATCCTACCTCATTGTCGACTACACGAGCTCGCAGACCCTCGAGAAGAAGCGCCGGGAGTCGCTGGCCAGCATGTGCGACGAGCGCGCGCGCATGCTCCAGTACCAGGTGAACGCCACCATGAACAACCTCCAGGCGCTCGCCATCCTCGTCTCCACCTTCCACCACTCCAAGAAGAACCTCTCCTTCGCCATCGACCAGGTACATCTGATGCTCTGCTATCAAATGGAAGGAAGTTTTTTTTTCCCCCCGCATTTGATTTCGTTAGTTCGTTGCTGTGCAGACGACGTTCGCGAGGTACGCCGAGAGGACGGTGTTGGAGCGGCCGTTGACGAGAGGGGTGGCGTACGGGGTGCGGGTCAACCGCACGGAGCGGGAGCAGTTCGAGCTCCAGCAAGGATGGAGCATCAAGAAGATGTACTCCTCCAAGAAGCAGTCCAATAAGGGAGCAGGGATCGCCGAGGACGACGCCGAGGTGCGGGAGCCGGCGGAGGAGTACGCTCCTGTAATCTTCGCGCAGGACACCTACAAGCACATCATCTCCTTCGACTTGCTATCCGGCGCCGTGAGCACTCAGCTAGTCAGCTCTGCCCCCAGCCCATCCTCCCCTCGCAAAGATTTCATCTTTGTCGTTCACAGCGCAGGCCTACGGCCGTGGAAAAAAAAAAAAGTTGCAGCCTTTGGTGTTCTTAGGTCCTATACTCCTATTTGGCATGGCTCCATGGCTCTGGAGCTAATTTCGTAAATATTTGATAAAATAGCTCAACATATGAAATTCCTTAAATATATTCTCACATAACGTTATACAGAATGAGGTAACGATATAATTTTGGCATCATCCTATTTTAAAGCTCTGCAAGAACATAATTTAAGGGGCTTCACAAGTGAAATCATTTTATTTTACCCCATTTGGCATAAAACGACTTGAAACAGTTTTTGAAGTCGATGGAGGAGCCATGTCAAACAGAAAAAAGATCCATGTGTTCACCAATGGTCATGTGTTGCTACTCTTTTTCTCTATAACTCTTCTATTGTTAGAGAAGACTAACTGGTTGTAAGATTTATCGTAGCTTTCTCTCAATCCACTAATACAGTAGTTAGCTCTTCACTATTAATACATGACCCACTTGTATTTCTCACATAGTTTCTTGATTTTTTTTTTTTTTTTTTTGGTCTCTATCCGTTGTAAGCTTACAACTCATTTTCACTCTCTTTTCTCTCATTTTTTTTTTACCTCAGCATTCAGTTTTTTCACAGCACACTATTATACATCCTCTTATAGGGTGACCGTGACAATGTACTTCGAGCTAGAGAATCTAGCAAGGGTGTTATTAGTGCTCCTTTTAAGCTTCTCAATAAGCGCATCGGAGTGATCTTCACCTTCGCCGTGTACAAGTACGAGCTTCCCCCAAATGCCAGGCCACAGGAGCGCATTGAGGCTGCTATAGGGTAAGCTTTTCATCGGGTCCGGCCTCCTATTTCCAGTTAGAAATCGCCCGCAACTGAATTACCGCTGGCTCTATTTTTGTTTTGTTTTGTTTTGTGTTGTTTTGTGCGTGTGTGTGTGCGCGCCCGCGTGCCTGTAAACAGCTATTTAGGTGCCATAATGGAGATTGAAGCGTTTGTTGATAATCTGCTTCACCAGCTCGCGGGCAAGCATTCCATCATGGTGAACGTGTATGATACTACTTATGAGAAACCAATCACTATGTATGGTTCGGATCCGAATGATACAGGCAGTGGCATGTGCCATGTCAGCACACTGAACTTGGGTGACCCGTGGAGGAAGCATGAAATGCACTGCAGGTGATCTATTTCCTTTTCCACACACAAAAAAAGCTTAATTAAAATGTGTTATCCAGGTAACAGTCTATTCTTTGAAAGGCTGTCTATATGATCTGTTTCTCTTTAATAGGTTCGTTCAGAGCCCACCTTGGCCGTGGATGGCAATAACGTCACCACTTGCAGCTCTTGTGATTGCTTTACTGATTGCGATGGCAATAACGTCATCAGTTGGAAATCTTGTGATTGCTTTACTGATTGCAAGACGCATTGCCAGAGTTGAAGATCATATGATGGTGCTTAAGACGCAGGCAGAGGATGCAGATATTGGCAAGTCACAGGTGATTAGCTCCACTGTGGAGCTGGAGCAGGATGAGATTGTGGACCACGTAGCGGAGAAGCTGGATGAGGGAGAGAGGAAATTGGAGGAGATGGGGACGAAGTCCAAGTTAATTACTACGGTTAATAAGAAATTAGGGAGTGTTCGCATTCACAGTTTACCTTCTCGGTTTTGCTACTTGAACAAAAAGGCAGTGGGCGTTAGCCTTCTTGGATTGATGGTTTGCATTCTTGTCGTTGGTGCTTTTGATCTGCCATTCAATCAGAGTTTGGGCATCAGAAGGGAGGATGAGAACATGGCGCTTAAAAAATTTGGTTGGTCTCATGGTAGGTCCTTGATGGCGGCGGAGAATAGTGGCATGATCAGTGTTGATCTAAGAAAGATTACAGGGAATAATGACAGTTCTGGGCAGCAGCAGCAGCAGCACTGGTATTCACACATCTCAAGCAAATATCAGGAAGAGGCGACAGAGATGCAAAACGGAACAGTCAAACCTCAGCAGCCAGCACATATGTCACACAAAACCATGGTAGTAGGTCTCTGGATTGCCTTAGTTTCAGTTACCGTGCTTGTGCTTGGCATTGCTGTAGTATGTGTCCTGATGTGTTGCAACCGTAGTAAGCGAGTGCAACAAAACGAACTGGAGCTCTCGGGAGCAATAACGGGGCCTAGACGATTCCAACTCTGCGAGCTGGTAGCTGCAACGAGCAATTTCGCAGATGAGAACAAGCTCGGTCAGGGGGGGTTTGGCCCTGTGTACAAAGGCTACTTGCAGAACCAGGACTGTCATGTGGCCATCAAGGTGTTGTCTAAAAAACAGTCTTCTCAACAACAATCTGAACAAGGGTTGAGGGAGTTCAAGGCAGAGGTGAAAGTCATGACCCAGCTGAGGCACCGAAACATTGTCAACCTTGTCGGCTGGTGCGAGTGCGACAGTCAGCAACGGCTCCTCCTTGTTTATGAACTCATGGCTCAAGGCAGCCTTGACAAGCATCTCTACAACCCAGATGAAATCTTAACCTGGCAACAAAGGTATACCAAAATTGGCTAACCTGTCTACCTCGATCGCAATTACTAAATTATCAGATAGAACACTAGAAAAAATTGATCTTTTCAATAACAATTGAAGTACTGAACTGACAGTTTCGTTACTCATGCCAAAACTGGCTGTGCTAGGTACAGGATTGTACTTGGTCTGGGCTCGGCTTTGCTCTACCTCCACCGGGACTGCGAGAAACGCATTGTGCACGGAGACATCAAGCCTGCAAATGTAATGCTTGATGTGTCATACAATGCTAAGCTTAGTGACTTTGGACTAGCAAGGCTTGTCGAGCATGGGGAAGATCCACGAACAACGCAAGTTGTCGCAGGGACACTAGGATATATTGACCCAGAGTTCATAGCCAACCACCGGCCTGGCACCGAATCAGATGTCTACAGCTTCGGTGTTGTCCTCCTGGAGATCGCTTGTGGCAAGCGGCCGGCGTCGAGGCAGCCAAATGGAGCTTCATCGCTGCGAGCCTGGGTCATTCGTTTGTATGACCAGGGCATGATTCTTGATGCAGCAGATCAGAGGCTGAACGGCCAGTTTGATCAGCGGCAAATGGAGCGTGTGCTCGTTACTGGACTCTGGTGTGCGCATCGAGACCCGGTCCAGCGACCGTCCATCGAGCAAGCTATGGATGTTTTGCGATCTGCAGATGCAGCAGAGTTGCCGGTGCTTCGTGCTGTGTATGATGAACGGCACATTCGAGCCATGGAGGAACAGGCTTATGGCGACCTGACAGTAGAGGATCATCCTGTGCAAGCAGTGAACACAAGTACTTACTTTACTTCCAAGGATTCAGCTTATCTGCTTGCCCAGGAATGACAAGTTCTGTCTTGTGGGTAGCAACATCATGTCTGCATGTTTCTGTTCGGATTGCTTTGTCAAAGAGCCTACCTGCTGATATGAACACGTTAATATTTATTCAAACTGCATTCTGTATTATGTCAGTATTCAGTACTCTCCTATGTGATTCACGATTGGTGTTGTACTAAATTGGTGTTGTCATTAGCTAGCACATCAACTTGTGCTCCAGCACTGACTTAGAATCCTACATTACATAAGTATTCAAAGCTTAGTGAATAAATCTAGTATCTTTCATGTTAGTTTCTGTGGAGCAAAGCTCGAAATGCTCAGAAGCACAAAGCTGAATCTGAATGTGGCCAATATGCATGCTTATTTCTGAAACAACAACAAAGTGAGACTTCTTTGCTTGTTTGCGATTGAGCAGTAGTAGCACTTGCAGCCAGAAAATTAAGAAACAAATGGAGCTTTAGAAAAACGGTCACATTTCTGGGCAAAATGACGGACAGAGTTCTCACCCAAAATGATGCCCATTAAATCATCCTCACAGAGTTAGCATGAGTGCAGTATAAATGCAGAGAGGGAACTCTATAGAAAACAAGACCAAACTTTTCTTGATCTAGATCGAACTTAAAACAAACCTGTGAATAATCAGAATGAAAGCATACAATGCTGCTATTAGTGAATGATTCAGGCAGCGGTTGCATTTAATAAAACAACTTGTTAGGTTCAGAGAACAAAGCCCAGGAAGATATCCAAAGCATTCAGAGAGTTCTTTGAGAACGAAACCTAGAAAGATAACCAAAGTACTTAACTGCCAAAGCTTAGAACAACTTTATAGGTTTAGATGCTATATAAAGACTTGAGTTAACAATGTCGGTCAGTTTAACTAGTTCTGCACTAGTTCCAGAGGCATGATTGGCACACGGATAATGCCCATAGCAGCAAAGCCAAGAACCAACAGTTTTGCACTAAAGAGTTTGACAAAATCAATGAAAGAAATTGATAGAAACTATACTTTCAGATCTGCAAGCCACAATGTAAAAATTGATACAACCAAGGAACCTCATGGCTCATGGAAACCATAATGTAAGAAGCACCTCACAGTGGTGAATTGGAGCAACCTAACTAGGAACCTATTTTTGAACAGCAAACTGTCTGAAACAGGAAGTCCAGAATGTAGGAGATTCATTGCTGGAGGCAAATGAGTCCACAGGAGACGTATGAGCACAAAACAAACTATGGTGGCTCATTCCAATTGTAAGGGCCTTCCAATGTTAATAGTGTATTTTCAATTTGACACACACAAAAACTGTTCTTTTAATTTCCAGTTTGGAGAGGATCCGGGGTAGATAGATGCGAGCATGTGAACAGAGGTAGGTAGTTTGTGTAACAGTGTAAGCATCATTAGCCAATTGTACTCAGATGTTATGTCAGGTTTTGCTGTCGTATAAGTGAGAGGTACACTATGCATGATCTGGTCACTGGATGGTTGCTTATAATGCCCCCTTATTAGCCACCCATTAGTCGAAGTTCTCATCTAAAATTCTGAATGCAAACAAAGCAGACACAACAACAGCCTTTCCGCATTCACAAGCATTGTACACCAAATGCCCAAACAACAGCTGATTTTACCTGCTTTCAGTGTGCCTATCTGTTATCAAGATGTTTCGAAAAATGTATTCACTATTCACATTCACTGCAATACAAAAGGCTGCTGCCCCTAACGTGGTTCCCTACATGCAACATCTCTGAATAGCTAAATCTCAACACTACTGTAACCTTGCGCTTTCTGCACTTGATTCTCAGCCATCTTCCTCCTGGTGTCCTCTGCAGACTGCCAATCTCCATCTTCAGCATACACATGCGACAGCGACACATATGCACCATCACTGTTTGGCACCATTCTCAGGATCTGTTCCGAAGCAAACAGACTGAGTTCTTTGTTCCCATGGATCCGGCAACCGTTCATCAGTGACCTCCATACTGCAGGCCATGGTTGGAACGGCATTGCTTGGATAACGCCTTTTGCTTCTTCGAGGAGCCCTCTTCGCGCCAGGAGGTCAATTAGACATGTGTAATTGGCCCTTGTCGGATTCATGCCGTGCGCAGACAGCATGGAGCTGAACAGAAGCTTACCCTGCTCAACTAGCCCAAAATGGCTGCAAGCTGAGATGATAGCGACGAACGTAGCTGGTGTTGGAGCCAATTGAAGCTGTGTCATATCTCGGTAGAGGCTGAGGACTTCATGGATCAGACCATGGTTGGCATAAGCTGTCAGCATGGTGTTGTACAGTATGGCGTCCTCGGTCACCGATGAAACTTCAGCGAAAGCGCTTTTGGCAGCAGTAATATCACCGCATTTTGCATAGGCATCAACCAAGGCACTGGACACACAGAAGTGCCTGCTGTGCCCTGTCCTGACAACGAGCGAATGGATGCATGTGCACTGCCTAATCAATGCAGCGTTTGCACAGGCATTCAGGATGGTACCCAGGATGAACTCGTCAGGCTTCTCTGGGCAGTCAACTCTGAACAGGATGAAAATAAAAAGAGCCTCTTTATCCAAGTCATGCTTCACGAATGCAGAGATGGTGACTCCCCATGACACTAAATCCATCTTGCCTGTGTCCTTGATGATTTTCAGTGGATCTAGAACCGATCCAAGGGCTATTTTTGCTTTGATAAGTGAGGTCGACACGAACTGGCATGAAGCAAATCCCTGTTTCAGAACACTTGCGTGGATTTGCTCATGGTTCCTTGCATCATGATCTTGTTGGAAGGCAGACAGAACAGCTGGATAGGTGAACTCATCAGGTCTTGCTCCGAAGCAAACCAAGCTGCGGAAGAGCCTCATCGCATCTCCAGAACAGCCATGCAGACCATAGCCTGCAATCATCTCATTCCATGTCACATTGTTTCTGACACCGAGATTACAGAAAAAGCCATAAGCACAGCTGAGCAGCCCACACTGTGACAGCATGTTGATGATTGCATTCGCTACAAGAACATTGTCTGAGTAGCCATGGCGGTAGGCAAGCCCAAAGATCTGAAGACCGAGGGCGGCGTTCTCTTTAGCACCACTCAGCCTCAGCATGACAGAGAACGTAAACTTGATTAGGTTTGCAGCCATACCGTGACATGTCGACAAAGCAGTCTGCAGCTGCCCTCTCATTCTCATCCTCATCGTGTGCCAGGCCTGATATCATTGTGTTCCAAGAAACAGTATCCTTCCACCCAATCTTACCAAAGACATCAATGGCAACTTCCTTCTGACCTGCTTTGAAATACATATCCATGATTGCGTTCATCACTGAGGTGTTGGACTCGAACACGCTGTGGATGACAAGACCATGAACTGGCCTGCCGCCCGAAACTCAAGTCGCAGGTGATCGAAGAAGCCTTCACAGCCCAAATGTAGGTGAACATGTCAACTGCTATTCCAGAACGATGCATCAGAACCGCTGTCCTCATCGCGTCACACCCGCGGCCATTGGCGACGTAGCCCTCCAGCATCGCGTTCCAGCATGCCATATCTTTGGTTGCTATGCCTGCAAACACTTGCTCCACAGCAGCAACACGCCCGTGCCTGGCATACACCAGCATCAGCGAGTTCCCCACGTAAGGATTTCCATCCAGGCCAGCTTTGACGGTGAGGCCATGAAGGGAACGGCCGAGCTTCACGTCAGCCACTGCCACGGACTGACACTGGCAGCAAGCGCCGAGGGCGCTGGCCATAGCAAACTCGTTGGGGCAGAACCCGCTCCTGATCATGGAGGAGAAGAGCGCGAGCCCCAGCTCAGGCGCGCCGCCCCGCGTCGCGGCGGACACCATGGCCGTCCAGTAGACGAGATTGCGGCGCGGCATTTCGTCGAACATTTCCAGCGCGCTGGCGAGGTGCCCGCGCTTGGAGTAGTAGAGGAGGAGGTGGTTCGCGGTGAAGGTGTCGGCGGACACGCCGAGCTTTATGGCGGACGCGTGGAGCCACGAGCCAGTGGACATGGACTGTGGCGCCCCGGCGGAAGTGGGAGCCGAGGCGGCGGCCAGGGCGTTCGCGATGGCGAAGGGGTCCATGGCGGCGGGAGCGCTGCTTCCGCTGGCGAGTGCGGTGAAAGTGGTGGTGGCAATGGCGGGTTTGGGGAAGATCCACGCTGATGCTCCTGCTCCCGCAGGTCGTGTCATGGAGGAAGCGTTTGCACGGAGCATCGTCGACCACCACTGGCACTAGTTTTGCTGGCGCCTGGCGCCGCCGCGGTCATGGTACGCCATTCCTGAAGCCGAAGCGATCGGCAATCTCTGCGGCGTGGACAGTGGACGTGTGGTTGCTGACCATGATGAGTTGATGACTACCGTCTACCGAATACCAATACACGTACTGTTTTTTTTTTTTTTGGAAACTTTGATGCATGCTCTTGCAAATTTACACTAGATTCATTTGTTTTTATTTAGAATTACACTAGATTCATTTCAACTGCACCATGGGAAACTCTGAATCCTCATCAAAAAGAATTATGCAGTAACAAAAAACAAAATCCCAGTACTCTCTCACTCTGTCAGTTGCCAACTTCCATGACTGAACATCACTGAAGAAAGCACACAGGCCTCTCTCAGATTATTACAATCATATAAGCAGCTAAAGCATAGTCAGGGGCACAAGCTCCGACAGCACAAACTTTGAGTTCAGTGATAATACCCCCCCAACGACGACTGACGATAGTCATCACCATCTAACGCATCTTTCAGAAGTGTTGCATCTGTTTCAAAGACAACTCTGTGCAGTCCTAGCTGAGCTGCTGCGTTCGCGTGAAAGGCCCTGATAAAAAACTTCTCTTCCTGTGCCCGCCATCACCACATCGACTTGATCATCTCGAGATGAATTACGCCATTCCATCTTATATTTGCACTAAACAAGCTTCAGGTGTAGCTCCTTTCATATGCACTGTTGAGATTGGTGGCATACAATACATCGGCGCTGCAGCCAGGACAAAGAAAGAGGCAGACATAAAAGCTGCCCGAACTGCTCTTCTTGCAATCCAGGGTAATTTTCTTAGCATTCAATCCAAGGGCATCCGTTGTGCAAACATTATCACTCCTTTCTCGCTCTGTCTTGTATTTGGGGTCATAAATGGGTGATGCCTTGGTGCAGTGCAGGCCAATCAGATGGCTGTGCAAACGGTGCCAAAAAGTACATTGTTGTTCCTGGACAAAGGCCGGTTAGGGGGACAGATAAAAGGCCAACCGAAACCTCCAGCCAGGGCGACTCGGGGGCTCCACGGCCGGCGGCGCGCCTTCCCTCCCGCCGCGTCCTCTCCGGCGGCCGCCGCTGCCCTTCCCGGCGTGCGGCGGCGGCGGCCAGCGGCGGCCCTGTCGCAGCCCCTAGCCTCCTCCTCCTCCTCCCCGTTTCTCTACCCCCCTCCACCTTCTCCTCCGCGAAGCCGCCGCCGGGCGGCGTGGATCTGGGCTCCCATGGCCAGATCCGGCCTCCTCCAACCGGATCTACGTGCCCAGCGATGGTTCGGTGCTCGGACCTGGCTGTGCCGGCAGTACCTTCTCTCATGGCGGCGGCGGCGGGCGGGCTGGTGGCTGGTGGGGCGCTCCCGGCGGGCGGGTGGCCGGGCGGTGGGCTGGTGGCTGGCGCTACCGTGGGCGGCTGCCGGCCGGGCCATTGGCCGTACTGGGCACCCTGCCGGGCCGGTAGGCAATGCTTTGCCACTGCTAGTGGCTGGCCGGGCGGGCTGGTGGCCACAGCTGCCCGCGGCCGGCTGGCCGGGGCCACAGCAGCGCTGGGCGTGCCCGCCGGGCTGCCACCGGCGCGGTTACCCGCTGGCGGGCGTGCACCCCGCGTTCGTTACACGTTGGCCATCGGCATCTGTGCGGGGCTCTGCGTCGTCGGTGTCATGGTGGCGTGGACGGCGACGGCCTCCTCGTCCGTGCCCGTGACGTCATGGCGGCGTGACGGGTGGTGGTCGAGTGGGGCAAGCCTAGCCTGGGCGTGGGTCAACATGCTGGCTGCTGTTCCGTGGTTGTGGTCGGCATGGAGTTCAGGGCGAAAGCCCAGCCCGTTGTTGGCCGGGTGGACGATGGTGACGCCATATCGTGACGCCACTTACCTTCTTGGAGGTGCCGTTCTTCGAGCCCCATGCCTCTACGGCCTCTACGCCACCACGGCCGGGCCTTGCGGCCATGCAGCGGTAGGCCGGTGAATCTCAGTGCTGCATCATTTGCGCCTCATGCTTTCCCTCGCTTCGGTCTGTCCAGCTAGTGTTTGTGGTAGCCGTAGTCGTCGTCTAGGCCCCCTCTCATGCAGATGCTTTGTTGCTGGGAGCGTGTTGGCCCCATCCGCGGATGCTTTGCTGCGTTGATGGTCTTATCGCTTGGGCGGATGCTTCGCCGCTGGTGTCGATTAGGCCCCCCTCACATGCAGATGCTTTGCTGCTGCCAGTGTGTCGGCCCCATCCGCGGATGTTTTGCCGCGTCGATGGTTGTTGTGCTTGGGCGGATGTGGCCGCCAGTGTTTAGGCCCCCTCTCTTGCAGATGCTTTGCTGCGGCGAGTGTGTCGGCCCCATCCGCGGATGCTTTGCCGCGTCGATGGTCTTCGTGCTTGGGCGGATGCTTTGCCGTCTGGAGTTTCTAGCGGATGCTTTGCCGCTGTTATCTTCTACGACTTCGCTTCACTGCTGGCTCCAATAGTGTTGGGTTATATTTGGTTCAATTAGCTGGGGATGTCTGGTGGAGCTCCCCGCCCCCCCCCTCATGTTTGTTGCTTTTCATTCGTGTTGTGGACTTTGTTGGTAATCTATGGATTACTAGCGAATCCTTTGTATCGGTTACTTTGCCGTTCTTTCGGCTCTTCTTCTTAATAAAAAAAAGCGCCGTAAAGTCGCGATCTCGAAAAAAAAAAAGAAGAAGGAAATGGAACAAGAAGAAATTTATGGGGATGGCTGACCCAATTGTTGATGCTGAAAAGAATGTAGAGGGGCTTGGAATGCTTCTGCCCTATGACTATGAGGAAGCTAGAATAATAGAATATGAGTTATCTAGAGATACTGCAGTGGTCCAATTATTTAACAAGGAAGTTATACTGATGCAACCTGGTGAGGGAGATAGGATAGTACAACCGGAGTCACCCAGACATCCTGCAAAGGTCCAACATAACAATGAAGCTAGAAGTGTTGAACAGGACCCACTCAGCGCTGCTGAAGTGGTGAAGGCTAACAATGAAGCTATAACTATATAGCATGAGCCAGTGAGCACCTACGTTGCATTGCAATCTAATAGGGATTCTACAGATGTGAAGGAGGCGCCAAGCAATATCTCAGTGACGCAGGAATTGGAAACCACAATGCAAGAAGCATCTCACACTGGTGAACAGGTCCGCTGCCTAACTAGGAACCTACTTCTGGAGAAATCAAATCTTTCTGAACAGGAAGACCAAATGTAGGTAGGGCCTTGCTCAGGTACATATTTTACCTCATAGGAGGTAAGATCCCAAACAAATCCTAGCCTTTGATTTTGAATTGCATACAACAATTAAATACGTATTAATTAATTAAAATGCTCAGAAAAAATAAAAGAAAAAGGCAACAAACTAAATAAATGTATATAAGATATCTACTCTCCAAGAATAGTTTGTTTGTTGCCATATAAGCCGATGGAGTGCATCAACATGCAACAGGTACATGCAGGTGGAGCACGCAATATATACATGAACATGTCACGTGCACGTATCGATGATTTGAGCCTAATATGTACTATAAAAAAGCTGCATTTGATTACTGAATACTAACAATGTTGAATGATAAAAATAAATAATAATTTTGAATACCAGTGTATTCACGTTCCAATTTAAATAACCAACTAAAATGCACTCTACGTTTGTCATGTTGTGTAGGAAAAATACAAATAACACGCTGAGATAAGTTACAACTCCACATAGAAATGATTAATTAACGAAAAAAAACGTTACATGTCACATGTCACGTTTTTCATATTGTTTTAAATGTCACATTGGGAATCATGCATATTAGATCCCAAAATGATAGATATGTTACCCTAAATTTGATTGCTTTACTATTTGTCAAAAATAAATAAATAAATTCTTCTATTGCCTCTTAGGAGGTAATATATAATTATAGCCACCGAGATCGACGGTCCACAGTTGTTTGGAGGTACCGTAGCAAAACCCAGGTAGGAAATGCATGCATGATGCATTGCTGTAGGCAAATAAGTCCACTGGAGGTGTATGAGCCTAGAATAATTTGTGGGTGATCGATTGACCCCACTGTAAGGACCTTCCAATGTAGTGTATATATCGGCACATCCAAAACTGAATTTTCCAGTTTAGAGAGAATTGAGGGTTGGGAAGAGGGTCTGTGCCTGTGGAGGGATAGAGGAGAGTATGTGAACCGAGGTAGCTAGTTTATGTTTGTTACCATTAGCCAGTCGTTTTTTTTTTTTTTTAATGAGACGTTAGCCGGTTGTATTTGGTCAGGGTTTCCCTGTCATATTGGTGACTGGTGCTTACATGTGCAATGAATTTGAGGTAGCTGATCCAAGCCTCTACTTGATTAACATTGGTCATTCAGGAAGTGGCTACAGTCTGCTTGCAGGTCGCCGAAGAACAGATTGGCACCGAACAGCGATCTACACTGAAGATGGAGGCGGAAGATGGCTGAGAATCTAGCCATTCACAGATGTCTTGTTTTTTTTTTTTTTTTGAAAACTAAACGGGGGGCGAGCTTCCCCACCAGAGAATTTCATTTCACGCCCCAGCCAAAGGGGAGAAAGTCAAGTTATTACAAGAGAGGAAATAGCTCCGCCAAGCATCGATGCTTGTTCTTTCATCGATGTTCCTGAGTCGACTACGCCAAATGAGGAGGTCATCACACACGTTACAGATAACAGAGCGAACAGAAGGGAACTCACGCCTAAATACTTGTGCATTCCTAGCGTCCCAGAGCCTCCAGAGGATCGTTTGCAACACGAATGGCCAGAGCCTGGCGTCAAGGTTGGGAGCAGGTACCGTTGCATTCCAGAGATCCACGTCGGGCAGGGCCGCAACATGAACTAGGTGGAGTCGACTCTAGACCTGAGCACTGAGTGGACACGAGAAGAAGACATGCCTCTTGTCTTCGGCGCCCCCCGAGCAACACTCACATTGATCGTGAGGCAGTACATGCTTGGCCACGAGATTGGAGCGTGTGCTTAGACGGTCCTTGAAGTACAGCCATGAAAATATTTTAACTTTGTTGGGCACTCGCGATCGCCAGATGCGTAGGCCATGGATCTCCGGTGGGTCCTGCGTTGTCCCCAGGGCGGTGTATGCATCCCTCGAGGTATAACGCTTCCCTGTTAGTTTCAGCAGCCGCTGGTCTGTTTCATCATCGAGGTGTATCACCTGCAAACAGGAAAGAAGGGAGGCTAGCTGGGCACTAGCAGCGTTAGTGAGTCGGGGGCGCAAGCACAAATCAAAATTCGCTTGGAAAACAGTCCGGACCGAGGAGTTAGGCCTTGTGGTGTGGGAGAAAAGGGCAGCATGGGAGAGATACAGAGGACCATCAGGGAGCCAATCATCAAACCAAAAGGACGTAGAAGCGCCGTTATGGACCTTAACGAAGGTGAGGGAGCGGTAGGTAGCTAACTCATCGTTGATAATCTTCCACAGGTAGCCGTCCGCCCCAGTCACTGGAGTATCAAAAGAGTCAGCCTCTCTCAAAATCCAGTCTTTCCAAGGAGCGTCATCAGCCGCGAACAACTTGTCAATGAATTTCATGAGAAGGCAACGGTTCTGTAATACAAGATCTTTTAGCCCCAGCCCCCCATGAGTTTTGCTGGTTTGCACCATATCCCAGGCGACAAGGCAGTTAGAGCCGTGGCAAGTCTCTTCACCTGTCCAGAAGAAGGCACGCCGCCTGCGGTCAATTGCGTGGATGACGGTCTTGGGGATGGACATGGCAGCCATGTAGTGTAGAGGAATGGCGCTGAGTACAGCAGAGGAGAGGGTGAGCCGCCCAGCGCGATTAAGTAGAGAGGCACGCCAACCGGACAAGTGCTTGTCGACAGAAGAGAGAAGAGGAAGACAGTCGGACACCGCAAGCTTCTTGGTGGAAAGGGGGAGGCCAAGGTAAGTTTGGGGGAAGTGGAGATAGTGGTGCCGAAGGTAGAGGCAAGTTCACGAGCAAAGTCATCGGCAACAGCAACTGGCAGGAAGGTGGTTTTATGGTAGTTTATGGAAAGACCGCTTGCATCTTCAAAAATCCCAAGGACGTGCTTGATTTGGAGGACAGCTTCAGTGGAGCAACGAAGGAAGATGAGCGTATCGTCAGCATATTGAAGAACAGGGCAAGGAGCATTCGGGACTAGGGGGTGATGGAGTGAAGAGGAAAAAGAAGGGTGGTGAAGGAGCCGCCGAAGAACGTCGGCGACAATGATGAATAGGTATGGTGACAAGGGATCACCCTGTCTGAGCCCGTTGCGACAACAAATCCATCTGCCTGGAATACTATCAAGAAGCACAGAGGTTTTGCCAGTTTGCAGGAGGTCGAGGGTCCTGGTGCACCATTTTTCTGGGAAACCTCTGCAGCGAAGGATGCGGATGAGGCTGTCCCAATTAACGCAGTCGAAGGCTTTGTGAAAATCAAGCTTGAGGATTATAGTGGGGGAATTTCTGCGGTAGCAGCAATGCAGCAGATCGGCCGCATAGGCAAAACTCTCACAGATGTCTTGTTAATAGGGTACCAGGGGTTGTTTAAATACTTCAGGGTTAGTCGGGCATTTTGCCAACAAACTGCCACACACAATTACTCCTGAAAATAGGTGAACTGCCGTTTGGGCATTTGGTGAACAATGCTGTGTGAGTGCAGAAAAGGATATGCTCTGTTCGTTTTTTTGTCCATTCATAATTTGACATAAGAGAACCTGAAATAATGAATAACATCATTTGAGCAAACATGGCCCTAATTTAGAGTATTAAATAAAGACTAATTACAATATTGTGCTACAGTAAACATTTTTTTAGATAAAGGATAGAAACTATCCGGCTTCATCTATCCGTGGGTAGAATCAGACCAAATTATTATAGCATCAAAAATTAAAGAAAGAAATTGACTGAAGAAAATACGTCCTCAACAAAGAGCTCGAGTAGTCCTACGCGACCAACTCCACAGAGTAAGATCACCAATGTCAAGACAAAGCCACCAAACACGTTTGTCAGACCTAATAAAGGTACTAAAAACATTGGACACCGATCACCATTGAAGACACTGGATGCTTCTTCCTTGGCAACAGCACGAAATAGTGCAGATGCCCACCAAACGCTGAGCTGTGACGCCATCGAATGTCACCTCCACACGGGAGAACTGCCTGGCCTTGGCGAACAAGAACTTCGACGACACGCCTGCGCCACCGCCGTCGGCCCGGAGAACCAGGCTAGATTTTCATCCAGTTATTGAACGCCCGCGGACGCAACAGGGGACGGACTGACCAACGGCTCTAGCGGCGCATTCAACAAGGTACGTAGCACAAACAGTTCCACCGCCGCCGGCCCGGCGTAACACGCCACGTAAGGTTTTCACCCAAACCACAGCCACCACCGTCGACTCTGCGCCCAGCCAACATGGAAGGCCGCCATCACCGGAAGGTCACCATCAGAGACGCTCAGAAGGCGAGCAGCCCCGACGCTGACTGTGGACCAGATCCAGACCCAGGGGGCCCAAACCCGACCCCCTCCCCCCCGGCTGACGCCAGACGAACGGCACACCGGCCGCCACTGACGAGCCACCACCACACGGAGCAGGGTACTGCCGGCAGAGGGGCAGCACCAGCCCAGACCGAAGACGCAAGATCCAGTCCCGTAGGGCCGAAATCCGACCCTCCCGCCGCCACAACGACTGCACGCCGGGACGGAGAAGCCCGCCACCGCCCGCGCCGTCCTGCGCCTGCCGGGCCTCTGGCCGGCGCCCGCCGTGGTCGTGGTCGGTGACCTCGCCGAGCCAACGCGGCTCGGGGCGAGTTGCCCGACCCTAGCCGCGTCGTCCTGCGCCGCCACCACCACCAGTGAGAGGGCCCGCCGCCGCCATCTCGGCCGGCCACGTGGCCTTGCCGGCGGCCCGCCCGGCGGCAGCGCGACTGGGAGGGGGGAGGGAGAGGGCGCGGCGGCTAGGGTTGGCCGCCTGAGCCACCCGCGTCTGCTACAGTAAACATTTACCAATTATAGATTAATTAAGCTTAATAGATTTATCTTGTTAGCACTGCACATCGGTAGAATTAGTTTTATAATGAACTTATACAACATCCTCCTAGTTAGCATCTGAACATTCAATCACGACACTCTCTAACCAAACACCCCTTAATTTTGTGCCGATCTAGTGGACTCTAAACACGACGGCCAACATTATTTTTACGTACTATTATACACAGTAGTAATATATGCCCAGAAAGGTACAAACCAGACTAGACGTTCGGTTTAAACCGCAATTTTGGTCGGTTTATTCGGTTTCCCAGAAATTTTGTTTTCCTAGTAACTGATCGGTTTGGAAGAAAACTGAAACCGACAAATTGGGGTTTGGTTTTCTACTTGGGTTTTTTTATTTAAACCGAACCGCCCAAACAACACGTTGTCATGCCCTCCCTGATCAGTGCCACGCTGCTTCCTGTCCCGCGCTTCCTGCTCGGTGCTGCGCCGCTCACCGCTGCCGCGCCGTCGCACGGCTCACGCAAGCCCCAGCCGACCACGTGTGCCGCTCCCTCCTCGCGCACCGCGCTGCGGCGCTCCAGAAGAGCCGCCGTCGTATGCGCCCCTGCTCGCGGCCGTGTGCGGTCGCCGCCGCTGCACTGCCCGCTCACGTCGTCGCGCCTCTTGCTTGCATGGTCGCGGCCTCTGCGCTGCCAACTTGCACTGTCACGTCCCTCCGTGCTCGCGCTATCACGAGGTCGCCGATGACCAAACTTCGGCAATTCCAAAACCGAAGCCGAACCGAAGGGGAAAAAAACTGACATTTGGGTTCGGTTTAGGTTCAGTTCGGTTCAGGTCTTAGTTTTCAGTTAAAAAAATGTGCCCAACCCCGGCTAAGCTACAAAGCGACTGGGGTCGCGGCGAAGCCGGCGATGGGTCGGCCTGCACCCAGCCAAAATTCAACGCGGCAATGTTGTTTCCTGGATCTTTCGGTGGGGAAAAAAGAATGCAAAAGTACCTCAGACACCTACAAGCACATGATCTCCACTGAAACAGCAGGAATGCTCCTTTGGAACGACGTCGTGAGCTCTTTCTATACTGGGGGGTGTTTAGATTCTTTTCTCAAAATTTTTTACCTGCCACATCAAATCTTTAGACATCTGGATAGATGATTAAATGTAGACTAAAAAAATAATTGTGGTAATCTTTAAGTCTAATTAGTCTACGATTTGGATGCTATAGTAAACATTTGCTAATGACGAATTAACTGTGTTTAAAAAATTTATCTCATAGTTTCATCGTGAATTATATAATTTGTTTTTTTATTAGTCTATGTTTAATATTTCAAATGTATAAACATTTCAATTGTCAGACACCAAAACCTTTCATCATGGGATCTAAAACTTTTCACCAAACAGCTGAAAGACTGAAAGACATTACTGGGACGACATATATTGTTCCTTCATGTTTGGAGTTGCATATAGCATGGAGAAAAAAAATAGAATTTGACATTGGATTTATGATTAAAGGCACATGAAATTGACATGGTATACTCGGGTGGTTTAATTAAATCTAAAAACTCTAAAAACTACTCCCTCCGTTTCAAATTATAAGTCATTTTGATTTTTTGGTTCATTTATTTTACTATGTGTCTAGACACATTATTATATCTAAATCCATAGCAAAACAGATGTATCGAAAAAATCAAAGCGACCTATAATTTGAAATAGAGGGAATAGGATATATAGGATGTGCAGTACGTAAATCGAAATGCACAGAAAGCTATTCCATCGAATCGAATGAGAATAGAAGAAGTCAACATAAGAGACCTAGACATGAATCCCCGCTGAAGAATATGGAGCTTCCCATAGAGAGAGACAGAGAAGCGACGGCGGCGGCGGCCGAGAGCAGCTCATGCAGCAACCCCCGGAGAGAGAGAGAGGAGCGGCGGTGGAAGCAGCCAACATCCCAACACTGCTGCAGCAAGTGGCTGGCAGCAATGCCAATGCCAACTTGGAATCAACTTGTACTAATTACCTCCACGCTCCGCCACTGCTAGGGACAAACAGTAGCAGCAAAGAGGAGCTCACGTTGCGGATGAGAGTGCCATAGTGGATCTCAAAGAACTCATTGGACTTCAAAGGGCATGTCCGTGTCCGAGGCACACACACAGTGTGAACCCCACACAGATTTATATTAGCCGTGTCAGAAACTTTTGCACATATATCCATGAATCAAATGCATGCGAGGAGTTGGATAAAAGGAGACTCCACGCCTCCACGGGCGCTACTACTGACGGATGTGCATTTCACAGCGTCGTGTTGCTTCTTGTTGACGCTTGTCGACGACATTCGTCTCGATCGTCTTCTCAATGCTGCGGTGTGGGGGCTATTGGGCTTCCAGGGGCTCGACAGGATGCGTCTCCTGCTGCAGCTTGCGCTGTTTTGCTAAGGTGCTGCGGCGGATCGCCGTGTACCCTGCCTGCCCGTGGCGCCTGCATTGGCGATGGGTGATTCCGGCGACGTGGGCGATGTCCTACCTCATCGTCGACTACACGAAATCTCACGCCGTCGAGAAGCGCCGGGAGTCGCTAGCCACCATGTGCGACGAGCACGCGCGCATGCTCCAGTACCAGGTCAAGGCCACCATGAACAACTTCCAGGCGCTCGCCATCCTCATCGCCACCTTTTACCACTCCAAGAACTCCTCCTCTGCCATGGACCAGGTACACCTGCTAAGGAAGCTTTCTTCTGCTTTCTTCTTTCCGGGCGTCGCGGCGAAACCCCATTTGATTTGCTGCGGCCGGCGGCTACAGATGACGTTCTCGAGGTACGCCGAGAGGACGGCCGTGTTCGAGCGGCCGTTGACGAGCGCGGTGGCCTACGGGGGGCGGGTCAACCGCACCGAGCGGGAGCAGTTAGAGTGCCAGCAAGGATGGAGCATCAAGCACCCCTCTAAGACCAAGGAAAGAGGGGACGCCGATGTGCGGGAGCCGGCGGAGGAGTACGCTCCTGTAATCGTCACGCAGGACACCAACGCCTACAAGCACGTCGTCTCCATCGACTTGCTATCCCACACCGTGAGCACTCGCTCTGCCCCCAGCCCCATCCTCCCCTCGCAAAGATTTCATCTTTTTCGTTCACAGCCCAGGCCTACGGCCATGAAAAAAAAAAAAAAAAAAAACTCTAGCCTTTGGTGTTCACCATGTGCTCAACAATCGTCTTGTGTTACCTTTTTCACATCGGATTTTTGCCCCTTAATTATTATTTTTGGTTAATTAGATCGTGCCATTATAATTATATCATTTTTGAAGCACAACGCCATAACTTATATGAAACTATATATGTCCCTGCCATTGTAATTGTTTTGCCCGGGCTCACCAGCCGATGAACATATTAGGCATGCACACCAAGCAGATTGATGATTTATTTGTAAATTGGATGAGAAAGATATGTAGAGTCACTCTGGATCAACAAGCACAGTATACTACTAGGTAGAGTTCTCTAGGCGGTAGTAAGTGCTAAGATGTCCGGATTCACTTGTACTAGGGGATGGATTAACTTAAAATTACCGTGGTTCTCAAATTTTGTTTTTACGTGTAATGCTCTATATTATGTGTTAGGTTCTACTTAACATGGCCCTAACTCTAATTTTTCAGAGCTCTTTGCAAGACGAGTTCTACTAAACAGACATCTAAAAAACGACTCCTTCCTAAGAGTCTAAAGGAGGTGGAGCCATAGAAATATGGTTTGTCCTGGTTCGTCTTCACAACCTAATATAAAGTATTACAGAACTGCCTTAGAGGTATTTTTCTATATATTTTCTAAAAGAGCTTTATTTAGCTCTAAAACAAAGTTACTTCACATAAGGAGCCGGAGCTATACCAAGAGAAGACAACTTTATCAACAAGTTTACCGACGAGTAGTCAATATTATATTACCTCTCATTTATCTAGACTCCACAAAAAATCCTAGCTCTGCCAATACTAAGATATATTAGTCTCACACCCACATGCATCTTAAAGCTAACCTACTTTTGTATAGACGTTTTCGCCCCTGCTAGTCTCCAGCATCGGCCCATTTGTCATCCCTCTCCCATCAAAAAAAGCAAAGATCCACCAAGTCTATCTTTCTTTCTCTGCTTCTCCGATGCACCGCCCACCTTCTCTGTTCCTCGTTCCCCGGCTCGCAGCCCCACCTTGGACCTCTCGCCTGCTGCCTGTCACGCGGGTCGTGCGCATGCTGAGCCACCCCTCCGGTCTGCACCGCGAGCCATTGCGTCCCTGCCGGCTAGTGTGCCGCCAGCCGCCGCCACTCCCTTGCCGCAGCTGAGCCGCCGCCATCGCCTCACTACCTCGTGCGTCGCAGTCGTCCCTCCCCTGCAGCAGCGCCTCTGCCAGCCGTGCGCGTCTTGCACGATCCCTGCGCCTCCACCGCATCCCGCTCGCCACCAACAGCAGGTCGCCTGCTCAGGGGCTGGCCAGATCCCCACCCCCGGCGGAGCACCCTCTCGCCCAGCACTCCCCCTCTTGTGCAACTCGTCCGCGTGCTCGGATGGTGGCGACGCGGTTGGCTGGACGCGGCCGCCCGCCCGCGCGCTCGGCCGGCGGCAGCGTTGCTGGCTTGATGCGGTCGCCCGCCTGCGCACTCCGCCGGCGGCAGCACGGCCAGGCTGCCCATTGTGCGGAAGAATTTGACGAGTGGGCCCCATGTGTAAGTGAGTGTGAGAGAGAATATGAATGAATCCATAAGGATATGCGGTACGTATCCCTCCATACGCCTCACAGTGGATCCAAGTTTTCTCTAGTCTAGACGTATATAATGGCGTATCTCAAACATCTATAGAGCTCCAATGGCCGTGACATAGTTTCTTGAATAGTAATGGTATGTTTAAAAAACGATAATAAAGTTATAATGGGACTGATCTAATTAACCCCTCTTCTTTTCTTTTCTTTTTTCTTTTTTTTTTTTTTTTACTTCGGGGATCGATTACTCATCATGGTTACAAAATTTGTCCATGTCACGACTCACGAGTAACCAGGGCTATCCATCCACTAATTTCTATGGCTCTTTTGCTGTTGCAGGGTGACCGCGACAGTATACTTCGAGCTAGAGAATCTGGCAAGGGTGTTGTTACTGCTCCTTTTAAGCTTCAGAATAATGGCATCGGAGTGGTCTTGATCTTCGCTGTGTACAAGTACGTGCTTCCCCCAAATGCCATGCCACAAGAGCGCATTCAAGCTGCTATAGGGTAAGTTTTTCATTAGTCTGGCTCCTATGTAAATCGCCCACAACTGAATGATCACTGGCTCTTTATTTTTCTGTGCGCGCTCGCAAACAGCTATGTAGGTGGCGCATTGGACATTGAAGCGCTTGTTCATAAGCTGCTTCTCCAGCTTGCGGGCAAGCAATCCATCATGGTGAACGTGTATGATACTACTTGTGAGAAACCACTTAGTATGTATGGTTCGAATGATACTGGCAGTGACATTTGCCGTGTCAGCCCACTGTGCCATGTCAGCACACTGAACTTCGGTGACCCGTCAAGGAAGCATGAGATGCACTGCAGGTGATCTATTTTCCTTTTCCAGAAATAATAATAATAATAATAATAAAATGTTATTGAATTGTATTATCCATATAGTCTGTTCTTTGAAGAAAGGCTCTGTGTATGATCTGTTTCTCTTTACTAGGTTCATTCAGAGCCCACCTTGGCCGTGGATGGCAATAAGGTCACCAATTGGATCTCTTATGATTGCTTTACTGATTGCAACGACAATGACAACATATGTTGGACATTTTGTGATTGGTTTTGCGATTGCAACACGCATTGCCAGAGTTGACGATGAGATGGCACAGGTCATTAGCTCCACTGTGGAGCTGGAGCAGGATGAGATTGTGGACCACATGGAGGAGAAGCTGGATGAGGCAGAGAGGAAATCGGAGGAGGTGGGGATGAGGTCCAAGTTAATTACTATGGTTAATAAGAAATTAGCGAGTGTTAGCACTCACAGTTTACCTTCTCAGTTTTGCTACTTGAACAAAAAGGTAGTGAGCGTTAGCCTTCTTGGATTGATGGTTTGCATTCTTGTCGTTGGTGCTTTTGATCTGCCATTCAGTAAGAGTTTGGGCAGAAGGGAGGATGAGAACATGGCGCTTAACAAATTTGGTTGGTCTCATGGTAGGTCGTTGATGGCGGTGGAGAATAGTGACATGATCAGTGTTGATCTAAGAAAGATGACAGGGAATAATGACAGTTCTGGGCTGCATCAGCAGCACTGGTATTCACACATCTCAAGCAAATATCAGGAAGAGGCCAAAGAGATGCAAAAAGGAACAGTCAAACCTCACCAGCCAGCACATATGTCACACAAAACTACGGTAGGTCTCTGGATTGCTTTAGTTTCAGTTACCGTGCTTGTGCTTGGCATTGCTGTAGTATATGTCCTGATGTGTTGCAACCATAGTAAGAGACTGCAACAAAACGAACTGGAACTCTCGGGAGGATTGGGCCCTAGACGATTCCGACTCTGTGAGCTAGTAGCTGCAACGAGCAATTTCGCAGATGAGAACAAGCTCGGTCAGGGAGGGTTTGGCCCTGTGTACAAAGGCTACTTGCGGAACCAGGACTGTCATGTGGCCATCAAGGTGTTGTCTTCTGAACAAGGGTTGTCTTCTGAGCAAGGGTTAAGGGAGTTCATGGCAGAGGTGAAAGTTATGACCCAGCTGAGGCACCGAAACATTGTCAACCTTGTCGGCTGGTGCGAATGCGACAGCCAGGAACAGCTCCTCCTTGTGTATGAACTTATGGCTCAAGGCAGCCTTGACAAGCATCTCTATGGCCCCGAGGAAATCTTAACTTGGCAACAAAGGTACCAAAATTGGCTAACCTGTCTACCTCGATTGCAGTTACTATTACTTACTTATCCGATTGAACAATGAACGACACTAGAAACATTGATCTGTTACATAATAATTGTACTGACAATTTCGTTACTTCATGTCAAAACTGGCTCTGCTAGGTACAAGATTGTACTTGGTCTGGGCTCCGCTTTGCTCTACCTCCACCGGGACTGCGAGAAACGGATTGTGCACGGAGGCATCAAGCCTGCAAATGTAATGCTTGATGTCTCATACAATGCTAAGCTTGGTGACTTTGGGCTAGCAAGGCTTGTCGAGCATGGGGAAGATCCACGAACAACGCAAGTTGTCGCAGGGACACTAGGATATATTGACCCAGAGTTCATAGCCAACCGCCGGCCTCGCACCGAATCAGATGTCTACAGCTTCGGTGTTGTCCTCCTGGAGATTGCTTGTGGCAAGCAGCCGGCATCGACGCAGCCAAATGGAGCTTCGTCGCTACTAGCCTGGGTCATTCGTTTGTATGACCAGGGCATGATTCTTGATGCAGCAGATCAGAGGCTGAACAGTGAGTTCAACCGGCAGCAAATGGAGCGTGTGCTCGTTACGGGCCTCTGGTGTGCGCATCGAGATCCGACCCAGCGACCCTCCATCGAGCAAGCTATGGATGTTTTGCGATCTGCAGATGCAGAGTTGCCGGTGCTTCGTGCTGTGTATGATGAACGGCACATTCGAGCCATGGAGGAACAGGCTTATGGCGACCTGACAGTCGAGGATCATCCTGTGCAAGCAGTCACCACAAGTGCTTACTTTACTTCCAAGGATTCAGCTTATCTGCTTGCACAGGAATGACGAGTTCTGTCTTGTGGATAGCAACATCATGTCTGCAAACTTACAATCTTCTTCTCCTGCAACCTTATGTATTCATGTAAAGTGTGCAAGTTTCAATAAAATCAGGTGGGGAGCAAAACCCCCCGTTGAATGCTGAAAAAAAATCATGTCTGCATGCTTCTCTTCGGATTGTTTTGTCAAAGATCCTACCTGCTGATATGAACACGTTAGTATTTATTCAAACTGCATTCTGTATTATGTAAGTATTCAGTACTCTCCTATGTGATTCAGGATTGGTGTTGTACTAATTGGTGTTGTGATTAACTAGCACCTCAACCCGAGCTCCAGCACTGACTTTAGAATCCTACATTACATAAGTATTCAAAGCTTAGTGAATAAATCTAGTATCTTTCATGTTAGTTTCTGTACAGCATGCTCAGAAACACAAAGCTGAATCTGAATGTGGCCAATATGCATGTTTATTTCTGAAACCAACAACAAAGTGCATTAAATCATTCTCAAGAGCTAGCATGAGTGCAGTACAAATGCAGAGAGGGAACTCTATATAAAGCAACCAAACTTTACTTGTCCAGATCCACCTTAAAACAGACCTGTAAATAATCAGAAAGGAAGTATAGAGTGCTGCTATTAGTGAATGATTCAGGCAGCGGTTGCACTTAAAACAATTTGTTAGGTTCAGAGAATGAAGCCCAGAAAGATATCCAAAGCATTCAGGGAGTTCTTTGAGAATGAAGCCTAGAAAGATAACCAAAGTACTATAACTGCCAAATCTTATAACAACTTTATAGGTTTAGATGCTCTATAATGACTTAATTTAATACTGTCCGTCAGTTTAACTAGTTCTGCACTAATGCCAGAGGCATGATTGGCACAAGGATGACAAATTCAATGACAGAAGTTGATAGAAACTATACTTTCAGACCTGCAAGCTATAATGTAAAAATTGATACAACCAAGGAAACTCATGGAAACCATAATGCAAGAAGCACCTCACAGTGGTGAATTGGAGCAACCTAACTAGGACCTACTTTTGAACAGCAAACTGTCTGAAACAAGATGTCTAGAATGTAGGAGATACATTCATTACTGGAGGCAAATGAGTCCACAGGAGATGTATGAGCACAAAACAAACTGTGGTTGCTGATTCCGATTGTAAGGGCCTTCCAATGTTAAGTAGTGTATTGACAGTTTGACGCACGAAAAAACTGGGCTTTCAATTTCCAGTTTGGAGAGGATCCTGGGGTAAATAGATGCGACAATGTGAACTGAGGTAGTTATTTTGTGTAAGCCATAATTAGCCATTGCATTGCTGATGTCATGTCAGGTTTTGCCGTCGTATGAGTGAGCAGTTCAGTTGCATGATCTGGTCACTGGATGGTTGCTTATAATGTCCTTATAAGCCACCCATTAGTTGAAATTCTCTCATCTCAAATTATGAACGCACACAGACACAACAACATCCTTTCCGCATTTGCATGCATTGTACACCAAATGCCCAAACAACAGCTGATCTAACCTAATTTCGGTGTGCCTGTGAGCCTGTCTGTTATCAAGATGCTTGAAGAAATGTATTCACTATTTACATTCACTGCAATACAAAAGGGCAAAAGGCTGCTGCCCCAGTGCCCCTAACGTGGTTCCCTACATGCAACATCTCTGAATGGCTAGATCTCAACACTGCTGTAACCTTGCGTCTTCTGCACTTGATTATCAGCCATCTTCCTCCTGGTGTCCTCTGCAGACTGCCAATCTCCGTCTTCAGCGTAGACATGCGACAGCGACACATATGCACCATCACTGTTTGGCACCATTCTCAGGATCTTTTCCGAGGCAAGCAGACTGAGTTCTTTGTTCCCATGGATTCGGCAACCGTTCATCAGTGACCTCCATACTGCAGCCCATGGTTGGAACGGCATTGCCTCGATAACACCTTTTGCTTCTTCAAGGAGTCCTCTTCTTGCCAGGAGGTCAACTAGGCATGCGTAATTGGCCCTTGTCGGATTCATGCTGTGTGCAGACAGCATGGAGCTGAACAGAAGCTTCCCCTTCTCGACTAGCCCAAGGTGGCTGCAAGCTGAGATGACAGCAACAAACGTAGCTGGTGTTGGAGCCAATTGAAGCTGTGTCATATCTTGGTACAGGCTGAGGACTTCATGGATTAGACCATGGTTGGCATAAGCTGTCAGCATGGTGTTGTACAGTATGGCGTCCTTGGTTGCTGACGAAACTGCATTAGCGAAAGCGCTTTTGGCAGCAGTAATATCACCGCATTTTGCATAGGCATCAACCAAGGCACTGGACACACAGAAGTGTTTGCTGTGCCCTGTCCTGACAACGAGTGAATGGATGCATCTGCACTGCCTAATCAATGCAGCATTTGCACAGGCATTCAGGATGGTACCCAGGATGAACTCATCAGGCTTCTCTGGGCAGTCAACTCTGAACAGGTTGAACAGAAAAAGGGCCTCTTTATCCAAATCATGCTTCACGAATGCAGAGACGGTGACTCCCCATGACACTAAATCCATCTGGCCAGTGTCCTTGATGATTTTCAGTGGATCTAGAACTGAGCCAAGTGCTACTTTTGCTTTGATAAGTGAGGTCGACACAAACTGGCATGAAGCAAACCCCTGTTTCAGAACACTTGCATGGATTTGCTCATGGTTCCTTGCATCATGATCTTGCTGGAAGGCAGACAGAACAGCTGTATATGTGAACTCATCCGGTCTTTCTCCGAAGCAAACCAAGCCGCGGAAGAGCCTCACTGCATCTTCAGAACAGCCGTGCAGACCATAGCCTGCAATCATCTCATTCCATGTTACAATGTTCCTGACACCGAGATTACAGAAGAAGCCATAAGCAGAGATGAGCAGCGCACACTGTGAGAGCATGTTGATGACTGCATTCGCTACAAGAACATTGTCAGAGTAGCCATGGCGGTAGGCAAGTCCAAAGATCTGAAGACCGAGGGAGGAGCTCTCTTTAGCACCACTCAGCCTCAGGATGACAGAGAACGTAACTTGATTAGGTTTGCAGCCGTACCGTGACATGTCGACAAAACAGTCTGCAGCTGCCCTCTCATTCTCATCCTCATCGTGTGCCAGGCCTGATATCATTGTGTTCCAAGAAACAGTATCCTTGCACCGAATCCTACCAAAAACATCAACGGCAACTCCCTTCTGTCCTGCCTTGAAATACATATCCATGAGTGCGTTCATCACTGAGGTATTAGACTCGAACACGCCGTGGATGACAAGACCATGAACCTGCCGCCCAAAACTCAAGTTGCAGGTGATTGAAGAAGCCTTCACAGATGAAATGTAGGTGAACATGTCGGCTGTCATTCCAGAACGATGCATCAGGACCGCTGTCCTCATCGCATCATACCCACGGCCATTGGCAATGTAGCCCTCCAGCATCGCGTTCCAGCACGCCGCATCTTTGGTCACTATGCCTGCAAACACTTGCTCCACAGCAGCAACACGCCCGTGCCTGGCATACACCAGCATCAGCGAGTTCCCCACGTAAGGATTTCCGTCCAGGCCAGTTTTGACGGCAAGGCCATGAAGGGAATGGCCGAGCTTCACATTATCCACCACCACGGACTGACATTGACAGCAAGCGCCGAGCGCACTGGCCATAGCAAACTCGTTGGGGCAGAACCCGCTCCTGACCATGGAGGAGAAGAGCGCGAGCCCCAGCTCAGGCGCGCCGCCCGCGCCGCGGCGGACACCATGGCCGTCCAGGAGACGAGGTTGCGGCGCGGCATTTCGTCGAACACGTCCAGCGCGCTGGCGAGGTGCCCGCGCTTGGAGTAGTACAGGAGGAGGTGGTTCGCGGTGAAGGTGTCTGCGGACACGCCGAGCTTTATGGCGGACGCGTGGAGCCGCGTCCCCGTGGACATGGACGGCGAAGCGGACGCGGAGAGGGCATTCGCTATGGCGAAGGGGTCCACGGCGGGACTGGCGGCGACGGCAGCGGCGGTGCTGCTGCAGCTGGCGAGTGCGGAGAACACGGAGGGTGTTCTCGCGGCGGTGGAGGCAGTGGCGGGGCGGAGGCGGAGCAGCGTCCATGCTCCTGCTCCTGCGGGTTTCATGGAGGAAGGTTCTTGGCCGGAGCATCGTCCCAAAACGGAGAATTAGCGCGAATGATGACGGAATGAGGTGTGTTCCTGGAAACAAATTGCGCGGCCCGGAATGGAAATGGAGCCCACCAGCAGTTTCCTACTCCTATCCTAAAAAAAAAAGCAGTCTCCTACTCCTCACTAAATACAGTAAAGTGCTATTTTCTCCGTGCCAGTTAAATTCTATAAATTTGACTTGGTTTCAGAAAATGTTAGCAACATTTATATCATCAAATAAGTTTATTCTAAAAATAGGTTGAATGATCTATGTAATGATACTTTTATTATGTATTATAAATATTTTTTTTTTATATACTTGATCAAAGTTAGAAGAGTTTAAATTCTCAGGAGGCAATAACGACATATAGCAACAATGACAGTGACTGTGTCGGACCATTTGAAAAAAGCATGTCTTCATCTCAGTTTTTCTTTAATAAAACACACACACACATTGATTGAGAATGGGGACGCACGACTGTCCGGTGGGTAGATGGAAAACGCCGTAAATTTCGGAGCGTCTGTTGAGGCGATCTCGCAGGCGATTTCTCTCCCGACCTCGGTCTAGGGCGTCTCTCCGACAATCTGGACCTGCTACGCCGGCGTTCCTCCCCCGACCGCCGCCGTCCACGCCACGCCTACCGGAGTCCATCCGGCGGCGGCCACCGCAAATCGACGGTTGGCCGATCCGGCGCCGTCGACCAAAAATTCCCCTAGGGACTTAGCGCCGCTTAGGTATCCTAGGTCGGGACTTGTTTGTGTCTGCGCTGGTTGCCACACAGTTCACCCTGTTTTGCCTCTCCGGTATCTGACGGAATGACGTCGACTGGAGGTGGAAGTGATAGGAGTGGGGAGTCACACCCAAGCACTAGTGTGGCTAATCTCATGCGACGGCTCAACCTAACGGAAGAGGAAGAGGCCGTGGTGGAGTTCAGCGATGAGGAGGACGTCGACTTGGTGCCAACTGTTGAATGGGCTGTAACAGAACCGCCCAATTTATAAAAGCATAAGTGCAAAAACCACTCGCCACGCAAGTAATTAGCACACTTAAGCCCTTATAAACCCGGTAGTCCGAAAATCTCGAAGGATTTCAAACCAAACATTAACAACCAAGATCGTACAAGTTTAGCGTCACCATTCACACGTTACAACATTTCACAAATAGTTCGATAACATCAGAGTACGGAAATTAAAGTTATTACAAACCAAGTCTCGAATTTAAGTAGCGAAAGCAAGGTAGTTGTGAAAGCTCAACCCACACACACACTTAAGATTTAATACAGTGCCAGCCTGATGATCAATCCACAAAAGCAAGTGGGGAGAATAGTAAGAACGACCATTGCCCTTTGGTACTTAATCCACTGGATAATAGCAGGTCTCGCAATACCCGTGGTAGGTATGACCATCTGCACAAACAACAAGTGGGAAAAAACCCCGAGTACGAGAAGGTACTCAGCTAGACTTACCCGTCTGACTTAAAAATAAAAGACTCCAAGGAGTATGACAGACTTTATCAGGGGATAGCTTGACTCATTTGCGGAAAAGCGGTGGTAACCATTTTATAGTGACAGCTCAGCTTAATCATTTCTATTTATGCTAGGTGAACACCTATACTAAGCATCATTGTAATATATTAATCATGATTAGCAATCAAGTAGTAACCATAATCATAGCAGCTTAATTCATCATCATCTTTAACAACATTCCATAATCATTACTACGATGGCATAGCTCAAGTCAAGTGTTCACTATCCAGGAACGATGGCGATTCGAATCGATTACTACTGAGCTCAGGGAGTATTCCTCACACAAACCACACTCACCCGTCGGTGAGCTACAAGTCACCGTGGCACATATCCGGGAAGAAACGCGGTTTCGACAGGAACCACCGCACCCGGGGGGCCGCCCGACGCCTTTAGCCAGCCATGCTGGACCTCGGACTTACTCTTCGTGCCCTCGTGGTCCCCCATCCATCTCCAATACGGTGTGAACGGATCGAGAGCCGGCCTGGATAGTGTTAGGCTTCGCGGTCGGAACGGCTTATCCGGCCAGCTAAATGTGAGGCATGCGTTCAACATGACTCGAGGGACGCGCAATGGCACGGTCCTTAATCGACACAGACGGAATCACTATGGTCCAACAACCCCATAAAACTCCGACCGGTCTCCAATTCTCACAACATAACCAAATCCATGATGATATCAACACAAGCCTTTCTTTCAATCATAAGTAACCACCTATGCTCGCGGATGACAGGAAATCACCCGACTTTTACTGTCTAAGCAAGCTAAGCAATAAACTCGCCCTAGACTAGCAGGGTAATCAAGACAAGATAATCAAGGGTAAACAAGGATATAATGTATCAACGGTTGCACACAACTCCTATACTTAATGCATCAATCATAAAGCATAATTAGACTGTTAGAAAGCATAGGTAAGGAAATGCTCCGGGGCTTGCCTGGAAGATGACCCAAAGTCAGTCAAGTTAGCTTGCACCATCTTCGAGTTTGACTCCAACATCTCATCTTTTACGTAGTTCACCTAGCGTAGATGAGATATAAGATACAAGTGCATGAATAAGAAGAATGCCAATAAAAAGATGCAGCCCTCAAGCATGCAAGACAAGCATCAAGCCACACTAGAAGATAAAAGCAATTAGAGAGCAAACTAGTCATAATCATGTCAAACATTGGTATAACTAGCATATCAAACATGACACCAATATATAAGATCTCAGGTGTAGTAAGTTAACTAACAACAAAGACACGAGCCACTCTAATCAACATACAAAGTAAACAACTAGAACTAGAATCTATCAATTTTTTGGACATACACGTAGTAGCTGAGTAAATAAATCATATCTAGAGTTCTACAACTTCAAATGAATTGAAACAAGATAATCTGGAAAGCTTATGAAATTGCCTACAATTCATCTCTAATTACCAAAGCATAATTCATAAGTTTAGTAGGTCAAAATCACATAATTATAGGATCAGATCCTGACAAGACAGAGAGCAACCAAAACTGTGACATAAATATATATAGCTGTAGTTTCCAAACTACAGGGCCAAATGTCACCAAATTTTAACAAAAGCTATATACATGAATTATCTATAACTTTTGTATTCACAAGTTTTCCATAAAATATCATTTGGATCATGCAAAACTTAAAGTCTTATAAACTGTTTAGAAAGGCTGATTTTAAGAAATAAATATATAACTCATGTTGAGACTTGCAATTTGAGCATAACCAAAGTTACCAATAGTTAGATAATATTAAACAAACACTAGAAAACATGATGACCAACCTCAAATAAATTATTATCATACTCTTTTTCATTTATTTAACTAACTAGGTGGAGTAAGGAGCATATATGAAACACATATCAAAAGTATACAGTAAATTCTAATAAAATTACAATAGCTTACATACACTCCCAAACAACTATTGCTTAAATTTCATAGCATTTGGATAAGCATAGAAATCTCTATGAAAAAGATAAATCCTAATTGCTTTTAAGCATGTGAGAGGAACTTAAATCTAAAACTTCACATTTTCTACAAACACTTGGCCATGTTAGGCATCTATAAGTCACAACAATATCCTACAAAGGAAGTGGAACCACATTTTCTATTTTTACATTTTTATTTGAATTATAAATCAATTAAAACCATTTACTTGACATTAACCAAGATAAGTCAATAACTCAATCATACTGCATCCAATCAATCTCAAATTTTTATCACCGTGCAAACATATCACCAGTAGCCTACCATAAAAATTTCACCTCAAAAGAAGCATCACAATATCAGATATGAATTTCCCCATCTCAAACCCTAGATAGAAATTAACAAATTTTACCGTAAAAACTTTCTACTAAAACATGCCATATTATCACACCACTGGATAGATCTACTCACAAGGATTCCAAAAAGTCCTCATTTGCTATTTTATGATTTTTCTTCGCATTTCTATGAATTATCAAAGATTCAGCCAAAATGCATAAAAGAAAAAGGAAAAAGAGAAAACGCACTGTGCAGCACTATTCATACGAGTCATAGAGTGTGCAGTTAGGCCCCTCCCTTTTGTCAAATTTTAAGACGACGCCCTTCACGCGAATTTGGAACAGAGGAGCCGCTGTAGCTTGCTGATTCCGATCAGAGGAAGCTCGTCGGCGGCAGAGGAGTTGCGGCGGAGCACCAGGGGTCCGCGCGCACCCGTGGGGCGGCTCAGCTCGGCCCGAGGTTGCCCGTGGCGGCTGTCCACGTGCGCCGTGGCCACCACGGCGACGGCTCGACGAGGGGCCTGCTCCGGTGGCGGTCTCGGCCGCAAAGAGGGAGCAGGAGGCGCTGCACGATGAGGAGAAGATGGTGGTGCTCATGGCTTGGGCGAAGGAGGCGCGGAGGCAAAGGAACGATGGCTGCAGGGAGCTCGGCCGACATGGCCATGGCGGAGCTCGGCGCGTCTGCGCGTTCCAGCAAGGAGCAAGGCGAGGGAGGCGATGGAGATGGGCCAGGGAGGGTGTGAGGGAGTGGAGGAGAGTGCTAGGAGGCTCAGCATCGCCCTGGTGAAGGCAGAGACGTGCAGGGGCGCGTGGAGGCAAGGTGGGGCGCTGCAGCTCGCATGCCGGCCACGTACCCCGTTGAGGCTCGACATCGAGCACGTGGCGGGCACAGTTGCCGTGTGATTTCGGGATAGAGCCGGGCCGATTTTGAACTTGGGCCTAAAATGAAGTTTGACGGTTTGCTGATGCTCTCTATTTTCTATTAAGGCCACTCGGCCATTTGAGCCACGGATTAGGAGATAATTAGCCACTAAAACTGCAGTGTCAGCGCATTGACAGTGATTAAGAATGATCGTCAAACCTTGTCAAACTGAGTCGAATTGATGCCATCTTTTGATATGCTCTTCCTCTAGTAATTACCTTCAACTTCTATTTTAGGTCCAACTTAAGTTGCTTAACCAAAATTGGAGAACGCGAGATGTCAATCTCGGAAACACCATTTTCAGCATTTTAAAAATTTCTAATCTCCAAGCCAACCCTCAAATCTGCCTGGTGAGCACTTTTTGAGCATGTTAGGTTCATTTTCATGGCTTGGCCCTTAAACAAAGTTTGTTTCTTATAAAATTCTCTACAACTTTAATTAAGGGTGCACTGAAATATAAACTCTCTAAACTGCACTTTTTTTAAATGGTTCAAAAAAGGTGCTCTCGGGGCCATCATAGGGCAAACCATCACTTAAGGGTATTTTTCTGGGCATTTACTCAATATGAACCCTTCATGACTTTTGTTTCTAAGTCCAATTAGAGTACTTTGGGCAGCATGACAAGGCTTGGTTGATATTCCATAGTCTCATTCACTTGGTGAGGCATTCCAAGCAATGGCATAACTTATCATTTCATGTGACTACTTGATTCTAAACTTCACCAAACTTCTCCAATAATCAAGGTAGATGGAGATGGTTGTGAGATAGAGATCGAGATCATTACTTAACATAAGTTGCTTAACTCCCTCTTGCTGCTTAGCTCGTGACTAACACCTGAGGTGTTACATGGGCGGTTGTGGGGAAGGTCCTCTCACCGACGGCCATTCATGTGAACACAATCCGGTCAGCAATGAAGCCGGCGTGGGGCAACCCAGTCGGGCTAAAATTCCGATCGATTGGAGGAAAATCTGACAACCTGTTTGTAGCAGAATTTGGATGCAAGATGGACATGGAGAGGGCCATGGCGAGTCCCCCGTGGATGGTGGGGCGATATGCAGTTATACTGCAACCATATGATGAGAAGCAGTCTGCTTCAGAGATCAGCTTTGACAGAATAGAGATGTGGGCTCGAATTCTAGACCTCCCCCTAGGATGGATGAACCAGACGAGGGGTGCGCGGGCCATGAATCTGATCGGAAAAGTGGTGAAAATGGATGTCGATGGAGATGGCAAAGCCAGTGGGGCCTTCCTACGAGCTCGCGTCGCCATTGAGTTAGGAAAACCTCTGAGGAGGGGTGTTTTGCTGCGAATGAACAAGCCAGAAGAACCACGCTGGTTTAGTGTTCAGTTCGAGAAGCTCCCCTACTATTGCTTCGCGTGTGGAGTGATTGGCCATTCAGAAGTGGAGTGCACTCACCCGGTCGAACGCGATGAGAAGGGAAAGTTACCCTTTGATGTCCAGCTGAGGGCTCCAGAAGAGCGACACAAATGTTGGCAATCCTTCTGAGGAAAGGCGGCGAATCCTTTAGCAAAGGGGCGTCCTCGGCCCAAGAAACCTCCACGTAGCCAAGACAAAGAAGTCCGGGCGATAGCCGGCCAAAGGGAGAAGGATCGCGTCAGTCATTTGATGACAACAACGATGCTTATGAGGAGGAAGTCCAATCCCCCTTGAAAACGAGGGGGGTTGGAGTGGAGGCTGGACAGGAGAAGAATTTGGGGGGCACTGGGAGGAAGCTGGACATGAATGTGATGGAGGGGGAACGCCAACAACACAGGAAGAGGAAGTCCAAGGTGCCTGCTTCGTCCCCCCAAACACCTGACCTAAACATTCCAGTGGACCCTGCCACTGCGATAGTTCCGGTTGGTCTGGTGAATGAGAGAGTAAACCAGCTCGACGGAAATGGAGATGGTGATGGGAAAAGTATGATCGAGACTCTAAAGAAGAAGAGAAAGGGGTCCTACCAGCCTGAGAGATCGGCGGCGGCTACGAGCGGCAGCCCCCACCGGGTGCCATGAAAATCCTAAGTCTGAACTGCCGGGGGCTAGGACGCCTCGAGGCAGTTCAAGAATTGCGTAGCTTGATAGAGCTACATCGTCCCGTTTTGGTCTTCTTGTCGGAGACCCGTTTGTTTTCTAATTCTGTGACTGGTCTTAAGCAGTCCCTGGGTTTCACAAATGGCCTAGGGGTTGAAAGCTTTGGAAGAGGAGGGGGACTGGCGCTTCTATGGAATCGCGACATTCAGGTGAAGTTTCAAAGTTGTGATAAGCTCCACATCGATGTCGTGATCCTGGATCCAGGGTCACAAATCCCTAGTTGGAGGTTCACGGGTTTCTATGGTGAATCGAGGCGGGAACTGAGGCACAGAAGCTAGGAGTGTCTCCGATATCTTAAAGAACAAAGTGACTTACCATGGCTCTGTGCTGGGGATTTCAATGAAACTCTTGCTGCACATGAACAGTTTGGGGGCCAGGGTCGCTCAGAGAGACAGATGGATGGGTTCAGAGATGCTGTCGAAGTGTGTGGCCTATCGGACTTAGGCTATATAGGCCTCCCCTACACTTGGGACAATAGACAGCAGGGTGATGACAACATCAAGGTCAGATTGGACCGTGGTCTAGCATCCTTGCCGTTCCTTGATCTATTCAAAGAGACCAAGGTGTGGCACATCCAGACCATGGAGTCGGACCACTGCTGCCTGGTCATTGAATGTGCTAAGGGACGCCCAAGGCGGAGAAGAGGACGTCGGCACTTTCGTTATGAGAATATGTGGAAGAGCGACCCGACGTACCTGGGCATGGTTGAAGCGGCATGGCACTGCCTAAATGAGCCTGAGTCGCTCGGGCAAGTGTCAAGTCACTTGGAGGAGTTAAGCCGCTCTCTGGCTGACTGGGATAGAAGCCATTTCGGCTCGGTTCGGAAAAATCTGGCGCAGTTGAGGAAACAGCTTGAACGAGTTAGAGAACAATCAATTGGTACTAGTCCGTCAAGGAAAGAGCGACGGATTATGAAGAAGATGTCAGAGATGCTTTCAAGGGAGGAGGTGATGGAGAGACAGAGATCGCGAGTTGAATGGTTGCGCTCTGGTGATCGAAACACTGCATTTTTTCAGGCTAAGTCATGGGAACGAGCGAAGACATATCATATCTCTGCCCTTGTTCATGGCGACGGGGTGCTGGTGACTGAGCAGGCTGAACTGGAAGACATAGCTAAGAGCTTCTATGAGGAACTCTTCACTGCGCAGGCCATGCTTGAGCCCGTGGCAATCCTAAATTCAGTGCCGACAAAGGTCACTGCTCAGATGCGAGATGACTTGAGCAAGCCTTTCACGGCTGAGGAGGTTGAGCGGGCTTTGTTTATGATGGGGCCCAACAAGGCGCCTGGCCCGGATGGACTAACGGCGGGCTTTTACCAACTGCACTGGAAACTGCTGGGTCCTAGTATAACAAAAGGAGTTCTGGAGTTCCTGAATGGGGGTGAGTTACCATCAATACTTAATCTGACCACTCTTGTTCTCGTCCCCAAAATTAGGAATCCTCAGGAGATAAAGAATTTCAGGCCAATCTCCCTGTGCAATATCATCTACAAGATATGTTCTAAGGTGATTGCAAATAGAATGAGGGGTGCCTGGATGAGGTTGTATCTGAAGAACAGAGTGCGTTTGTTCCTAGAAGGCTGATAACGGACAATGTGTTAATAGCCTATGAGTGTACTCATTATCTGAGGAGAAAAAAGGGAAAGACAGGTGCTTGCGCTGTCAAGCTTGACATGGCGAAAGCATATGACCGGGTTGAGTGGGCGTACTTGGAAGGAGTCATGCTGAAATTGGGTTTCCCTGAGACCTTTGTGGCATTGGTAATGAGGTGTGTAACCTCTGTCTCTATGTCAGTAAGAGTCAATGGCGTGCTTACTGATTCCTTCAGACCTAGCAGAGGGATTCGACAAGGCGACCCCATCTCCCCTTACTTGTTTTTACTCTATGCTGAAGGTTTGTCCAGTTTACTGAAGACTTTGGGGCCGGTGTATCTCTCCAGAGGAGTGCGGGTGGGTATCCACGCACCATGGATTTCACATTTACTCTTTGCGGACAATTGCATAGTTTTCTTAGAAGCATCGCATAGGGGGGCCACACATCTTCAGGAGGTCTTGGACATCTACTGTAGGGGGTCTGGCCAAATGGTTAACCGTGACAAGTCTGCTGTGTTTTTCAGCTCAAACTGCACTGATGATATAAAGACTGAGGTGAGATAGACTCTGCATATTGAGGCTGAGGCATTGGCTGAGAAGTATCTGGGATTACCCGCTGCCTTGGGGAGATCCACTACTGAGGCTTTTGAATTTATGCCAACACGTATACGGAATCTGATTGGAACATGGAGTGGTAGAGAGGCGAGCAGTGCTGGGCGAGAAATTTTGCTGAAGTCAGTAGCTCAGTCTGTTCCTACCTACTCCATGAGTTGCTTCTTGTTGTCCAAGACTACATGTAAAAAGATTCCAACCCCGATGTCCAACTATTGGTGGGGAGGTGCTGCGAATAGCAGGAAAATTCATTGGCAAAGTTGGGAGCAATTAACCCAACCAAAAGTTACTGGAGGAATGGGTTTTTGGGATATGAGAAAGTTTAATCTGGCAATGTTAGGTAAACAAGGTTGGAGACTGATAACCCAACCGGATAGCTTGTGTGCACGGGTGATGAAAGGCAGGTACTACCATGATGCAGATTTCATGACGTCCACAAGAAAGAAAAGATCTAGCCACACCTGGCGCGCAATCATGGTAGGGCGTGAAGCATTGGAGAAGGGACTTATTAGGCGCATTGGTGACGGAGCCACTACAAACATATGGCGTGACTGGTGGCTCCAAAACCATTTTCAAGGACGGCCACTGACGATGCTTGAAGCTCCAGATGTGGAGATGGTAGCTGGCCTGTTGTCGAAAAACGGTCAGTGGAATGAGAGCATTGTCAGTCAACAATTCATACCGGTAGATGCTGCTGCAATTCTGCGTACCCTTGTACGCTCTCATGGAAGCGATGTGTGGGCATGGGAACCTGAAAAACATGGTTTTTACACAGTCAAGTCTGCATACGATTCTTTGGACTCGAAACGCTTGGGGCAGCAGGCAAATCAGGGCCCCGGTGGTTTAGGAAGCTCAGTCTGGAGCAAGGTTTGGCGCTTGTTAGTGCCTCCGAAGGTCAGGGTCTTCTGGTGGAAAGTTTTACATGATTATCTACCGTCTCGGGAGATCCTACACCGCAAGCACTTGGAATCTTTGGTGAACTGCGAGGTGTGTGGAGGGGACACGGAATCAATCAAACACGCGTTCCTTGATTGCTCGATTGCTAGAGAATTCTGGGCTCAAACCAAGGCTACAACTGGTGTTAAGCTACCACATTTGAATTCTGATAGCTAGGCTCATGACTTTGTGGAGGGCAGAGTTGGTCGCGTCCAAGATCAATCCTTAATTGCAATTGGGATGTATTCGCTTTGGATGCAACGGAACAAGCGACGCCATGGTGAGGGAGGAACACCAGTCAGAGCTGCTGTGCAATGGACCATGGACCTAGCCTTTGATCTATCTGAACTGCAAAAACAGAAGGAAGGCCAGAAGGTACCAGTACCTGTACCGAAATGGAGAACTCCTGAAGAGGGCTGGCTCAAATGCAACACTGATGGGGCCTTCTACGATCAACAGTGGAGAGGGGCTACAGGGGTAGTCATTTGGGATGCGACTGGTACCTTCATCAGAGGGGGGGGGCCAAGTGGTATGATCATTGTAATGCGCTAAATATGGAACTGGTGGCGTGCCGGGATGGTCTGGCCATGGCCTGGCACTTGGGGGTCCAGAAGGTCTGGCTGGAAACTGATAGCCAGGAGGCGGTCAAGCTGTGGCAAATGGGGACAACACAAGAAGCAGTAATGGACCAATCTTGAAGGAGATTCAGGAGCTGAGCAAGCGTTTCCAGGGTTTCAAAATTTCTTTTATCTCTCGGATTTGTAATCAAGTAGCACATACTCTAGCAAAACAGGTTTCAGGCGACACACAGGTTGGTTGGTGGTCCATTGCTCCAACTTGTGTGGCAAGCCTTGTAACCTCAGATTGTAATTCGGCTCCGTCTTATGAATGAATGAACCCCCTCCTCCTCAAAAAAAAAAGTTTTTCTTTAATAAAAAGAACAGATGGATGAAGAAATAAAATGATAGAGTAAGTTATATGCTCCAATTTTCGTTATCCCTGGTCTTTGTTAAAGTAAAGTTAATGTCCTTTTTTCTTCTTCAATTTCAACGTGTTAAAAACTGACCAATTTGTACTGTATCACCAAGTCCTGAATGGCAGGCAGGCTCGTAGAACCCAAGATTGACCATTCAGAGGAGAGGCCAGGGCTGCTGGGTCAACTCTGGTCGTCCAAGACTCATGGAGGACACACCGTCCCCTCGCAACAAAAGGCCAAGAAAAATATGGCACACGGTGCCGTGCCAGCCCACGTTCTTGGTGCGTACGTACCGTGTCCGTCGCGCCATGGCTGTGGCCGGCAGCGACGACGCTCCCGCTCCAACTACCGGCGGCCATGGCGCCAACGAGCACCTCCGCGGCTACGGACTCCCCACGGCCACGCCGCAACTCACCGAGCACCTCCTCGACGGCAAGCCGCAGCAGCGCGCGCACTGCCTCGGAGAAGGAGAGCTCCCGTTCTTCTGGCGCCGGAAGCTCAGCCTCAGCGACGGCAACAGCCCGTCAGGCGGCGGCGGCGGCGTCGACTGGGCCTCCGTCGGCGAGACGTGCAAGGAGTGGATCGCGAACCCGATGAACATCGCGCTGCTCCTCTGGCTCCTCTGCGTCGGCGTCTCCGGCGGCATGTTCGTGCTGCTCCTCCTCGGCCTGCTCGACGGGGCCTTCCCGGCGGCGGCGGACAGGAACCGGTGGATCGAGATCAACAACCAGGTCCTCAACGCGCTCTTCACGCTCATGAGTCTCTACCAGCACCCGGCGCTCTGCCACCACCTCTTCCTCCTCTGCCGATGGCGCCCCGCCGACGCCGCCGAGCTCCGCGCCGTCTACTGCAAAGACGGAGCCTCCGCCGCCGCAGGGGCGCGCCCTGGGACGGACCGCAAGCACATGGCCGTCGTCGTCGCGCTGCTGCACCTCACCGTGCTCTGCCAGTACGTGCTCTGCGGCCTCTACTGGGGGTACACCAGGACCACGCGCCCGGAGCTCGCCGAGGCCGGCTTCTTCGCGCTCGGCATCGTCGCGCCGGTCGCCGCCGCCGCGTACACCGTCTGCAGCCCCTGGGCAAAGGCGACCGGTGCCCCGACCTCGCCGCCTGCTCCGTCGTTCCAGCCTCATCGGCGGCGACAAACACGACGCCGCCGCTCATCGGGCAGCACGTCGTGGTGGAGCCGGAGTGGGCCGGCGGCATGCTCGACTGCGCCGGCGGCGGCGAATCGGCGGCGACCACCGCATGCCTCTCGCTGTCGTGCACGTTCTGCGTCTTCGGGTGGAACGCGGAGCGGCTGGGGTTCGGCAACGCGTGGGTGCACGCCGCCACGTTCGCGCTCCTGTGCTTCGCGCCGCTCTGGGTGCTGGGCGTGTCGGCGCTGCGCATCCACGACCTCGACGTCGGCGACGCCGTGGGCGGCGCCGGCGTGCTGCTCTGCGCCGCCGGCCTGCTCTACGGCGGGTACTGGAGGATCCAGATGCGGCGGCGGTTCGGGCTCCCGGGGAGCACCGCGTGCTGCGGCTCCGCGTCGCTCACGGACTACGCGCGCTGGCTCTTCTGCTGGCCGTGCGCGCTCGCGCAGGAGGTCCGCACGGCGAGCATGTACCACGTCGACGGCGAGGTCTTCTACTCCAAGGTCGTCGTTGACAACGGCGATGATCATCATGCCGACTACAGCGGGCTGCCGTTGCTCGTCGTGGCCAGTGATCGTGACATTTTCAGTGCGGCGGAGACGGTTTCAGTGTCACAGCAGTCACCAGCAGCGAGTGAGCATCTGGTTGTCGTTCATGGCGAAACAACCATGGCTCCTCCACCTGTTCAGATCGTCGTCGTGCAGGTGGAAGACGAGTGCAGTGTGGTTCGTCATGGGCAGACGAGTCATTCGTGTGTTTCGTCATCAGCGACGGCGAGCGAGGAAGATGATGTGTCTGTTTTGGAGGCGAAGTCGAACGGAGAAGTGTTGGAAGATGATGATCGTAGTATGTCGTCTGATGGGAGTTGGAGAGTGGAGAAGGTGAAGAGACTGATCAATATGGTCACCCTGGTGTCTCTGCTCATTCTTTTCTACACAAGGGGAATTATTCTGTAGAGAAGCAGTGGAAATTGAGGATTTATGATGCTTCTTTCTCCACTTTTGTTGGTGAAAATTGGTTTACAGGAAGTCGATTCTTTAATCTTTATGGAGTTCACTGTGTACATATACAGGAACATATATTTGTCACAAAAGTGCACAAGATTTAGGTGGAATTGCAGTTTCTGTAATATAGGGAGTAGTAAAGGCCAACTGCGATTTGGAAAAAGTGAAGTCATGTTTTACAGCTTCTTCTGTCTATTCCCGTTTAGTATGTATTCGTGTCACCGTGTTTAAAATTCAAAAAAAAAAAAAAAAACCTTCACAGCAACGCAATCGTGTTCAAGCAAATGAACAGATGAAGGCGAACCAGACATATGTTTGCATATAACTTTATCCGGACGCTTTGCGACATAATTGATTTTTGAAATGGCAAGGAATATAAGAGACAAAAATAAACAGGCCTGGGACATGATGAGCCTGAATTTTTCTTCTGCAGCTATCATAATTCTATAAAGAGCAGAGTAGAACAAAAATAGAGTTGAGTATATGTCTATGAATTCATGAGACACTGGTTTGGCACATATTTTTCTGAACTTGTGAAATCTGATGATCACTATTCATGTTCTTTTTTGTGTGTCTAAATCTGAAGACCTTCAGAGTAAATGGCATACTGAACTGCAAGTCTCTCACATGGTGCTGAAACTGAAAGCACCTGTTATATGTTTCCTCTCTTTGTTTGGATGTCCTGATTACGCGTTGTTAAACCTGGTCTTGTTTGGAAGAATGGTCTCTCTCGGTTTCTCCCACATGTTTGGACGTAGCTTTGTCCAGTCTGAACGGCCGTCCAGTACAGCCTCAACTGAATACTAACAGCATGCCAAAGTTGATTCACTGATGATATGAATATTCTGCATCGTCCAGTATCTTCCTGGAAATCTGTTATGGCATATCAGCATTGTAGGAGTTACATATCTACTGAATCTGAATGTACACACTACACACGCACACTCGAGACTGAATTGAATTGGTCCAATTGATCCACTGTGCCTGCCCATCTTGACTTCAGTGCCATTCTCTGCTGAAATCTTCTGACGGTTTCAAGCACCAGCAACAAGACCAGGTTGAAGTCTCAGTGTCAGCAGCAACCTGCCAAATTTGACATGGGTCAACACTTCACTCTTCTCCCAGAAAGAATGCAAACCAAGCTACCAATCCCTTTCGTTACAGTTAATACATATAATATCTCTCTTAATCAAATCATATCAAGCAGCAATGTGTATTAGTATATATGTTAAACACATGCAACTAACCTAGTAGTACAACTACCTAGTAGCTTCAGATCAAGGAAGCTCCTCTGACTGACAAGAAGAAGAAGCTTGCGATTGCAATGGAGTCAGACGAGACATCGTCAGGCAAGCAAATCGAACGCCATGGCAAGGCGAAGAAGGAGGAGAGGTTCCTGGACTTCCTCAGGGCGGCGCCATCCAAGGACCTATGGCTGCACCGCTTCAGCGTGACCGCGCCGCACGCCATTCTCCGCCGCGTCGCCACCGTCCGCTACGTGCCGGCGGCCTACGCCCGCTTCTTCCCGCTCCGCGCGCCGGCATTCGCGCGCACGGTGGACTGGCGCGCCCTGTGCTCCCGGTGCAAGGCGTGGGCGAGGCGGCCGACGAACGCGGCGCTGCTCGTGTGGCTCGCCTTCGTCGCGGCCGGCGTCGCGTTCGTGTTCCTGCTCATGACGGGGGCGCTCAACTCCGCCGTGCCCGACGCGTCCCGCCGGCGGCGGTGGACCGAGGCCGCCAACCAGGTGCTCAACGCGCTCTTCACCATCATGTGCGTGTACCAGCACCCGCGCCTCTGCCACCACCTCGCGCTCCTCCTCCGGTGGCGACACGCCGACGCCGCCGAGCTCCGCGCCGTCTACTGCAAGAACGCCGCCAACGCCGGCGGCGCTGCTCCGCGGCGGGAGCGCCTCCACGTCGCCGTCGTGCTGCTGCTGCTCCACGCTACGTGCTTCGCGCAGTACTCCTACTGCGCGCTCTTCTGGATCTTCACCAGCGAGACGCGCCCCGACTGGGCCGTCAACGTCTGCATGGCGTTCGGGCTCGCCGCCCCCATCGCCGCCGCGCTCTACATGGTGTACGGCCCGCTCGGCAGGAAGATCGTGCAGCTCCCGGAGGTGTCCACCGACGTCGAAGACGACGACGATGCCGTCGCGGCGAAAGAGAAAGACGCGGTGGTGGCCGACGAGGAGTTGGCACGGTGCAGCGGCGGCGGCAGAGCGGCGGCGGTGGCGAGGCCGGAGTGGGCCGGCGGTCTGTTCGACGTCGCCGACGACCCGACAGCGGCGGCGCTGTCGTTGGCGTGCACGTTCTGCGTGTTCGGGTGGAACATGGAGCGCATGGGCATGGGCAACATGTACGTGCACGTGTTCACGTTCGCGCTGCTCTGCGCCGCGCCGGTGCTGGTGTTCGCGGTCACCGCGCTCAACGTCCGCGGCGGCACGCTGGGGTTCCTCGTCGGCGCCACGGGCGCGCTGCTCTCCGTGCTGGGCCTCCTCTACGGCGGCTTCTGGCGCGCGCAGATGCGCCGGCGCCTCGGGCTCCCCGCCGACCGCTCCATGTGCGGCGGCCGGCCCGCCGCCGCCGACTACGTCAAGTGGCTGCTCTGCGCGCCGTGCGCGCTGGCGCAGGAGGTCCGGACGGGCAACCTGTACGACGTCGAGAATGGCAGCTTGTACCATGTGAGGGGTGGCGATGAGGATGCGGCGGTGCAGGAGAAGCCGGCAATGGCGCCTCTGGAGAGGGAGGGGTGCGTCGCGCCATTGATGGCTGACGGGGCAGCACGGGATGGTGTTGGGTGTGTAGTTGTTGTTGATGCACCGCCGGTGCCGGTGAGGATGCAAGAGGTGAACAATTGAACACTCACGGATGCACAAAAGGCGTGCTACTGTGCTGTGTGCAGTGTGATTTGTTTGAATTTTAAAAGATGTACTATATAATACATTTGACTAATAAAAAATTACTTATTATTTAATGATCATAAACTTATTATTTACTTTTTTTTTTGGCAAGGGACTGACTTATTATATATGTTTCATCCATATTCATAGTTTTCTTTGCATGGTACCTCTATATATTTTAATATTTAATTATTTTAAAACTTAACATTAACTACGGTGGCTCTTATTGCATCACATATCTTAAGAAATCTTGAATCTAAATTTTGCTTTTTACTTTTATTTTTTATTGACGTACATATTTTTCCCTCAAGTGAAACGTCTCGTGCCTATTGTCATATGAGCAGGCCCGGTGGTATGATCAAGTAAATGTGTCAATAAGTTATGATCAAGATGCTAATAAGTCTCTTGTATATGCTATTGTAAAGTGACATAGAGGTTGAAATGACATCTTGGTTGGGGGTAGCAATGCCATGATCAAGAGAATTTAAGTCTTATAATGATTTAATTACTCTAGAGTAATGTTAAAGGGCCTAAGAAAATATAGCCCCTAGTAGTCCCCCAATGTAATTGTCAAGATGATTGATTTTTCTATCAATAAATTTATTGTGCATTTTTTGTTATACTATCAATACAGAGATGTCAAACATTTAGCTCAATACGTATATGTCAAACATTTATCTAAAATGTATATAAATATATATATAAAGTAATGACCTATATAAATTAAGTCCTGGTTACTAATATGGTTTTTTTAAAAAAATTATTAGCACCGATAGTCTATGAGTTGTTGAGGCAATATTTTTGGTGAAACATAACATAATATTTATCTCTCATCCATCTTTGTCGAGAATGTATATGCTTACATTAATCAAATCTTAATATATTAGTATTGATAAAAGTGGGTAACATAGAAACAAATATGTGCTCTATGGTTATTTAAACATTTTTTAATAGAAGATATTGATTATCTTTTTTATACATAGATTGGAGAGGATACTCATTTTTTAATCTTGAGATGAAGAATTGGGTTTACATAAATTATGTATTCTAATAAGAGTATGCGGGTAATTAGATGCAAATTTAGGTCTACTTTAGATCACATTTCTGAATGACATATGTGGGCAGTTTAAATATATAGTCATGAGTTCTTTTATGTTGTTTTACGCAATAGAGAGGTGGTACTTAGAAAATAGATATAGATCAAATAGCTGTTATTATCAATGGTGCAGTGATCAGGTTATACCGAATTGATCGTCAAATGTTTCAAATTTTAGCAAGAATTTCTAGGATCTATCTTTTGTTTTCCTATTGTGTCTAGTGAGGATTATATCTTATTAGCATTTCCAATATTTTCCTTTTTTTGTAGTGGGATATGCATTTAGCTGAAGCCTAATCTTAGATATATAATTAAACTCTTATTGCACCCCTTTCTGTGATCTCATAAATTATATATTAGTTTTTTACTTTTTATTCAGTTGTACAAATTTTCACGTGTTAAGTAGAAACTTTTGTTTTTATTCATTTTCTATTTAACAATATTTTAAGTCCTAGTATTATTGTTTTTCACATGTTAGTTAAGTTGAAACTCATATTGCACTCTATCACCAAACTTGGTGAATTTGTTATATCACGTAATTATAAATGCAGTATTATAATATATCATAAGGATTAAAAATTAAATTACCAATATTGACATAGCACAATCTTTCAATTAAAATGTATAAAGTTATTTAAGAAACAATTCATGAAATTGATTGCAATGGAGTATTAATATAATTAAAGAGAATTCTTGATGTTATGTTATTGCTATGTGGTTGTTAATTAAACATTTTACATATTTATAAACAATTAAAATAAATATTTGTCCTATTTTGCAGTTATAGAAGATTGTAGTTTACAAATACATGTCTCATACTTTATCGGTGTTGGTTTATTTTTTTTGATAGCATATATTTGTATTTACATATTAAGTGAGGCACGTAATTTAGATGCAAAGTGGGGGGTATTATGAATTATGTTTATAATTGCAAAATAGATAATTTAGATACAAATTTAGGGGGATTATTTTAAATTATTCTGCGTAATGCCAATTGTGGGTAATTCATATTCAAATTTAGAGGGTCATATTGAATAATGTTTCGTAATGGTCGAGGTGCGTAATTTTTACACAATTTAGGGGTTATTTTATATATTTTCTATAACAGCAGAGGGCGGGTAAATTTTATAAATTACAATAGATTCAATGCCTATTATCGAAGATGATGATTATAGTTTACCAAATTAATGGCTACATGTTTCGATTATTGTGAGAATTTTTAGAATTTAACTTTTTTCTTAGCGTATCTAGTGAGAGTTTATATTTTATAATGAGAAAGGTGGATAATTTATTGAAAAATTTGTATTTATAAATTATCTTTCATAATTACATAAGTTGATAATTTAGATGCAAAATTAGAAAAAACTTTACATGTTTTTTTTTGTAATGGTAGATATGAGTAAATTTTTTTATAGAGCAAAATAGATCTAGTGTCTATTATTATTGATGACAATTAGAGTATACCAAATTAATGACCAAATATCTTTATTATTATAAGAATTTGTAGGATTTTTTCTAACATATTTGATGAGAATAAATATGGAGATATGATGAAAAAAGAAGGATGAATGCCGAATGAATGGACTCCTATTTCTTCCTTGTTGACATTGTCTCTTTTTTTTTTATATATAACTGCAGTATGACACACATGCAAGTTGTTTTCTTGATGTTCAGATTGCCTATGATATTTTGTTAATAGATTAAACTTCCGTCTAATTTTTTTTTTGGGTTAATACATTAATAATCGTGGGGTTGTACTATCATTTATTAATTATTAACCTAGTGCCTTTCACGTAAAAATAATAATTGACATAGGGAATGTAATTGTGGGACCTAGTTTGATAGGAATATTAACTAACGTGATGCATACTTGCTATTGAAGATTTCCTACGTGAAAATTTTTTTCCTAACAATAAAATTTAAGACTACTTTTTATCTATAATGGCATAGGTGGGTAATTTTTACGTAAAATTAGGGGTTATTTTATATATTTTTATAATAGCAGAGGTGAGTAATTTTTTATAAATTACAATAGATCCAATGGCTATTATCGGATATGATGATTAGAGTCTACCAAATCAATGGCTAGATGTTTCTGATTATTGTGAGAATTTTTAGAATTTATCTTTTTTTTCTAGCGTATCGGTGAGAGTTAACGTGGTGCCTCCATTGGAGCCTCTAATTAGTAATAGTAAGATTTTTCTAAAAGAATTCTTTTTTACAATTGTACTTTATAGTAGTATAGTACTATACTATATATAGGAAAGTGTGATTAACGCTTCTATATTTTAGGTGTCTGAATTTTTAGATAATTTCACACAATACTCTTATAATACCAATTAATATAAGTAAATTGTTACTTCTATGCTTTATTATTTGTTTTTGTATCATAACATATCAAAGTTCTGTGTCAATTGTAAATTATCAAATTATCCTTTTGCCAACACACATCAGATTTTGTTTGATAGATTTTTTTTATTCTCGCAAACAAAAACTGTAGATTACGTCTACAATAATTGTAATGATTAAAAATAGCAATTTTAATATAAAATATATACAATAACTGTTATCTAAAAGCAAACTAAATTTGTACTGTGTACTAAGTACAATAGTGCTATACTATATAAGATAGTACAATTAATGTTCTCTGATATTTCAAGTGTCTGAATTGTTAGATGATTTCAGTCAACTAATATAAGTATATTGTTACTTTTGTGATTTTTATTTATCTTTATGTCAAAACAATTGTAAATTATTAATTTTCTTTTTGCGCAACACTCATCGATTTTGTTTGATGATTTTTTATTCTTAGAAATAAAAAATTAGCAAATTGTGTCTATAAAAATTACAAGAATCAAAACCAATAATTTTAAAATAAAATAAAATATACGCAATAACCGTTGTTCCAAAATAAACTAACTGAATTTTAGCAAATCGCTACCATTAAAGGTGTCTTTCCTAACGTCCACCGTCTCTCTCCTTTGTTTGGCGCTTTGATGTCGGGCGCCGCCGAGGCCATCCGCAGTCTCCTGTTCACCGGCGTCAGCCCCGGCAGCCACCTCCCACCGCTCACCGTCAAGCAAATCCACGGCCACCTCCTGCGCCTGGACCTTCTTCTCACCGACCTCTCCCCGCTCCTTCTCCGCGCCCTCTCCTCTACCGGTCTGCACCTCGACGCCCTCCGCTTCCACTCCCTCCTTCCCGACCCCTCCCACCTCACCTTCCCTTTCGCGATCAAGGCCGCCTCCCGGCTTCCCGACCCGCTCCCCGCCGGCGTGCAACTCCATGCCCGCTCCCTCAAGCTCCCCTCCCGCTCCAACCCGCACGTCCTCACCTCCCTCCTCAACCTCTACGCGAGATGCGGCCGTTTGCTCGACGCCCAGAAGGCGTTCGACGAAATGCCCCACCCCAGCACCGTCTCCTGGACCGCGCTCATCACCGCGTACATGGACGCAGGGCGTGCTAAGGAAGCCGTTGGAGTTGCGAGGAGGGCGTTCGCGAGTGGCATGCGCCCCGACAGCTTCACGGCTGTGCGGGTCCTGACCGCGTGCGCTCGAGTTGCTGATTTGGTGAGTGGGGAGGAAGTGTGGAGGGTGGAAGAACAGGAGGGGATCGCTGGGAACGTGTTTGTGGCAACTGCGGCGTTGGATTTGTATGTCAAGTGCGGGGAAATGGATAAGGCTAGGGAAGTGTTTGACAAGATGAGGAACAAGGATATGGTGGCTTGGGCCGCAATGGTTGGGGGATACGCCTCCAACGGGCATCCACAGGAGGCTCTGGAACTGTTCTTTGCAATGCAGGCGGAGGGGATCAGGCCAGATTGTTATACAGTGGCTGGGGTGCTTTCAGCGTGCACAAGGTTAGGTGCACTGGATTTGGGGCGACGGGTAGTTGGAATGCTGCAGTGGGATGAAGTTCTTGGCAACCCAGTCCTTGGTACTGGCGTACTGCACTGATTGATATGTATGCCAAGTGCGGGAGCATGAGTGAGGCGTGGATGGTGTTCCAGCAGATGAGGAAGAGGGACATCGTTGTCTGGAATGCAATGATCTTGGGGCTCAGCATGACTGGCCACGAGAAGATTGCCTTTGCGCTTGTTGGCCAGATGAAGAAGTCAGGTATGACATTGAATGATAATACATTCATCGGATTGCTCTGCAGCTGTACACATAGTGGCCTTGTAAAAGATGGGAAACGGTATTTTCATAACATGACTCAGTTGTACCGCATAAGCCCAAGAATTGAGCATTATGGTATTATGATCGACCTGCTCAGTCGTGCGGGGTTGCTAGAGGAGGCTCATCAGTTGATTGAAGACATGCCAATGCAGGCATATGCTGTTGTGTGGGGAGCACTCCTTGGTGGGTGCAAGATCCACCGGAATGCTGACCTTGCTGAACATGTGTTGAAGCAACTCTTCCAATTGGAGCCACGGAATTCTGGAAATTATGTCATGCTTTCTAACATTTATTCTAACAGCGGAAGATGGGAAGATGCCGCAAACCTCAGGCTGGAAATGAAGGCAAAGGGGGTCGAGAAGGTCCCTGCATCTAGCTGGGTTGAACTTGATGGTAAGGTCCATGAGTTCCAAGTTGGAGACAATCACATCCCCTCTCAGATAAAATTTATGCAAAGCTCGATGAATTAGTCATGGAAATGAAGGCCATGGGTTATAAACCGACTACCGAGGTGGTGATGTTTGACATTGAAACCGAGGAGAAGGAGCACACGCTAGTGCATCACAGCGAGAAGATTGCCATTGCGTTCAGCCTCCTCACAACTGAACCAGGCAAGACCATAAGGGTTACCAAAAATCTCCGAGTTTGCAGTGACTGCCACACCGCCATCAAGCTCATATCGAGGATAACCTGTCGCGAAATTATTGTTCGAGATAACAATCGATTTCATTGCTTTAAAGATGGCTATTGCTCTTGCAATGACTATTGGTAGTATACAGATGGCTTCATTTTACAATATTGGACAGGAGTTTCTGCATTTTCATCTGATGTAAAACTGGAGTCAGCTAGAGCTGGGACTAGATCGTAGTTACTAGTACAATGTATGACAGATTGGTATGTAGTTCCCTTTCCATTCATTTCATTGAAAGGAATCGATAGTTTCCTGATTTCTGCTCTTGCATTTTATTTGTAATCTACTTCAGAAATTAAAATAGCCAAAATACTGCTTAATTTTATGCTTTCCCCTCTCTGTTTGTGTCAGATTGTGAATAAAGGGCTTAGGCATCATAAATGGTTTATATAAATACATTTTATTCCTCAAGAGTGTCGTCACCGATTGAACTGTGATTTTTTTTTTTAAACTATATTGCCTGTTTTATAGTCTCTTACCCCAAAACTGATGTCATTTCACATGTCAAGTTTCTGCAATGTGTGTTGCTTTCAGATGCTGTATTTCAGACATTTGCTTTCTATTGGGTTGGTTGTAATGGCATGAATTAGTTCATTATTCTTGTCACAAGTTCACCACTTGGTTCTTGCGGACTAGTCATCTGTACATTATCATTGCAGAAGAGAGAACCTCCGATAAGGTGTTTTCCGTTTCTAAAGACATCAACTGTACATTTTGTCTTTTGATTACTGTTACACATTCATTTTCAGCAAGCTGCATAAGAACCTCAGTACCAAACTAGGTGGCTGTCAGATCCCTGAGAGCTAGAAAGCTCCATCAGTAAACCTGAATGGCACTGTGTCTTGCATGTCGCTTGTTTCTTCTCCAATCCCATGGCTTCTGAGGGGACTTCTTTGATGCCCAGAGTCCTAGGCCTGTAGATTTTGCCTCTTTCTGCCACTGCAAAGTAAAAAAAGGAAAAATCAAAATGTAAGTGAAAAACTTCTAGTGGCAAAACGATATTATTATGTCTTGTAAGCCATCATATCTAGATATAGTTCTCAGTTTGGATGATCATGCATGATATTGTATAGCCTTTGTTTAGTTGTGCTGTAAAACTGCACAGCTATAGTTCGACACATGTTCCCAGAACATTTGATAAGCGTGGCTAAGGATGTTCAGATAGAAAAGAATACTCCAGGTTCTAGTACCTTGAAACCCACAAATGCATTTAGCTGTGGGGAAATTTCTTACGTTTTCAAACTCTGGGCGTTTGTCGTACTTCTTGAAATGATGAACATGACCACACTTCAGCATTTGCTCCTACATGACTCGGATACACAATAATACTAATTAAGAACCAAGGCAGTAAAATCAGAAGGCATGAGCTACTAAATATTTTCTTTTAATAAAAAGAAGTTTCTATTTTACCTGGATGAATATGTTATCACAATAGATGTCGCCCACGAAGCGTCCAAATTGGTCCTGCTCATACACATAAATTGTGACACTTTTTCCTCCAATGAGCTTCATTAATTCTTTCTTTGCTTCCTTTCCATACGGCATCTTAAGCTCCGGTGCATCAATGCCCCTATATAACTCATGGATATGAACTCAGAACAGTACTTCCAGATATTATTAGATGTAGGTGCAATTTTTAGAGCAACATATACCTCATTCGGATTCTATATTTCCTTGCGAGGATTTCTTTGCCTAAAATGACCATTACCCTGCTCATTAAAATTGTTGCAAGTCATGCTTCCATTGATTTCAAATAAACCATGTATATGAATAGGATCACAATGATGTAACTTTGGCCGGAATTTTCATCATATTATAGGTCTTCTTCCTTCTTTTTTCTTTTTGATTTGCTACAGTTCATTTTTTTAGATATACTATTGTTGTATTTTTTTGTGAATTAAGTTAGTTTTATTCTATCTGCAAAAAGATTAATTTTATATTCTGTAGTTTTTATGAGCTTATGATCTATAAAGAATTCGAAGGTGATCTACAATAGCAGCTCTAGCAGTATTTTTATCCTTCTACTGAAATTTGAAACAAAATAAGTACTTGTATGATATATAAGGATTATCAAGCTCAGTTAGAGCACTTGTATCCAGCTTTGTCAAGGCTTCTTTGAAGAGCATTAGCTGTCTGATAATCCCTATTAGTGCATGCTTGAGTTATTGCAATCACCATCTCATGCACTTCCGGTGGCACATCTGCTGACTCCCTTGGGTCTGCTGTGTCAACATAAGCAGTAAAGCCATCACCATCTCCAATGCACTTGTTATGGACCTGACAATAGTTGCAAGAGATGAGGCAATGATTAGCAATGTTGATGCAAGGCATTGTTTAGAAACTTGGTGTTGGCAGTAAGCCTTTCTTTGCAGTGGCTGAACATATATATATCTGACAGGCAAAGTATTCAGCACAAACTGCACGCCCTCTGGTAGCGATGTTGGGTGATGGTTGAAGTCTCGTACAGGGAGTGATGCGGTTGGCAGACTGTAAAATGAAAATATATCCTGAGGAGAAAACGTTATTACAAAAAAAAAAAGTCAAACATCTGTAGCCATTGGTGAGATTGAGAATGATAGCTTTGCGATTTGAGGTATCAGGAAAGAATTGCTTCTCAATGGAATGAGTTAAGCATATAACCTGATGAAATGCTAAAGAAGCAAGAGGCTGGTAAGGTTCCTGCCCCAACCAGCTTTCAGTGGTCTAATCTAGTTCTAAAGATAGATAGCTACCTCTAAATCAGCTCTCTGAATCCCGGTAAGGGCAGTCTCAGCCGGTGTTTTCCCTGGGGTTTTCATATCCTTACATGCCTCTGACATGTCCTTGTACCTGTTTTTTTTGGACAAATAGAGAGTTGTAATGCAGTTCCGTTAGTTTTTCAATTTGAAATACAAATTGTATTGATTCTGTTTGTCACAGAAACAATCTTATACATTGGAAAAAGAAAGATATTAATTATATGCTACTCACATATGCTTTCTTACTTGACATGCTGTTAACTTTGTTAGGTTTTCACTACAGAAATAACAATATTTAATATTTGGATATGTCACTTGAAAAGGGAAAACTATACCAGTTGGATTTCTTAACAAAATTAACTATGGTATGTTATATTTTCAATAAGTTTGCTAGCATATAACTAAAAATATCAATGGTCAAATACCTTACTAGAAACCTTATTGTCGTCATACACCACAAGTAAAACTAAATCAAGGTAGGGCCCAGCTCAAATAAAATTAGTGCACATTTCAAAGAAGTTAATGTCTTCACTCGTCTAATCTTAACTAATGTCAGTATATAAAGTAAAACATTAACATTCATCCACGGCCTTCTGATGTATTTGGACTCTCAGCTCTTAATGACGTTAGTTAAGAACTGATAGTATTTTCTTCTGCCCATTGTGTGTTGGTACCTTTTTGTTAGCATTAAGCAAGCAAAAGCTTTGCTCATCTGTGTTATATTTGATAAGTTAGGTCCTTGTCATAAGAAACGCCAAAAAGCATTCTGAGTGATTCCCTTGAAACTTAAGTCAATTTGAAAGCGACACCCAACTTATAAAACCACTTATAAAACCCAGCTCCGTACAGGATCTTTTTTTTGGGTGCTATGGTAAAGCTTAAATGTATTGAACAAGTCAGGGAGGAATGGAATAAATGTGCAAATATTAGAAAAACCATCAGCTGGATAAGCTTTTCAAAAACTCTCTCCCTACCGTTTAATTTGTGCTTTCTTGGATGATGTGACATGCCGCTTGAGCCCTTCAGGAATCTGAAAAGATGATAGAGACAAAACAAAATTCCCCAATTCCCTTTGTTATGCAAAAGAAGGGGGAAGTTGGATGCACAGGAAATTATTCTAATTGCCATGACATGCCATCAAAATCTTAATATTTTTCCATATAGTAATATTCTAGCAGTAACAATATCCCTACTGCTGCAGCTATTTCATTGACTGCCATATCCATCAGTACGTCAAAGAAAACAGAGATCACAAATATGAAAGCAAACTTGGCCTAAAAAATGCGAAAGCAAATTAAGATCCAAATTTTGATTTACAAATGTCTCCTCTGCAGAACTTACGAAGTCATGCATGTGCAACCGAAAACACTCAGTGGATAAAATGTAGCAGGAGAAGTGCTCGTCTTAGCAACTTGAGATTTGCAGCTGAACATTATGCTTAAAACAAAACAACCAAACTATATCAAGGAAAAGTTTATGTTTGTAGAGCGTTATGTATTTATGTTCATCTCTTTATTTCGAAGAAGAGTAGTAAGGCCAAATGTCCAGAGAAGTTGCAAGAGCTAGTGCGAGTCAGGGTATCTCCTTTTTAATATAAATCGGCAGCTCTCATGTTTGGTTGGTCTCAAAAAGTTGCAAGAGCTAGCTAAGGTAAACGCTAGTTATGTTTCATCCAAAATTAACACATAGAAGGAAATTAAACCTTCTTCTAGCTCTAGCAGACCAAAAAAATCCTCGATTAAACACAATTTTCCATAGGTGGCGCCTTGGCAGTGTATGTTGACATCCATTTCATTCGTAACACTTGGAAAATTCACAAGATTAGTGGGTTTGCATGCATGTTTACCATGGTGCGGATTCGAAGTTGAGCTGCAGGTCCCGGGCCAGCAGGCAGGCGGTGGCCGCTGGCGTGACGCTGACCCCTCCATCTCCATGGATGGGACCTAGAGACTGCTGACGAGGCTGAGAGGCTCCTACAGGCTCATCCTCCCACCTGCCGGCTTGCAGCTCGTAGCGGGGCCTTGAGGCTGTAGCCGCGGCACGGTAGTAGGGGTAGTAATCATCATCACCATGGTCGTGGTCTCCTCCCGTTAAGCACCTGATGATGTTCCCCATGGAGATGGACGGAGATGGATCCCTTCCCTTCCTTTCCCCTGCCTTCCTTTTCCTTCTTCGAGCTCTCTCTATCTCTGCAAAGTGCATAGCACCTGCTTCCTCCACTCCACTTCTAAAGCTGACAGAGGTGAAGAGGAAGCTGCTGGTGGGACCGGTCTTGTATCTTGTTTGAGTGGTAAGAGGTGGACAAGAAAAAGACACAAGACTAGGAGGCAAGGCCTTCGTTCACTGAGGTTCAGGAGAGTGGCTATTGACATTTTTGTTTGATTCACGCCCTAAACTCATACCCCCCCCCACACACACAACACACTTACACCCAGGGTTTCACTTACCGTTCGGAGAACGGTAACCGCCGGCCGGGCGGTAAATTTATACCGGCCGGTATAAATCGGAAACCGATTTATACCGGATGAATTCGAATTTCAAATTTGAATTTTGAAGCAAGCGTAGTTCAAACGGTTGTAACCGGTTTACCGGCCGGTTAGACCGGTTTACCGGCCGGTTAGAGCGGTTTACCGGTCGGTAATCCAATGATGTCAAAATTTTTCAAATGAAAAATGAAAAATATTTTAAAAAAAATGCTAGAAATTTTTTTTAAAAATACTTCATGATTTATAGAATCCAATGATGTTAAAATTTTTCAAATTTGAGTGCGTTTAGTATATTTTTTTCGACCTTCATGATTTAATGGGCCTTAATGGGCATGCGGCCTTTTTCTTTTTTTTTTCAAATTTCCAAACGTCTAAATAAATACTAAACGAACTTAAATTTGAAAAATTTTGACACTATTGGATTCTATAAATCATGAACTATTTTTAGAATTTTTTTTTTAGAATTTTTTATTTTTCAAATTCAAATTTCAAATTTAAAAAACCCTAGCGGTTTATACCGGCAAACCGAACCGTCCGGCCCGGTTTGACCGAAACCGGTCAAACCGGCCGGTTCCCAAACGGTTTTAAAACCCCGCTTACACCCCCAAGAGCATAAGCTAGATCTACAACCTATATTGAAGACTACAACTACACGGCTGAAATAACTGAAGGTGGTGGCGCATCCATGCGAGGCAACTAGGATTTATATGGGGAAAAGTCCCCAGTAAGGCACGCGAGGTTCGGCCCTTGAACCTGCGAGCGGTTGCTTCCGCACCTGGGAAGCGAACCACCCGAGCTATGCTCGGTCCTCGAGTGGCTATTGACTTGATGACCATTCCTTCAGTCTTGTGTTCTTTAGCTTATACAGTCTTACAATGACTATTGGTAGTATATCCAGCGCGCGTGCACCGCTAACCAAAGTAGTGCACGGGCCGCCCCGCGCACCGGAATCGAGGACACTACTACGATATTTTTAACCAAAGCGGGCAAAGATGGTTTACCGAGGCAGTTTTTGCAACCACCTCGGACCGAAGGTCACGGTTAATGTGACCTTTTCCGAGACGGTTTGCTGCTTCGCCTCGGTCAATGAAATAAAAAATAAAAAACACGAGCCCATCCGGGCGTGGCGTCGAGCCCATCGGCCGCCGCACAGTGGTGCCAGCGCCCGCCCCGGCACCTACCGGAACCGCCACCGGGGAGGCGCCGCCGCGGATCCAGTCCCTCCAAAGTGCCGAAGCGCTCACCGGGGAGGGGCGCCGCCATCGAATCCGGCCCGCCCGCCGCGGATCCGCCACCCCGAGGGCCGCCCGGCTGGATCCGGCCCCTCCGGCCTTTGGATCTGCCACCGGGAGGCCGCCGCCCGGATCCGCCCACTTCACCACCGGATCCGCCACGGGAGGGCCCCGCCGTCGGATCCGCCACCGGGAGGAGTGTCACCGCTGGATCCGGCCCGTCGTGCCGCCCTTGCCAGCGCCCGGTCGCACCGCCAGCGCCACGGCGGTCGCGTGCCACCTATGCCCACGCCAGTCACGCTGCTGTTGCCCGCACTAGTTGCATTGGGAGAGACGGAGAGGGAGGTCGGCCTCGCGCTGGCTGAGAGGGAGAGGGAAACCGGGAGGAGAGGAAAGGGAGAGGGAGGAGAGGGAGGCCGGCCTCACGCTGGCTGAGAGGGAGAGGGAGTGGGAGGATGTGGGAGACCGAAACCCTAACTCCTGTTTTTATACAGGCATGTCTATTGGGCTGATATGGGCTGTCTGGGCTCTAAGATGGGTCAGTATTATCCGAGGCGGGCCTTATAGTGTGCCACGCCTGTATTAATCGAGGCGTTTGTGTTAGAACAACCGTCTCGGTTAATCGGTATTATCCGAGGCGGATATTTTAAGGTGCCCGGCTCAGTTAATCGATTTTGTGAGGCGGTTGTTTGTAACCGCCTCGGTTAATTAAAACTGCCCGCCTCGGTTAATGCCGAGCATTAATCGAGGCGGTTGAAAATCATGCCCGCCTCGGAGGTCCATTTCAAAAGGTCACGGTTAAATTTTTATGTAGTAGTGGGAAGAATGCGGTAAGGGCGAGGGCAGGCGGCGGTGGGGTGGAGCGGCCAGCCCGCAGGTCGCCCCGGCCGGGCGGTGGACGAGGCGGCAGCGGTAGAGGTGGCGGTTAGGGTTAGGGATGGAGATGAAGGTGGCGGTTAGGGTTGGGAATGTCCCCGGCCATAGATTGTTGGCCGGCCGGCGGAGGGCGGCAGCCATGACATGTCTATGGTGGCTAGTTGCCAGCTGTAAGTGAGGCGGCGGCGGTGCCGCCCGCGGGCGGGGTAGGACATCGGTTGGGTGGGGTAGGCGGTAGGGGTGACCGCCGGTGAAGTTAGAGGAGGGGGGGCTCGTCCGACGCGGTCGGTAGATGGGCGGCAAGGTCACCCCGGCGGGCTGGGCGGTGTGGCGGGGGAGGGCTTGTGGGGAAGAAGATGAACAGGCAAGGGGGCGGGCGGGTGCATGCAACAGTGCTATGAGCTCACGCGCGCTGGGGAAGATGGTCGGCGGCAGGTGGATCCGTTCTAGACCAGATCTATTAGAAGTTGGCCAGGGGCAAAGGAGTAATGTCACGTGCTCATATTGACACATTATCTAACTAAAAATATAAACTCCTCAAAATCCTTTCTGGCAATTTGGTCTCATTTGGTGATCCCTTCCCAGCGAAGTCTACTCTAAAGAGCGCATTTTTAGTGAAACGTACGGTGTCTGAAGTCTGAATCTGGTGAAAAGGCTCCAACAGGACTGCCAGACTTGGCCAAATGAGTACATGCTGAAGTAGTAAGGTGGCAATAGGGCAGGTATATAGCTTTTTCATTATAATATTTAGGCTCTCTACATAATTGTTTTGGAAAATATTTTGTTTATTTGTTTAGCTGTGATTATTCTGTCTCCATGCGCCTATACTATATACATCGGCACAAACTCTTATAGTTATCATCGATCATTTTTTTTTATGTAATGCTATCACCGTCCCTCTTTCCTTTTTTTTTCTTTCTTTCAGTTGTAACCTATGGCTGTGCAATTTCTGTCGACACCACATAGGTTTGCATAGATGAAGGTGACAAACCACTCAATGCATGCTATTACCTGTGGATCGGTCAATGTTACTATTATGCTTGCCTTTTCCCACTAAGTTAGCGTTTGGTTGGGAGACAAGGTGGAAGTTCGTGGGACGGGACGACTCCATTTCCTACTTGGTTGAGGAAGGATGAGATCAACCTGTTTTCTGTTTGATCCAGAGACATTAATAGTGGGATGAGCTACTGATAGGTGGGACCCATTTGTCTTTCTTTTTCTTTCTCCTCTCCTTATCTCTTCCATCCTGATTGAGTCCAGACGCGCGCCTCTTCTGCCTCGTTCCGACCTTCCCCGTGTAACTCCTCCACCTCCTCCCCCGGCGACGTCGACCGTGCCCTCGCCCGCAGCGGGATGGTGCTTGCCCGCTCGGCAGCCGAGTGGAGCTCGCCCGCGATGTGGACGGGTGAAGGTTGCTCGCGCTCAGTGGCGAATCTAGGATTTTAGCTTAGGGTATGCCGTCCAACAAATTTCATATCCAGTTTGGTAAAACCATTTTAGCAATTCGGCAATAATTGTAAAATTGATAACGTGATTCGGTATATATGCGCTAAGTAACACAATGGTAAGGCTTAAATTCATAGATTAAGTTGAAACCATCCACTAAATACAATATAAATAGTTCAAATGCGATACTGATAATTGAAATATAGGCATAAAAGAGTACCAGAGACTGAAATGCTATTTTTTTGACTGTTTTAGCAAATAGCTATGGAAGTACACAATAATTTTCTAAAAAATACTAATAGCACAAGAGACCGAGAAGCAAATTTTGAATTTCATTTAAGCAAAATTAGCGATTCAAGAATCAAGATATAGACCACGAACCTCCCTGTCCCTGAGACCCTGACTATCTGATAATCTGATTAGTGCGACCTTCAGGAGTCATGGCGTCAGGCGGCGTGTTCGATGTTCCGTCGTCTCGCTCGGTCGCCTCCGATCGAGATTAAATTAGGGATAGATTAGGGAAATTGGGAAAGTCTCCCGTACTCGTGTGGGCAGTGGGATTGCCTAACTGCACGGAGGCACCAAGGTGACCAGGCCACCAGGGCGTTTCGTGGTACATTGGTGGACTTGCCGCGTGGGCCGGCTCACTTGGGCCTTTTTGGTGGCGTGACCAGGATTCCACCAGGTAAGTTTTTTTTGTTTTTCTTTTTACAATACAGATGCTTATACATTATATTATACTAGGTAGCGTATCCGTGCGTTACTACGGGGCAGCAAAACTTTTGCACTAAAAACACGGATCGCATGATAATATAACACGAAGCCGCTCAACGTCGCCGGGAACGGGAACGACGATCGGCTACACTGGTGCTGCTGCTCTGCCTGCACTGCACCGACTCGCCACAGCCACAACTCGCCACCACACCGCCATCCTAGCCACCCAGAGCCCGCGGTGAGCCCCCACGCCTACCTTGCTCGCCGGTATGCGCTAGCCATTGCCGCCATCGCGGTCTCTCCACCTCAGAGGCCCAAGACCCTGCCTTCTCTCTGTCACGGTACACAACACGCACACACGCGCACTCGCATGAGCACAAGCACGGCCTTGCCGATCCCACGATGCTTGGGAACACCAATGCCAGTGAACAGCCCTGAACACTCGCCATGGCCAGAGGACCACCACAGCAAGCTTGGTTCCGGCCATCACAAGTCGATAGAGACCCTAAAGCCCCCACGGCGAGCTCTGCCTCGCTGAAAGACATGCGCTGCACGTAGCCACGCCCAAAGAAGACCTATAGGTTGCCTAGTCACGTTCGCAACGCCAGGACGGTCGTGACCCCGGCCACCTCGTCCTCGTGCGACGAGGAGGGGCCGTCGATGTCCGCCGTGAACTGGTGCACCTCGCCGCGTAGATGGTTGGCTCTAGAACCTAGCCTAGCCCCATCATCATCGTTTCCCACCATCTTAGTACACATTCAGCCAAGAGCCCTCACTATCTACCTAAAAAAATTAAAGGTGCATGTAGCTACTATAAGTTTAGATGGATAATTTTCATAAAAAAAAGTTTAGATGGATGATCTGAATTTTGGTTAAATCATGGACGGGTAACCATTGACACAAAACAATCTATTCGAGTAGCTCCACATTCTGTCATTGGACGATAAACAAACAAAGTAATGCTCTCTGTTCCACGAAAGTAATGTCACCTGCAAATAGAGACTCAAACTGACAAGCTACTACTCGTATTTAAGAATTGAGTGATTTAATAGTTAGTGCTAATCCCTCTACTGATAGCTAGTCAAATCTTCTCAGACCTTACTTATCAAGAAGTTTAGCCAGTGTTTTTTCATGCACAATAGTTGCAGTGTGAAAATATCAAACACAACAATCGTTACCAATCTCAAGTGTCAATTTTATTCTTGAAAGCATAGTTAACACATCTCATTTAGTGGACAGTGTACCAACCAGTGTCAGGCTACGTGGTACTCTGCCAAATGTACAGTTATAGTGCTGAATCCCTCCTAAAATATAGTGAGGCTGTGGATCTCACCTCCTGCTCTGATAAAGCAGCAGGCACCAGCAGGTTTATAAGGCAGTGACAAAAATCCGATACTTCAAGCTTGTACAGCACTACAGCAGGCCCATGATGCCAAACATGGATATATGGAATTATGGATGATGCACTCTCCTGTAAAAGATCATCATATCACCGCATTCAGTAATAGAGAATAGCAGTAAAGTTGGGTAGGCATTGCTCAGCATTATAAGTTATATAGCTCTGAACCTGAACAAAATGCAACACAGATATAATGCCCGTGCGTTGCAAAGGGATAAAAATAATGCCACGATAACTGTATAATTACAAAAAAAAATGATACTTTGGTTGTGACATTCGCAAAATTTTGTTTTGTAACCAATCTACAGTTTCTACGAAACATGAATAATTAGCATATAATTGAAGCTTTGATGTGAATTGAAACAACCTAGTAAAATTTGAATCACAGTGAAGCTTTCTCCAACTTACCATGCAGTTCGCCCTTTTCAGAATTAAGAGCTTTGAAATTTGAAATCTCGGAGACAAGGCCCCCGCATCGCTCTCCGTATAGAGGCGACACGGGCGGCGCCCTCAACCGCCCCAGCCGCCACAGTCCCTCGCCGGCGCCGCCGCTGCCTCACCGCCGGCTGAGGCAGTTGCTGGGAAGCCCGTGCAGCTCCCAAGGACGGCGGCGGCGAGGTCTTCTCCGGCGTGGAGTGGCTTGACGGCTACATGCTGCTCCAGCTTCCTCCTCCCTCACCCCCCTGTCTCCTTGCGGCGTGCGCTACGGCGGTCGACAGTGTAGATCCGGACCTCCGGCGACCGGATCCGGGTGGTGACGTGGCGGCCAAGCGCCCCAATCCCATTTGTCCCCATCTCTCCAGCAGTGCCGTGGCAGAGCCAGCCGCAACAGGCTCGCCACGGGACTCCGACGGGGCATCGTTGAGCTGGGTGGCCGTGTACCACGCTTGCTCAGCAAGCAGCTGCTCCACATCGACGGTGCTCATGGCCATCGACGACGCAGCAGCCAATGACGTGGATGTCATCTCCATCTCCTTCGGCTTGACCTCAGTGCTCCAGCGCATGGGATTCCTGGCGGCCTGCGCCCTCTCCGCGACACAACGCGGCCGCATCCTGCCCCAACCCACTCCCTCTTCCCCGACGTCCCCGGCGCCCTGGTGTGGCCGACGAACTAGACCGGGACCTCTAAGGCCTGGATCTACTGAGTCCAGCTCTGAGGCTGTCAGAACACGTCTCCCACCGTCACAGGCGAGTCCAGGAACGGCTCCACGAGGAGTGGCGGCGGCCGGCACCCACCAGCATCCAGGCATGGACACTTGCCAGTGCGCGCCTCCTGCGCCTCCCACCCGTTGCAGGGGACTCCGGGAATGGCTCTGCGTGGTGTGGCGGTGGCTGGCACCCACCCCCATTCAGGCGTGGATGGTTGCCGATGCGTGCCTCCCATCCTCGCGGGCGAGTCCGGGAACGGCTCCACCTAGTTTGGCGGCGGCCAGCACCAACCTCAGTTCAGGCGTGGACGCTTGCCGGTGCGCGCCTCCCATCCACGCGGGTGAGTCCAGGAATGGCTCCGCGTGGTGTGGCGGCGGCTGGAACCAACCTCTGTTTAGGCGCGGATGCTTGCTGGTGCGCGCCTCCCATCCTCGCGGGCGAGTCCGGGAACGGCTCCACGTGGTGTGGCAGCGGCCGGCACTAACCTCCGTTCAGGCGTGGACGCTTGCCGGTGCGCGCCTTCCATCATCGCGGGCGAGTCCGAGAACGGCTCTGCGTGGTGTGGCAGCGACCAGCACCCCCTCCAATCAGGCAAGGGTGCTTGCCCGTGTGCACCTCCCACTGTCGTGGGCGAGTTCGGAACGGCTCCATGCAGTGGGGCAGTGGCCGGCACCCCCCCCTCAGTCCAGGCACAGATGTTTGTCGGTGCGCGCCTCCCACCATCGCAAGCGAGTCCGAGAATAGCCCCACGGGTGTTGTGGCGGCCAGCGACACCTCCATCCAGGTGAGGATGCTTGCCGTACACGCCTCCATCCATCGTGGGTGGATCAACGGGAGCAATGGCAAAGGTTCTGGGTGAAAGCCCAGCTCAGATCAGTCTGGGCCAGTGATGAGAATCTCCTTGTTGAAGGCGTCACTGAAGAATCTCTTGTGGCTGCTTCTTTTGGATGGGCCCGATCAGTGCTGTTACACCTCGCATAAGCCTCGGGCGAAAGCCTTGTCAAGCTCATGCTTGGCTGACGATAAGTATGTTGCGGTGTCATTCATCTCCTTGGAGGCATCGTCGAAGATTTCATATGCCTTGGGTGCTATAGTTTTCTCTATTTTTTTAATCTGTGGTTGTGCCACAGTTCGCCATTATGCTGCGGCGTGGTGGTGTTGTTTTCTTATTAGTGGATATGCCACAATCTAGCCCTTATGCTGGGGCTACTGTATTGGTTTTAGTCTAGTTTTCTAAAATTAATTGGACGACAGGGTTTTGCCTCATTCTCTAAAATTGAGGTTGTTGATGATAAATCAATACTATTCAGGTGGGGATTCTCTTCCACATGTGACAGTTCAAAAAAAAAAAAAGGAATTAAGAGCTTTTGCTCCTGCGTCTATCCTTCCGGCTTCCTTAAAAGTTTCTTGCAGCAGATGCAACATTCTTTTCAGCCTCTAGTTCAGGGCCCCTTTTGTCAATGAAGCTCAATTTCTACTTAACTGAATCCATTTCTTGCTATATGCTTGTTCTCCTTTAATATACCTCCTGCAAGACACATCAAATTCAGTATAAAATATTTAGAATAGCTTACATCCAAAATAAAACATGAAGGCTGAAGCTCAGTATTTAAAATATTATTAAAAGATGAGTTGATGTACCTGAAGAGTAGTTCTTGCATCTGTAATTTTTTGCCTAAGCATTTGAATATCTTGCAAAATTTCTTCCTCCATTTTTAGCAACCAAATTCTATCCTCTCTTATTTCAACTGATTGTTGACAAGTTTTTGTTTCAGAGGAACAAACACCAATAGTTTCCCTCAACCGTGAATCTTTTCTCTGTTAAAAAAATACTTATCAATTACATTCTTTTTCAACACAAGTACTTCAGTCTGCCCGGACTCGTAGGATGAGGTAGTGATTGAAGCCCACAAAGTTGAAGGACCCACGCACTTTCGCCAAAAGCTACGGATAAAGCCAGCAGTCAATCGCCCACCCTGCTCCTTATCACCGACGGGTAATCCCCGGACACCAACAGATGCAATAACCTATTTCATATCGCATAAGCTACCAAATTCTGCTCTAGTACTGTAATAACAAACTGGAAAGCTCTAATGTGCCTTATTCTGACAGCAATAAATAGATAATGGAAGTTCAGTTCTACTACTGATCATCCGATATGAAACTAATTCACTGCAGCAGTTGCATCCTGTGACACGTTGGTGGCAGGCTCATGCGACCAGCCCAGGAGTGTGATCCCTAACTGGCTTCCCTGACTTTAATAGACTCTGTAAAATTAAATATGATAATGAAGGAGAATTACCTTGGTTATTTGATCTTTGAAGGTCCACAGTGTGCAGAATAGTTTCTTAATTATGCTCAATAAACACAGGATTCAAGTAGTACAGCAACAACCCAAATAGCTGCCGTTGTCAGGAAATGCAAATTGTGTGTTGAAAACTTATAAATGAAAGCAGCGAACTGATATCCCAACTTACTATGATCAACCTACAGATTAATAAGTAATTATCTTCAAAATAGCAGGCATATATGATGGTTCGAAAGGAACATTAAAATCATGAATGCCCAGTTTTAGCTTCTGGAACCAGTTAGATTGATCAACAATCATTCTCATGCATGTTGATCAAATTGATCAGAAGACTCTTTCTCAGCTAAGCAATTGATCATAAAACGATTCATTAGCACTTAGCTTCAGTCATTTTGAGATAACTTTATAATGGTATTTTCAGATAATCAGTTAATCACACAAGAATTCTCAGATAATGGCTCAAGAACTTAAATGATCGAAAGATCTGCATATGCAATCTGCACTATGAACTTAAGAGGATCAGAAGACCTGCATATGCAATCTGCACTATGAACTTAAGAGGATAGAAGACATGTGCATTCTTGAATCTCCATCCATTGGTTCAGTACACATTGTTCTTGACTAAAAAACAACATATCTTATAGCTTATCCAACTTATACTGACCTGATAAATGAGGACAGGTAAAACATTCACTGCAGTTAAGCTTTCAATTACATTTGAGTGCTGGAATCCCCTGCACTCAGGGTCGCAGGACCCAGTAAATTAAGGACAGATTCCGCTGCTCGGCTTCACACAACAGGAAGGGAAGGGAAGGGAATACCTAAGCGCGGTGCCGGCTTCGGCGAGGCGCGCGGGGACGGCGGAGTCGCAGGCCTCAAGCGCCGCGAGGGCCTCAGTGGCTGCAACCGTGGTTCGAACCCGTGGCTGTAGCCGGCCCTGGCATGGCGGCGGTGTGGTCTAGGATTCTAGGTGCCCCGGGTCGGCGTTGACAGCAGCGACTGCTTGGGAGCTGGACGCGACGTGGACTCGATCCTCCCATGCGAACGATGACGATGGCCTCGGCGCTGCGTCACCGCGTCGGCTGCGACGCTCGCGGTGGGTTGTCGGCAGCCGTCCTCAGAAGAAAAGAAAGCACATCGAATGGGATTTGAGGAGCAGGGGAAGGAAAGAAAGTGGAGGAAAGAAACAGGACCCGTGATTAACGGGCCGTAATTTCATCGTGATATACGTACGTGATTTTTTGATTCTGTAGGCAAAAAAATGGGACGCATGAGGGTGAAAACTGTGGAAGGCAGGAAAAAAAAATCGGACGCATGGGGGTGAAAACCGGGGAAGGCAAAAAAAAAAAAAAAAAAAAACCGGCTGCACAGGGAAAAAAAATCGGAGAGGGAGTCCCACCGCGGTCGCACGGACGGGGCACGGACGGGGCTAAGGCCACAATAATACTATGCTTGCCGTGCTGCTACCCTGTGGCTCCGCCACTGGTTGCGCTCGCTGCGATGCGGCGAGGTGGTGCTCACCCGCGCGGCAGCGGGGCGGCGCTTGCACGCGTGGCTTCTGGGCGGGATCTCGCCTACGACGCGGCAGGGCGGAGGTTGTCCGTTTCTTCCCCAACTCCAGGCGGATCTCGCCTGCGATGTGGCGGGGCGGAGGTCGCCCTCTTCTTCCCCAACTCCGATGGTGAGCCCCCACTTCTTCAACTCCGGTAGGTCCCGGCTCGTCTTTTCTTTCCCATTCTTCGCGCGCACGCGTGCGGCACTTGTTCAGTTGTCCCACAGCGAATGTCTCCATCCGCTCGATTTTTGGGGCGAGGCGAGCCCGCATCTTGGCTGAATATTCACACCCGGGACGTCCTCGCCCCTACAGACCCCCTGAACTAAACAACCTCGAGCCTGGGGCGTTCTGTCCTGCACTTGGACATCCACACAAGCAAATAGACGTAACACCTCTTCACGCTCACCTGCAGCTTTCTCAGTCTCTCTCTATGGACCACCCGCTGTTCTGCTCAAGCCATCGGGTTCTTGCAAGTCTCTCTAACGCCTCTGCAAGCCCACTTTCTCCTTTCTCTTCTCCACGTCGCATTCGAATTAACTAAGGATGGCAGCGGATCGGGTTCGGTACGGATATCCACGGGTTTCGGTTTCTGCAGGTTCAGTTTCGGAGATGATTTCTCACCCATGGTTTTCGGATTCGGGCTCCAAAACCTATCGGGTTCGGTTTCGGGTTTAGTTTTCCACCCGTGGATATCCAATGGATATCCGAAATAAATCATTTAGAATTAAAACTCATGTTTTATAATATGCTAATAATAACTTGTTTACTTAGATTATTAAATTTATTCTAAGTTAACTATGGAAATATTTATTATTTGTTGCCTCTTATTTATACATATATGAATGTGTGTGTGTATATGTAACAGAACCGTCCGAATTATAGGGTCCACGTGCACCTATCATTGCCTTAAAGGCCCCTGACGACTATGCACGGAAACCCGATAACTCCGGTGCTCTGCTGGGTGACATCGAAAACCTTAAATCACCCTTCATCCAGGATCAACATAGGAGAAACCACAACATTACAACATTTGTTACAACATAATTATATCAGAGCGTAAAAAATTTATAATAGAAGTTTACAAAACAGGATCAAGATTTAATTATATAAACTTAACTTATTTATGGAAGCGGGGAAAGGACTGCCGAACATCTGCGGGAAAAACCACCAGATCATGTCGAGCCCACTGAGATGACCTAACTCTACACCAAGGGTTAGTACCTGCAATGACAAACCCTGAGTACTTGAGGGTACTCAGCAGGACTTACCCGTCTAAAGAAAAAGACACCAAGGGTATGCTGGCTGAAGGGGTTTGCTGGGCCAGAAACTAGAGAGACTTTTTGCGGAAAAGCTGACTGGAATTGATTCTTATTTTTAGGTTTTAAATTTACTTGATTATTAGCAAACTTAAGGTTATCACCTGTGCTAAATCAAACATTAATATAAGTATCACATAGGAGCAACGACAATTTAAACCGATTAATAACCCAGCTGGGGATTCCCAACCATATGATATATGTAGATTCGATCTTTGCATATATCAACCATTCTCTTAGATCCTCCATACATGAACCGGTCCACGCTACCCGAGAGCACAGAACACCACCGCCCGGTGGACAACTTCCTGAGCTTCCACGGGTGGGTTCACGCCACTCCCGCCATCTCCAACGCCCAGTGCGCGGTTGTCGTTCCACGTAATGGAATAGCCGAGGTGCTCAGGCTTACCAGAGTATATGGCCAGTACTGTAAAGTCTTGCTCATATATCAAGCCTACAACGAACGGTCCTTAATTGATACAGGCGGAGCACTACACCAAGACTCCATTCTTGTGCAAGCCTACCCGCCCGGTCTCGATTTATACCATTATCATGATCAACTTAACTTGTACCTGAGAGAGGTACCAGTGATGGGGTCATCACCCCTCAGGATAAATCCTAGTAAAGCATCATTGCGAATGATGATCATCTTTACTCTAAATTATTCATTAAGCATGGCTAAGCATTAACTAATCTTATATCTAGCAAAAGGGATCTTTGGGTAAGTTAGCAAGGATAAGGAAAGTATGCAGCTGGGGGCTCTGCATTCAACTCCTATTTACCTAATGCACATTTCACAAGAATTAAAGTGTAATAACGATTTGTAAAAACTGAGAGAGTGGGTTATGCTCTGGGACTTGCCTGTGTTGTAGGGAAGCTTAGCTGTTAAACTTGACATCAACATCTTCGGTGGAATCACCTCGTCGGGGTTAGATCACTTGGACCTTCTCCGAAGCTTGATCAACATGAACCTTCGCTCTCATGTGAACTATATGTAATTGAAATGTGCATGCTTAATGATATGCTTGACATGATGCATGACAATGCATTGGTGAAAGCATAACAAGATTAATTGAGTACAACTTCCCTTCATGGTAAAGTTGAAATCAAGGTTTCATATTTAGAGTTTAAACATCACTAAGCGCTTTTAGTTTTATTCATTAACATGATATTGATAGGTATCACAATTAACTTAGTACAGTGCCATGGAGCAGTAGAGGATTAGTGCTCCATAGTATTCAAGAAACCCCAAAATCAATCAAACATTTAAGTGAAGCACTAGCTCTTATTAATTAATTAATTATTACTAAACATGAGACCCGCATCATCATCATTCATAACAAGTCACTGCCATGGACCAGCAAAGGTGAAAGTGCTTCATGGTCTTCACTCAATCCAAAAATCACTTAATTCATTTTATGATTAACTATAATTGCCATGGTTTTGTTAGTTAATTAATTAAACCTATAAAAAGTGATATAATTAAACATGATTAAATTAATCCCAAAATTTTTTGTAGAGATTGATTACATCATGAAACAGTAGCAAAACAAATTTCATAATTGTTGGATATTTATTTTAGCCTACAAATAGAAGCTTTTTTCTTAATAAAAAGAGGTAATTTTAAATCATGGCAAAACTATCCAAACTCTAGGTTTCGTATTTTTCCTAGATAGATATCATCACAGAGAAGATACACAAAATTTTTCATAATTTTAGGAGCTCCAATTATTTGATTATGAAAAAACAAATTTTAGCACTATTCATTAATTCAGGAAAAAGGAAAACATTTTACCCTTTCCCTCTCTTTCTTCCCACGACACCCGGCCCCCACCCGTCCGGCTTCTCATTCCCTTCCTCTCTCTCACTGACAATGGGCCCGGCCTCACCTCCTCGTCCTCCTCCGTTTAAACAGAGGGGCGGTGACGGTCGGCCGGCGTTCTCGTCGCCGGCGAGGGCTCGAGCAAGCGATCTTGAGGGCACCCTCGTCTTCCTCTCGTCAAGGCGAACCTGACGAGCACCGGTTCGGCTTTGATTGATGGCCGACCACAGGAAGAACGGCGACAACGGTGGCTCGGCCTCTCCTGCTCGCCTCCGGTGAGGTCGCCGGCATCGGAGAAAGTCGCCACCGCGACCCCTCGTGACTTGCGAACCTCCTAGGGGGCTGGGCAGCCGAGTTGAGGCACGGAGGAGATGCGACAGCGGCCATGGCGGTGGCTATGGCAGAGCGGCGGCGCTGGATGTGACGGCGCAGCGGCGGAAAGCCATCACCGGCCTCAATCGACTATGATAGGGCTCGGGGAAGCTTTAGGGAGCTCACCGCGACTTGTTGCTAGCGTTGGTTAGACCGGAGACAGGACAGAAGAAGGTTGCATGCAGCGGCGATGGTACAGCGGCGTGCACTTGATGACGAGTCCACGTTTTGGCGAAACGGCGGCTATAGAAGTGAAGCGAGTGAGCCGACAGGATTAACCGGATCAGGGCGGAGCTGGGGCGTGCTTTGGTTCGACCAGAGGCGCTCTGAGGCGACTTGGTGCGGCGAGCGGGCTCGGCGGTGCTTGGCGACCGGCTCTAGGGAAGAAGACAATCGTGCGGATGGCTCCGACGATGACGAATGGTGCTAATGGGTTCGGTGAGTGCGCAAAAAATTGCGAAGCTATTTGTGTGAGCAATTGGATAGTGACAGCGCGTGGGTGGCGAATTTTGCTGACAAAATTGACGGCGGCCGACGGTGACAGAGGGAGAAAAGGAAGAAGATAGCATCCTTCAATTAGTTATAGAGGACGAAGGAGGAGTGGGGAGGGGGCCAGCACCTTCGCGACTGCGCCCAGATGGCTACCTACGTCTTTCCGCGTAAGAAGGTGCGGTGAGTCCACCTCTCCGCCAGCGATAGTGAGGGAGAGAAGAGGAGAAGGAGAAAGGGTTCACGTCTGTGCACTGTAGCACCTCCCCCTTTTCTGTTTTATTCCAAATACTCCAAAAATTATATAATAACTTGAAAATCTTCCAGAATAAAAGTTGTTCCTAATTTTTGGATCTACAACTTTGCTTTTGGGACTATTGTCAAATTCCAAATATTTTTGAAAATCAAAATTTTAGATTTGAATTTTAGGGTTTAAATATCTTTTTGCTGTTTCAAAATTTGGTGGCAAGCCAGGACATTGGTCCAAGAGTTGTCCATACCCTAAGGTGAAGGGAAATCAGAATGCACCCCGTCAAGTTCATGTTCACGAAGTCAACTACCCTACCCATGATCTAGAGTTGGCTACAGTGGTACATGCTCTGAAGATTTGGAGACATTATTTGCTTGGTAATGTGTGCCACATTTATACTGATCATAAGTCTCAAATATATCTTTACTCAACCGGAGCTGAATATGTGACAAAGGAGATGGCTCGAATTGATTAAAGATTATAATTTGCAAGTGCACTATCACCCTGGAAAGGAATCAAAAATCTTGTTCTAATTCGGTTATTCAAGGGGACTTTCACTTGGCACATCTTATGCATCCTATTGTGCTCCATAATATCACTCTAAGCTCTACCCTTATGAACAAGATCATTGAGGCACAAAAGACTGATGTGGGTGTTTTCCATATCAAAAAGAAGATGAAGGCCAAGCCAACCAAACACTTTTGTGTTGACGAGAAGGATGTATTATGGTTCGACAATCGTTTAGTAGTCCCCAAAGATAAGGAACTCAGGCAGTAGATCTTGACTAAAGCCCATTCTTCCAATTTCTCCATCCATCCAGGCAGTAGTAAGATGTACGAAGATTTGAGGCCAAGATTTTGGTGGACCAAAATGAAGCTAGAAATTGCTGATTTCGTTGCTCGTTGTGATACTTGTTGTAGAGTCAAGGCAGTTCATCTTAAGCCCGCAGGACCACTATAACCTCTATCTATTCCTAGTTGGAAATAGGAAGAGATAAGTATGGATTTCATATCGGGATTGCCCCTAACTCAGCGAGGGCATCACTCTATTTGGGTAATTGTGGATCGCTTGACCAAGGCCGCACACTTCATTCCAGTCAGTTCTACCATAAAGCCTCATCAGTGCACGGATATATACATGGCTCAGATTTATCGGCTACATGGAGTACCTCGAACCATCATATCTAATGGAGGACCACAATTTACCGCACGTTTCTAGGAGTTAATGCATAAAGCCTTGGGTACTAACTTGCTTCGAAGCTCTGCTTACCATCCTCAAACTTCTAGATAGACTGAAAGAGTCAATCAAATACTCGAAGATGTGCTGAGAGCATGTGTTCTGTCTGCGGGAGGATCTTTGGAGAAATGGTTGCCTTTGGTCGAGTTTTCCTATAATAATAGTCGTCAAGAGAGTATCAAGATGGCTCCTTTTGAAGTGTTATATGAAAGGAAGTGTAGGACACACTTGAATTGGGTTGAACCTGGTGAAAGATGGTACTACAGTATAGATTTGATTAACGATACTGAAGAAAAAGTTAAGGTTATCCAGCAGCATATCAAAGCTGCTCAGTCCCACTAGAAAAGTTATGCAGATAAGAGACAACATCCTATTGAGTTTGAAGTTGGTGACTATGTGTATTTGAAGGTATCGCCTATGAAAGGTGTGCAACGCTTTGGGGTTAAGCTAAAGTTGGCTCTGAGATATGTGGGTCCTTATCAGATCCTACAAAAGAGTGGTAGAGTGGCGTACAAGATCCAATTACCACCTGAGCTGGGTGCAACCTTTGATGTCTTTCATGTGTCCCAACTCAAGAAGTGTCTTCGGGTACCTGAAGAAAGATTGGAAGTGCGAGATGTGAAGTTAAAATCAGATCTGTCTTTTGAAGCTCGACCAGTGCGCGTGCTAGATTTTAAGGAAAGAGTCACTCGCAATCGAGTAATTCGGTTTTTCAAGGTTACCTGGAGCAATGAAAGTGAATAGGATGCCACTTGGAAAAGAGAAGACTACCTAAGAGAGATGTATCCTCAATTCGCTTCAAAATGGTATGAAAACCTAATCTCGGGATGAGATTCCTTTAAGGGGAGGGCTGTAACACCTTTGGTGTTGGGCTCGCTAAAACATGTGCATTAACCTATCATAAGCATCATCCTCATCTCATATATGCATGAGCATGACAAGTCATTATGCATTTTCTATGTTTAAAGTCATTTGATGGTCATCTTATGCTAGCTATACTTGATTGATGCTATGTCATGACTTGCAAACTTGTTAAAAGTGCTTTGTAGTAGCTTAGTTACGCTTAGGACACTTAATGGAACAATGTTGGCGTTGACCACTTTGCTTAATTAAGCCCCTATGTGCTGGTTTGACCTTGAGTGCCTTTTGGAGCTGTTCTGTTTGACTATTTCAAAAGTGTAAGCCAGAGACTTTGCATGTCAATGCACCCTAAATAATAGTTGTAGAGAATTTTATAAGGAACAAATGTTATTTAAGGCTCAAGCTCCAGATTTGTGCGCAAGATACTCAAATATACACCTCAATGCCAAAAACAGTGCTGTTTCATCCCTAAAATTTTGGCTAAGTCAGGAACTGATTTTCAGTTTTGGTTTAGGGTACTTTGCTGCCTTGTAGTTTGCAAAACAAGCCGAACCAGCTCAAGCTCCTGCAACAAAAGTTGTAGAACACCTATAGCACTACAACTTTTAGTAAAACAGTTTTAGCTTATGTTGTGCGGTTTAGGAGTTAATCGTCGCCAAAGATCAGCCGTCAGTCGACTCAATGACGACTGAATCGACGCCCTGCCGTTTGAATCGGCCGGCTCAGTGGCCGAATGCGATCAGGCCGCGCGCGCCAAGTGGTGACCGTATGCCACCGGCGCCCCCCCCCGGTCGAAGCTGCGGCGGCCAGCAAGACACCACGACGCTCTCCACTCTCCCCCTCTCGCTCATTTCCTCTTCCTCGCTCGGCAGAAATGGGAGAAGAGGAAGAGAAGGGCGACACCGTCGCTGCCGCGCTTCGCCGCCGTCTCACACCATAATCACTGCGCCTCTAGCCACCAAACTTCACCCAGAGCTTCGCCATCATGTCCTTCATCACTGACACCATTAGCATCTCCATCCATCCACTGGTGAGGCCACATTGTGCGCTCCGCCGTCGTCCGCCATGGCCGGGAGCTCCACTGAGCTCGAGCTCGCCGCGGCCAGAGCTTTCCCGGACCTCCTCGCTCTCCCTCTCATCAGTTCCGTAGTCGTCTAGGGTTGTAGATCGTGTCTAGGGTGTTGGTTAGGTTGATTAGGGTTTTGGCTCGCCGGAACGGAGCTTGCCGCCACTGTGCGCTCACCGTTCTGCCGCTGCGCACATGAGCTAGGATCTCCGCTACGGCAACCCTAGTACCTAGCCCCTCTATTCGTTTCACATAGGTGCCCTAGAGCTTATGCGCGGCTCAATTGAGCCCGCCGTTGCCAGAGCCGGCAATGACGCCGTCGCGCAGCGCCGCCGTGCCACCATCGTCGCCGTTGAGCTTGCTCCGACCGATGTGCATCGCCCTAACCTACCTAGATTGATGCACAAGGACTAGGGGAGCACAACAGTGGCCATGGATTCGCCGGAGGCCTCGCCATCGGCGAGCTTCTATCGGTCAAAATCGGCGCCGCCGTCCCCTGTCCCTCTCTGGCTGACGGGTGGGACCCGTTGACCGCTAGGTCCCACGTGGCAGCGAGTAGTTGTTAGGGTTTTTGTTTATTCTTTTTTAGAAAATGCTTCAATCTTTATAAATTCATATCTGGAGCTAGGAGTGTCCAAATGGAGTGATTCCAATTTTGTTGGTTTCCTCTGAATGTCTAGTTTTTAATAAAAATATGAAACGTGCAATGTTCTCGTAGTAGTTTTTGCTTGATGTTTTTATTTTTTTTAATGCCTTGGAAATTTGTTAAATGCATAACTAATTAATGGATGGTGATAAAAATGTGAATCTAGTTGGGTTAGCTTTGTTGTGACATGTATCTAGGAAAAATATTGGTTGCCCTGTAAGCATGTTTTGTATAGTAATTTGCTAAATACTTGGATTAAATGCTATGAATATTTTACTATTTATCATGTTTTCTATATGCATGCTATTGAGGTGAAATTTGGTACACAGTATTACTGTGATTTGATGAAGCTAATAAAAATATAAAATCTGTTGTTTGATACTTTCAAATGGATTTGTGATTTATTCTCCTTTAAACTTGTGTAGCTTATTCTTTTGCTACAAGAATTTGTACTCAGAACTTTAATGTGAAATTTAAATTGTGATTTTTATGAGCTATGAGTAGTCCACTGTAATTTTTGTAGATTTTTCTAGGCACTCTTACTATATGCTCATTTATGCCCTTAAATATCTAGGTAAATTGGAAAAGGTATTTTTAATGAGTGTTTTAAGTTGGATCATTATGTTTTTTAGTGGTTATTATTCATATATATATATATATATATATATATATATATATATATATAGGAAGAAGGTTTTCTACTCCTGAGTAATTACTCCCATCTTCAAAACAACATATTGCGTATGTGTTTATACTTGTTTATCACTTTGAGTATGTTTATATACTCATACTAAGGTACTTCAAATCTTCTTATATGAAAAAATTTCAAAGGAACCCATACTTTTAAATATATTATGAAAATACCACTTGACTGTAGTATATAAAACAAGTATAACCATATACTTTATGTATGTATGCATACTTGACATATATACTACCATAGATAGTCTAGTATGATTATATACTTCATGTACATACATTTTATTTGGTCATATACACCTTAAATCTAGAGATATTAACATGGGAGTAACTACTCCCTAGGAGTAGGATGGAATTTCCCTAGAAATTCCTTCCTACTCCTAGGGAGTAGTTACTCCCATATGTATATCTCTAGATCTAGAGCGTATATGACCGAACAAAAAATATATGTACATGAAGTATATGATCATACTAGACTATCTATGGTAGTATATATGTCAAGTATGCATGCATAAATAAGTATGTGGTTATACTTATTTTTATATACTACAGTCGATGTATTTTCGTAATATATTAAAAAAAATATGGGTTCCTTTAAAAATTTTTCGTGTGTAGAAAGATGTGAAGTATCTTAGTATGAGTATATAAACATACTCTCAAAGTGATAAACAAGTATAAACACATACGCAATATGTTGTTTTGAAGATGGGGAGTAACTACTCCCGGAGTAGGAAAAAACCTCTTCCTTTCCCCATATATATATATATACATATATATATATATATATATATATATATATATATATATATATATATATATATATATATATATATATATATATATATATATATATATATATATATATATATATATAGGTGAGGCTATTCAAAGAAATGGCTACAAAATAACTTATTCCTCAGCCACTTTGAGTTACGATAATTACTATACTACTTTAAAAATTATAGTAACTCAATTACTATAATTGTTATAATAATCAAGTTACTATAGCACATAGTAAGAAGTTACTATAATTCTCGTAAATTGGTATTAGTTAAGTTACTATAACACATAGTAAGAAGTTACTATAATTCTCGTAAATTGGCATTAGTTGAGTTACTATAACACATAGTAAGGAGTTACTATAATTCTCGTAAAATTAGCATTGTAATTATCGTAACACAAAGAGGCTATAGAATAAGTTATTCTATAGCTAGCTACAAAGTAGTAGTTCTATATATATATATATATATATATATATATATATATATATATATATATAGATAGATAGATAGATAGATACTATATTAGGAGCCTTGGGCTTCCAATAAAGTTGGGAAAGCCCCACCACACCAACCAACCAACCCAGCCCACCTGATCCCACCCGCCAGCCCAGCCCACCCGGCAGCGCCGCTTGCGGCCTGTGGCCACGCGCCACCGGGCCTGCGCAGATGCGCCCACGTGATTTCGCCCGTCGCGGGCGCCGCGCCCTTCAGCCCACGAGGTCCGCCCGCCCACCCACGCGCCGCGCCACTGGCGTCTGAACCGCATTTAGTGATTCATGCATGCATGCGTCTCGCTTAAATGGTTCGAATACAATGCATACGAGGCGTGTCTAAATATGGGATGCATAAACTTCATTTATATCCCGTATACAAACAAGGTACGTGTGGTTGCTGGGACTGGCACGTCAAGGTTTTATGCGTTAGGGATTAGGGTTCAGGATTAGAGATTAAGGTGGGCCACGCACCGTCCCCGTATAAATCCCCCCCCCAGTGGGGAGGCTCCGGTAGGGTGGTATGCACTCTTCCCTAGTTATATAAACATCCCCCCCTATAGGGTTGGGGGTGGGTTGGTGGGCCACGCACCCTCCCCGTATAAATCCCCCCCTGGGGGAGGCTCCTAGGGGTGGTATGCACTCTTCCCTAGTTATATAAACATCTCCCCCTATAGGGATGGGGGTGGGTTGGTGGGCCACGCACCCTCCCCGTATAAACCCCCCAAAGGGGGAGGCTCCTGTAAGGGTGGTATGCACTCTTCCCTAGTTATATAAACATCCCCCCTATAGGGTTGGGGGTGGGTTGGTGGGCCACGCACCCCCCGATTAAGAGGCCCCCTCGTTATAAAACCCCCCATAGGGGGGGGAGGGTTGGGGCTCCTAGGGTGGTATGCACTCTTCCCTAGTTATATAAACATCCCCCCCTAGGGTTGAGGGGTGGGTTGGTGGGCCACGCACCCTCCCCGTATAAAAATCCCCCTAATGGGGAGGCTCCGGTAGGGTGGTATGCACTCTTCCCTAGTTATATAAACATCCCCCCGATAGGGTTGGGGGTGGGTTGGTGGGCCACGCACCCTCCCTCGTATAAATCCCCCCAAGTGGGGAGGCTCCGGTAGGGTGGTATGCACTCTTCTCTAGTTATATAAACATTCCCCCTATAGGGTTGGGGGTGGGATGGTGGGCCACGCACCTCCCCGTATAAATTAAATCCCCCAGTGGGGAGGCTCCGGTAGGGTGGTATGCACTCTTCCCTAGTTATATAAACATCCCCCCTATAGGGTTGGGGGTGGGTTGGTGGGCCACGCACCCTCCCCGTATAAATCCCCCCAGTGGGGAGGCTCCGGTAAGGTGGTATGCACTCTTCCCTAGTTATATAAACATCCCCCCCTATAGGGTTCGGGGTGGGTTGGTGGGCCACGCAGCCTCCCCGTATAAACCCCCCCCAGTGGGGAGGCTCCGGTAGGGTGGTAACTACTCTTCCCTAGTTATATAAACATCCCCCCTATAGGGTTGGGGGTGGGTTGGTGGGCCACGCACCCTCCCCCGTATAAATCCCCCAAGTGGGGAGGCTCCGGTAGGGTGGTATGTACTCTTCCCTAGTTATATAAACATCCCCCCTATAGGGTTGGGGGTGGGTTGGTGGGCCACGCACCCTCCCCGTATAAATCCCCCCCCCCCAGGCTCCAAGGGTGGTATGCACTCTTCCCCTAGTTATATAAACATCCCCCCTATAGGGTTGGGGGTGGGTTGGTGGGCCACGCACCCCCCCCCGTATAAATCCCCCCCAATGGGGAGGCTCCGGTAGGGTGGTATGCACTCTTCCCTAGTTATATAAACATCCCCCCTAGGGTGGGGGTGGGTTGGTGGGCCACGCACCCTCCCCGTATAAATCCCCCAAAGGGGGGAGGCTCCGGTAGGGGCTCTGTGGTATGCACTCTTCCCTAGTTATATAAACATCCCCCCTATAGGGTTGGGGGTGGGTTGGTGGGCCACGCACCCTCCCCCGTATAAATCCCCCCAAGTGGGGAGGCTCCGGTAGGGTGGTATGCACTCTTCCCTAGTTATATAAACATCCCCCCTATAGGGTTGGGGGTGGGTTGGTGGGCCACGCACCCTCCCCGTATAAATCCCCCCCAATGGGGAGGCTCCGGTAGGGTGGTATGCACTCTTCCCTAGTTATATAAACATCCCCCCTATGGGGTTGGGGGTGGGTTGGTGGGCCACGCACCCTCCCTCGTATAAATCCCCCCAAGTGGGGAGGCTCCTATAGGGGTGGTATGCACTCTTCCCTAGTTATATAAACATCCCCCTATAGGGTTGGGGGGGTGGGTTGGTGGGCCACGCACCCTCCCCCGTATAAATCCCCCCCCCCGGGGGGAGGCTCCGGTAGGGTGGTATGCACTCTTCCCTAGTTATATAAACATCCCCCCCCATAGGGTTGGGGGTGGGTTGGTGGGCCACGCACCCTCCCCCCCGTATAAATCCCCCCCAAGTGGGGGAGGCTCCGGTAGGGTGGTATGCACTCTTCCCTAGTTATATAAACATCCCCCCCTATAGGGTTGGGGGTGGGTTGGTGGGCCACGCACCCTCCCCAGTATAAATCCCCCCCAATGGGGGAGGCTCCGGTAGGGTGGTATGCACTCTTCCCTAGTTATATAAACATCCCCCCCATAGGGTTGGGGGGTGGGTTGGTGGGCCACGCACCCTCCCCGTATAAATCCCCCCAAGTGGGGAGGCTCCGGTAGGGTGGTATGCACTCTTCCCTAGTTATATAAACATCCCCCCTATAGGGTTGGGGGTGGGTTGGTGGGCCACGCACCCTCCCCCCGTATAAAAATCCCCCCCTGGGGGAGGCCCGGTGGGGGGCATGCACTCTTCCCTAGTTATATAAACATCCCCCCTATAGGGGGGGGTGGTATGCACTCCCCGTTAAAAATCCCCCAAGTAGGCCCGGTAAACATGCACCTTCCCTAGTTATATAAACATCCCCCCCCTATAGGGTTGGGGGGTGGGTTGGTGGGCCACGCACCCTCCCTCGTATAAATCCCCCCCCAGTGGGGGAGGCTCCTAGGGTGGTATGCACTCTTCCCTAGTTATATAAACATCCCCCCTATAGGGTTGGGGGTGGGTTGGTGGGCCACGCACCCTCCCCGTATAAACCCCCAGTGGGGAGGCTCCGGTAGGGTGGTATGCACTCTTCCCTAGTTATATAAACATCCCCCCCTATAGGGTTGGGGGTGGGTTGGTGGGCCACGCACCCTCCCCGTATAAATCCCCCCCAGTGGGGAGGCTCCTGGTAGGGGTGGTATGCACTCTTCCCTAGTTATATAAACATCCCCCCCCTATAGGGTTGGGGGTGGGTTGGTGGGCCACGCACCCTCCCAGTATAAATCCCCCCCAAGTGGGAGGCTCCTGGGGGTGGTATGCACTCTTCCCTAGTTATATAAACATCCCCCCCTATAGGGTTGGGGGTGGGTTGGTGGGCCACGCACCCTCCCCGTATAAATCCCCCCCAGTGGGGAGGCTCCGGTAGGGTGGTATGCACTCTTCCCTAGTTATATAAACATCCCCCCTATAGGGTTGGGGGTGGGTTGGTGGGCCACGCACCCTCCCCGTATAAATCCCCCCCCAGTGGGGAGGCTCCTGGGGGGGTATGCACTCTTCCCTAGTTATATAAACATCCCCCCTATAGGGTTGGGGGTGGGTTGGTGGGCCACGCACCCTCCCCTCGTATAAATCCCCCCCAAAGGGGAGGCTCCTTAGGGTGGTATGCACTCTTCCCCTAGTTATATAAACATCCCCCCTATAGGGGTTGGGGGTGGGTTGGTGGGCCACGCACCCTCCCCGTATAAATCCCCCCCCGTGGGGAGGCTCCTAGGGGTGGTATGCACTCTTCCCTAGTTATATAAACATCCCCCCCTATAGGGTTGGGGGTGGGTTGGTGGGCCACGCACCCTCCCCGTATAAATCCCCCCCTGGGGAGGCTCCGGTAGGGTGGTATGCACTCTTCCCTAGTTATATAAACATCCCCCCTATAGGGTTGGGGGTGGGGGTGGGCCACGCACCTCCCCGGGTTGGGGGAGGCTCCTAGGGTGGTATGCACTCTTCCCTAGTTATATAAACATCCCCCCCTTAGGGTTGGGGGGTGGGTTGGTGGGCCACGCACCCTCCCCGTCGTATAAATCCCCCCAAGGGGGAGGCTCCTGGGGTGGTATGCACTCTTCCCTAGTTATATAAACATCCCCCCCATGGGGTTGGGGGGTGGGTTGGTGGGCCACGCACCCCCCCCAGATAAATCCCCCCCTATAGTGGGGAGGCTCCGGTAGGGTGGTATGCACTCTTCCCTAGTTATATAAACATCCCCCCCATAGGGTTGGGGGTGGGTTGGGGGCCACGCACCCTCCCCCGTATAAATCCCCCAATGGGGGAGGCTCCTGTAGGGTGGTATGCACTCTTCCCTAGTTATATAAACATCCCCCCTATAGGGTTGGGGGTGGGTTGGTGGGCCACGCACCCTCCCAGTATAAATCCCCCCCAAGGGGGGGGAGGCTCCGGTAGGGGGTGGTATGCACTCTTCCCTAGTTATATAAACATCCCCCCTATAGGGTTGGGGGTGGGTTGGTGGGCCACGCACCCTCCCCCGTATAAATCCCCCCCAAGGGGGAGGCTCCGGTAGGGTGGTATGCACTCTTCCCTAGTTATATAAACATCCCCCCTATAGGGTTGGGGGTGGGTTGGTGGGCCACGCACCCTCCCCGTATAAATCCCCCCAGTGGGGAGGCTCCGGTAGGGTGGTATGCACTCTTCCCTAGTTATATAAACATCCCCCCCTATAGGGTTGGGGGTGGGTTGGTGGGCCACGCACCCTCCCCGTATAAATCCCCCCAGTGGGGAGGCTCCGGTAGGGTGGTATGCACTCTTCCCTAGTTATATAAACATCCCCCCCTATAGGGTTGGGGGTGGGTTGGTGGGCCACGCACCCTCCCCTCAGTATAAAATCCCCCCCCAAAGGGTTGGGGGGAGGCTCCGGTAGGGTGGTATGCACTCTTCCCCCTAGTTATATAAACATCCCCCCTTTAGGGTTGGGGGTGGGTTGGTGGGCCACGCACCCTCCCCCGTATAAATCCCCCCCAAGTGGGGAGGCTCCGGTAGGGTGGTATGCACTCTTCCCTAGTTATATAAACATCCCCCCTATAGGGTTGGGGGTGGGTTGGTGGGCCACGCACCCTCCCCATATAAAAATCCCCCAAGGGGGGAGGCTCCTGGTAGGGTGGTATGCACTCTTCCCTAGTTATATAAACATCCCCCCTATAGGGTTGGGGGGGAGGTTGGTGGGCCACGCACCCTCCCCGTATAAATCCCCCCCCGGGGGGGAGGCTCCGTAGGGGGGTGGTATGCACTCTTCCCTAGTTATATAAACATCCCCCCTATAGGGTTGGGGGTGGGTTGGTGGGCCACGCACCCTCCCCCGTATAAATCCCCCCAAGTGGGGAGGCTCCGGTAGGGTGGTATGCACTCTTCCCCTAGTTATATAAACATCCCCCCTATAGGGTTGGGGGGGTGGGTTGGTGGGCCACGCACCCTCCCCATATAAATCCCCCCCCCTGGGAGGCTCCTAGGGTGGTATGCACTCTTCCCTAGTTATATAAACATCCCCCCCAGGGTTGGGGGTGGGTTGGTGGGGCCACGCACCCCCCCCCCAGTATAAATCCCCCAAGTGGGGGAGGCTCCGGGGGTGGTATGCACTCTTCCCTAGTTATATAAACATCCCCCCTATAGGGTTGGGGGTGGGTTGGTGGGCCACGCACCCTCCCCCGTATAAATCCCCCCCAGGGGGGAGGCTCCGGTAGGGTGGTATGCACTCTTCCCTAGTTATATAAACATCCCCCCTATAGGGTTGGGGGTGGGTTGGTGGGCCACGCACCCTCCCCGTATAAATCCCCCCCCCGTGGGGAGGTTCCGGTAGGGTGGTATGCACTCTTCCCTAGTTATATAAACATCCCCCCTATAGGGTTGGGGGGTGGGTTGGTGGGCCACGCACCCTCCCCCCGTATAAATCCCCCCCCGGGGGAGGCTCCGGTAGGGTGGTATGCACTCTTCCCTAGTTATATAAACATCCCCCCTATAGGGTTGGGGGTGGGTTGGTGGGCCACGCACCCTCCCCCGTATAAATCCCCCCCAAGTGGGGAGGCTCCGGTAGGGTGGTATGCACTCTTCCCTAGTTATATAAACATCCCCCCTATAGGGTTGGGGGTGGGTTGGTGGGCCACGCACCGTCCCCATATAAATCCCCCCAAAGGGGGAGGCTCCGGTAGGGTGGTATGCACTCTTCCCTAGTTATATAAACATCCCCCCCCTATAGGGTTGGGGGGGGGGTTGGTGGGCCACGCACCCTCCCCGTATAAATCCCCCCAAAGGGGGGAGGCTCCGGTAGGGTGGTATGCACTCTTCCCTAGTTATATAAACATCCCCCCCCATAGGGTTGGGGGTGGGTTGGTGGGCCACGCACCCTCCCCCCATATAAATCCCCCCCCCCCTGGGGGAGGCTCCGGTAGGGTGGTATGCACTCTTCCCTAGTTATATAAACATCCCCCCTATAGGGTTGGGGGTGGGTTGGTGGGCCACGCACCCTCCCCGTATAAATCCCCCCCCGGTGGGGGAGGCTCCGGGGGGTGGTATGCACTCTTCCCTAGTTATATAAACATCCCCCCCATAGGGTTGGGGGTGGGTTGGTGGGCCACGCACCCTCCCCATATAAATCCCCCCCAGTGGGGAGGCTCCGGTAGGGTGGTATGCACTCTTCCCTAGTTATATAAACATCCCCCCTATAGGGTTGGGGGTGGGTTGGTGGGCCACGCACCCTCCCCGTATAAATCCCCCCGGTGGGGAGGCTCCGGTAGGGTGGTATGCACTCTTCCCTAGTTATATAAACATCCCCCCTATAGGGTTGGGGGTGGGTTGGTGGGCCACGCACCCTCCCCGTATAAATCCCCCCCAGGGGGAGGCTCCTGGGGGTGGTATGCACTCTTCCCTAGTTATATAAACATCCCCCCTATAGGGTTGGGGGGGGTTGGGTTGGTATAAATCCACGCACCCTCCCCCTAGTTATAAATCCCCCCCTGGGGGGGGAGGCTCCGGTAGGGTGGTATGCACTCTTCCCTCGTTATATAAACATCCCCCCTATAGGGTTGGGGGGTGGGTTGGTGGGCCACGCACCCTCCCCATATAAATCCCCCCCAGTGGGGAGGCTCCGGTAGGGTGGTATGCACTCTTCCCTAGTTATATAAACATCCCCCCTATAGGGTTGGGGGTGGGTTGGTGGGCCACGCACCCTCCCCCGTATAAATCCCCCCAAGTGGGGAGGCTCCGGTAGGGTGGTATGCACTCTTCCCTAGTTATATAAACATCCCCCCTATAGGGTTGGGGGTGGGTTGGTGGGCCACGCACCCTCCCCGTATAAATCCCCCCAGTGGGGAGGCTCCAGTAGGGTGGTATGCACTCTTTCCTAGTTATATAAACATCCCCCCTATAGGGTTGGGGGTGGGTTGGTGGGCCATGCACCCTCCCCGTATAAATCCCCCCCCAGGTGGGGAGGGCTCCGGTAGGGTGGTATGCACTCTTCCCTAGTTATATAAACATCCCCCCCTCTTCCCCTAGTTAGGGTTGGGGGTGGGTTGGTGGGCCACGCACCCTCCCCCCCCCCATAAATCCCCCCCAAAGGGGGAGGCTCCGGTAGGGTGGTATGCACTCTTCCCTAGTTATATAAACATCCCCCCTATAGGGTTGGGGGTGGGTTGGTGGGCCACGCACCCTCCCCGTATAAATCCCCCCCCGTGGGGAGGCTCCGGTAGGGTGGTATGCACTCTTCCCTAGTTATATAAACATCCCCCCTATAGGGTTGGGGGTGGGTTGGTGGGCCACGCACCCTCCCCATATAAATCCCCCCCAGGGGGGAGGCTCCGGTAGGGTGGTATGCACTCTTCCCTAGTTATATAAACATCCCCCCTATAGGGTTGGGGGTGGGTTGGTGGGCCACGCACCCTCCCCGTATAAATCCCCCAAGGGGGAGGCTCCGTAGGGTGGTATGCACTCTTCCCTAGTTATATAAACATCCCCCCTATTGGGGGGGGGGGTTGGTGGGCCACGCACCCTCCCCTCATATAAATCCCCCCCCCCCGGGGGGCTCCGGGGGTGGTATGCACTCTTCCCTAGTTATATAAACATCCCCCCTATAGGGTTGGGGGTGGGTTGGTGGGCCACGCACCCTCCCCATATAAATCCCCCCAGTGGGGAGGCTCCGGTAGGGTGGTATGCACTCTTCCCTAGTTATATAAACATCCCCCCTATAGGGTTGGGGGTGGGTTGGTGGGCCACGCACCCTCCCCGTATAAATCCCCCCCAGTGGGGAGGCTCCGGTAGGGTGGTATGCACTCTTCCCTAGTTATATAAACATCCCCCCTATAGGGTTGGGGGTGGGTTGGTGGGCCACGCACCCTCCCCATATAAATCCCCCCCCCCGCATAAGGGGAGGCTCCGGTAGGGTGGTATGCACTCTTCCCTAGTTATATAAACATCCCCCCCTATAGGGTTGGGGGTGGGTTGGTGGGCCACGCACCCTCCCCGTATAAATCCCCCCCAAGTGGGGAGGCTCCGGTAGGGTGGTATGCACTCTTCCCTAGTTATATAAACATCCCCCCTATAGGGTTGGGGGTGGGTTGGTGGGCCACGCACCCTCCCCCGTAAAAATCCCCCCAAGCGGGGAGGCTCCGGTAGGGTGGTATGCACTCTTCCCTAGTTATATAAACATCCCCCCCCTATAGGGTTGGGGGTGGGTTGGTGGGCCACGCACCCTCCCCATATAAATCCCCCCCAAGTGGGGAGGCTCCGGGGTGGTATGCACTCTTCCCTAGTTATATAAACATCCCCCCCTATAGGGTTGGGGGGGGTGGGTTGGTGGGCCACGCACCCTCCCCCGTATAAATCCCCCCCCAGTGGGGAGGCTCCGGTAGGGTGGTATGCACTCTTCCCTAGTTATATAAACATCCCCCCCTATAGGGTTGGGGGTGGGTTGGTGGGCCACGCACCCTCCCCGTATAAATCCCCCCAAGTGGGGAGGCTCCGGTAGGGTGGTATGCACTCTTCCCTAGTTATATAAACATCCCCCCCTATAGGGTTGGGGGTGGGTTGGTGGGCCACGCACCCTCCCCCGTATAAATCCCCCCCAGTGGGGAGGCTCCGGTAGGGTGGTATGCACTCTTCCCTAGTTATATAAACATCCCCCCCTATTGGGTTGGGGGGGGTTGGTGGGCCACGCACCCTCCCCGTATAAATCCCCCCCGTGGGGAGGTTCCGGTAGGGTGGTATGCACTCTTCCCTAGTTATATAAACATCCCCCCCCCCTAGGGTTGGGGGTGGGTTGGTGGGCCACGCACCCTCCCCATATAAAAATCCCCCCGAAGTGGGGAGGCTCGGTAGGGTGGTATGCACTCTTCCCTAGTTATATAAACATCCCCCCTATAGGGTTGGGGGTGGGTTGGTGGGCCACGCACCCTCCCCCCCCTATAAATCCCCCCCAGGGGGGAGGCTCCGGTAGGGTGGTATGCACTCTTCCCTAGTTATATAAACATCCCCCCTATAGGGTTGGGGGTGGGTTGGTGGGCCACGCACCCTCCCCGTATAAATCCCCCCCAGTGGGGAGGCTCCGTAGGGTGGTATGCACTCTTCCCTAGTTATATAAACATCCCCCCTATAGGGTTGGGGGGTGGGTTGGTGGGCCACGCACCCTCCCCTCGTATAAATCCCCCCCAAGGGGGAGGCTCCGGTAGGGTGGTATGCACTCTTCCCTAGTTATATAAACATCCCCCCCTATAGGGTTGGGGGGTGGGTTGGTGGGCCACGCACCCTCCCCATATAAATCCCCCCATTGGGGAGGGCTCGTAGGGTGGTATGCACTCTTCCCTAGTTATATAAACATCCCCCCTATAGGGTTGGGGGTGGGTTGGTGGGCCACGCACCCTCCCCGTATAAATCCCCCCCCCAGTGGGGAGGCTCCGGTAGGGTGGTAAGCACTCTTCCCTAGTTATATAAACATCCCCCCCTATAGGGTTGGGGGGTGGGTTGGTGGGCCACGCACCCTCCCCATATAAATCCCCCCCCAGTGGGGAGGCTCCGGTAGGGTGGTATGCACTCTTCCCTAGTTATATAAACATCCCCCCTATAGGGTTGGGGGTGGGTTGGTGGGCCACGCACCCTCCCCGTATAAAATCCCCCCCCCAGTGGGGAGGCTCCGGTAGGGTGGTATGCACTCTTCCCTAGTTATATAAACATCCCCCCTATAGGGTTGGGGGTGGGTTGGTGGGCCACGCACCCTCCCCATATAAAATCCCCCAAGGGGGAGGCTCCTAGGGTGGTATGCACTCTTCCCTAGTTATATAAACATCCCCCCCATAGGGTTGGGGGTGGGTTGGTGGGCCACGCACCCTCCCCCCGTATAAATCCCCCCAAGTGGGGAGGCTCCGGTTTGGTGGTATGCACTCTTCCCTAGTTATATAAACATCCCCCCCCCTATAGGGTTGGGGGTGGGTTGGTGGGCCACGCACCCTCCCCCGTATAAATCCCCCAAAGGGTGGGGGAGGCTCCTCCCCCGTAGGGTGGTATGCACTCTTCCCTAGTTATATAAACATCCCCCCCTATAGGGTTGGGGGTGGGTTGGTGGGCCACGCACCCTCCCATATAAATCCCCCCCAAAGGGGGGAGGCTCCGGTAGGGTGGTATGCACTCTTCCCTAGTTATATAAACATCCCCCCTATAGGGTTGGGGGTGGGTTGGTGGGCCACGCACCCTCCCCCGTATAATTCCCCCCCCCCAAGAGGCTCCGGTAGGGTGGTATGCACTCTTCCCTAGTTATATAAACATCCCCCCCTATAGGGTTGGGGGTGGGTTGGTGGGCCACGCACCCTCCCCCGTATAAATCCCCCCAAAGGGGGGAGGCTCCTATGGTATGCACTCTTCCCTAGTTATATAAACATCCCTCCCTATAGGGTTGGGGGTGGGTTGGTGGGCCACGCACCCTCCCCGTATAAATCCACCCCAGTGGCGAGGCTCCAGAAGGGTGGTATGCACTCTTCCCTAGTTATATAAACATCCCCCCTATAGGGTTGGGGGTGGGTTGGTGGGCCACGCACCCTCCCCCGTATAAATCCCCCCCCTGGGGAGGCTCCGGTAGGGTGGTATGCACTCTTCCCTAGTTATATAAACATCCCCCCCTAGGGGTTGGGGGGTGGGTTGGTGGGCCACGCACCCTCCCCCCCGTATAAAATCCCCCCAAGTGGGGAGGCTCCGGGTTTGGTGGTATGCACTCTTCCCTAGTTATATAAACATCCCCCCCCATAGGGTTGGGGGGGGTGGGTTGGTGGGCCACGCACCCTCCCCATATAAATCCCCCAAAGGGGGGAGGCTCCGGTAGGGTGGTATGCACTCTTCCCTAGTTATATAAACATCCCCCCTATAGGGTTGGGGGTGGGTTGGTGGGCCACGCACCCTCCCCGTATAAATCCCCCCCCAAGGGGGGGCTCCTAGGGGTGGTATGCACTCTTCCCTAGTTATATAAACATCCCCCCCTATAGGGTTGGGGGGGTTGGTGGGCCACGCACCCTCCCCCCCGTATAAATCCCCCCCCCGTATAAATCCCCCCAGGGGGAGGCTCCGGTAGGGTGGTATGCACTCTTCCCTAGTTATATAAACATCCCCCCCTATAGGGTTGGGGGGGTGGGTTGGTGGGCCATGCACCCTCCCCGTATAAATCCCCCCCAGTGGGGAGGCTCCGGTAGGGTGGTATGCACTCTTCCCTAGTTATATAAACATCCCCCCCTATAGGGTTGGGGGTGGGTTGGTGGGCCACGCACCCTCCCCGTATAAATCCCCCCCAAAGTGGGGAGGCTCCTAGGGGGTGGTATGCACTCTTCCCTAGTTATATAAACATCCCCCCTATAGGGTTGGGGGTGGGTTGGTGGGCCACGCACCCTCCCCGTATAAATCCCCCCCAATGGGGAGGCTCCGGTAGGGTGGTATGCACTCTTCCCTAGTTATATAAACATCCCCCCTATAGGGTTGGGGGTGGGTTGGTGGGCCACGCACCCTCCCCCGTTATAAAACCCCCAAGGGGTGGGGGAGGCTCCACCCTCCCTCAGTATAAATCCCCAGGTGGGAGGGGGGGTGGTATGCACTCTTCCCTAGTTATATAAACATCCCCCCTATAGGGTTGGGGGTGGGTTGGTGGGCCACGCACCCTCCCCATATAAATCCCCCCCCAAAGGAGGCTCCGGTAGGGTGGTATGCACTCTTCCCTAGTTATATAAACATCCCCCCCCATAGGGTTGGGGGTGGGTTGGTGGGCCACGCACCCTCCCCCGTATCAATCCCCCCTAAGTGGGGAGGCTCCGGTAGGGTGGTATGCACTCTTCCCTAGTTATATAATCATCCCCCCCTATAGGGTTGGGGGTGGGTTGGTGGGCCACGCACCCTCCCCGTATAAAAACCCCCCAAGTGGGGAGGCTCCGGTAGGGTGGTATGCACTCTTCCCTAGTTATATAAACATCCCCCCAATAGGGTTGGGGGTGGGTTGGTGGGCCACGCACCCTCCCCCGTCATATAAATCCCCCCAGTGGGGGGAGGCTCCGGTTTGGTGGTATGCACTCTTCCCTAGTTATATAAACATCCCCCCTATAGGGTTGGGGGTGGGTTGGTGGGCCACGCACCCTCCCCGTATAAATCCCCCCCCAGTGGGGAGGCTCCGGTAGGGTGGTATGCACTCTTCCCTAGTTATATAAACATCCCCCCTATAGGGGTTGGGGGGTGGGTTGGGGGCCACGCACCCCTCCCCGTATAAATCCCCCCCAAGGGGGGGAGGCTCCGTAGGGTGGTATGCACTCTTCCCTAGTTATATAAACATCCCCCCTATAGGGTTGGGGGTGGGTTGGTGGGCCACGCACCCTCCCCGTATAAATCCCCCCCAGTGGGGAGGCTCCGGTTTGGTGGTATGCACTCTTCCCTAGTTACATAAACATCCCCCCTATAGGGTTGGGGGGTGGGTTGGTGGGCCACGCACCCTCCCCGTATAAATCCCCCCAGTGGGGAGGCTCCGGTAGGGTGGTATGCACTCTTCCCTAGTTATATAAACATCCCCCCTATAGGGTTGGGGGTGGGTTGGTGGGCCACGCACCCTCCCCGTATAAATCCCCCCCGGTGGGGAGGCTCCGGTAGGGTGGTATGCACTCTTCCCTAGTTATATAAACATCCCCCCTATAGGGTTGGGGGTGGGTTGGTGGGCCACGCACCCTCCCCGTATAAATCCCCCCCAAGTGGGGAGGCTCCGGTAGGGTGGTATGCACTCTTCCCTAGTTATATAAACATCCCCCCTATAGGGTTGGGGGTGGGTTGGTGGGCCACGCACCCTCCCCCAGTATAAATCCCCCCCCCAAAGGGAGGCTCCTAGTAGGGGTGGTATGCACTCTTCCCTAGTTATATAAACATCCCCCTATAGGGTTGGGGGTGGGTTGGTGGGCCACGCACCCTCCCCGTATAAATCCCCCCAAGTGGGGAGGCTCCGGTAGGGTGGTATGCACTCTTCCCTAGTTATATAAACATCCCCCCCTATAGGGTTGGGGGTGGGTTGGTGGGCCACGCACCCTCCCCCGTATAAATCCCCCAAGTGGGGAGGCTCCGGTAGGGTGGTATGCACTCTTCCCTAGTTATATAAACATCCCCCCTATAGGGTTGGGGGTGGGTTGGTGGGCCACGCACCCTCCCCATATAAATCCCCCCAGTGGGGAGGCTCCGGTAGGGTGGTATGCACTCTTCCCTAGTTATATAAACATCCCCCTATAGGGTTGGGGGGGGTTGGTGGGCCACGCACCCCCCCCGTATAAATCCCCCCCCGTGGGGGAGGCTCCGGTAGGGTGGTATGCACTCTTCCCTAGTTATATAAACATCCCCCCTATAGGGTTGGGGGGGTGGGTTGGTGGGCCACGCACCCTCCCCGTATAAATCCCCCCCCAAGTGGGGGAGGCTCCGGTAGGGTGGTATGCACTCTTCCCTAGTTATATAAACATCCCCCCCCTATAGGGTTGGGGGTGGGTTGGTGGGCCACGCACCCTCCCCGTATAAATCCCCCCCCAATGGGAGGCTCCGGTAGGGTGGTATGCACTCTTCCCCTAGTTATATAAACATCCCCCCTATAGGGTTGGGGGTGGGTTGGTGGGGCCACGCACCCTCCCCGTATAAATCCCCCCCAAATGGGGAGGCTCCGGTAGGGGTGGTATGCACTCTTCCCTAGTTATATAAACATCCCCCTATAGGGTTGGGGGTAGGTTGGTGGGCCACGCACCCTCCCCCCGTATAAATCCCCCCAAGTGGGGAGGCTCCGTAGGGTGGTATGCACTCTTCCCTAGTTATATAAACATCCCCCCCTATAGGGTTGGGGGTGGGTTGGTGGGCCACGCACCCTCCCTAGTTATAAAACCCCCCCCAAGGGGGGGGCTCCATAAATAAAGTAGGGTGGTATGCACTCTTCCCTAGTTATATAAACATCCCCCCTATAGGGTTGGGGGTGGGTTGGTGGGCCACGCACCCTCCCCCTAAAAAATCCCCCCAAAGGGGGGGGCTCCTAGGGTGGTATGCACTCTTCCCTAGTTATATAAACATCCCCCCCTATAGGGTTGGGGGGTGGGTTGGTGGGCCACGCACCCTCCCCATATAAATCCCCCCCTAGTGGGGAGGCTCCTAGGGTGGTATGCACTCTTCCCTAGTTATATAAACATCCCCCCCTATAGGGTTGGGGGTGGGTTGGTGGGCCACGCACCCTCCCCGTATAAATCCCCCCCCAAGGGGGAGGCTCCTAGGGGGGTGGTATGCACTCTTCCCTAGTTATATAAACATCCCCCCTATAGGGTTGGGGGTGGGTTGGTGGGCCACGCACCCTCCCCGTATAAATCCCCCAATGGGGAGGCTCCTAGGGGTGGTATGCACTCTTCCCTAGTTATATAAACATCCCCCTATAGGGGTTGGGGGTGGGTTGGTGGGCCACGCACCCTCCCCGTATAAATCCCCCCAATTGGGGAGGCTCCTGTAGGGTGGTATGCACTCTTCCCTAGTTATATAAACATCCCCCCTATAGGGTTGGGGGTGGGTTGGTGGGCCACGCACCCTCCCCGTATAAATCCCCCCAAAGGGGGAGGCTCCTAGGGGTGGTATGCACTCTTCCCTAGTTATATAAACATCCCCCCCCCTATAGGGTTGGGGGTGGGTTGGTGGGCCACGCACCCTCCCCCCCGTATAAATCCCCCAAGTGGGGAGGCTCCGGTAGGGTGGTATGCACTCTTCCCTAGTTATATAAACATCCCACCCCCCCATATAAACCCCCCCGGGGGGGGGTTGGTGGGCCATGCACCCTCCCCCCTAGTTATAAAACATCCCCCCAAGTGGGGGGGCCACGCACCCTCCCGTAGGGTGGTATGCACTCTTCCCTAGTTATATAAACATCCCCCCTATAGGGTTGGGGGTGGGTTGGTGGGCCACGCACCCTCCCCGTATAAATCCCCCCCCAGTGGGGAGGCTCCGGTAGGGTGGTATGCACTCTTCCCTAGTTATATAAACATCCCCCCTATAGGGTTGGGGGTGGGTTGGTGGGCCACGCACCCTCCCCGTATAAATCCCCCCAGTGGGGAGGCTCCGGTTTGGTGGTATGCACTCTTCCCTAGTTACATAAACATCCCCCCTATAGGGTTGGGGGTGGGTTGGTGGGCCACGCACCCTCCCCGTATAAATCCCCCCCAGTGGGGAGGCTCCGGTAGGGTGGTATGCACTCTTCCCTAGTTATATAAACATCCCCCCTATAGGGTTGGGGGTGGGTTGGTGGGCCACGCACCCTCCCCGTATAAATCCCCCCAGTGGGGAGGCTCCGTAGGGTGGTATGCACTCTTCCCTAGTTATATAAACATCCCCCCTATAGGGTTGGGGGTGGGTTGGTGGGCCACGCACCCTCCCCGTATAAATCCCCCCCGGTGGGGAGGCTCCGGTAGGGTGGTATGCACTCTTCCCTAGTTATATAAACATCCCCCCTATAGGGTTGGGGGTGGGTTGGTGGGCCACGCACCCTCCCCCGTATAAATCCCCCCAAGTGGGGAGGCTCCGGTAGGGTGGTATGCACTCTTCCCTAGTTATATAAACATCCCCCCTATAGGGTTGGGGGTGGGTTGGTGGGCCACGCACCCTCCCCGTATAAATCCCCCAAGTGGGGGAGGCTCCGGTAGGGGTGGTATGCACTCTTCCCTAGTTATATAAACATCCCCCTATAGGGGTGGGGGGTGGGTTGGTGGGCCACGCACCCTCCCCGTATAAATCCCCCCGTGGGGAGGCTCCGTGTAGGGTGGTATGCACTCTTCCCTAGTTATATAAACATCCCCCCCTAGGGGTTGGGGGTGGGTTGGTGGGCCACGCACCCTCCCATATAAATCCCCCGAGGGGGAGGCTCCGTAGGGTGGTATGCACTCTTCCCTAGTTATATAAACATCCCCCCCCCTAGGGTTGGGGGGTGGGTTGGTGCACTCTTCCCCGTATAAATTATATAAACATGCCTCTTCCCTAGTTATATAAACATCCCCCCTGGGGGGTGGGGGTGGGTTGGGGGCCACACACCCTCCCCCGTATAAATCCCCCCCGGTGGGGGGAGGCTCCGGTACGGTGGTATGCACTCTTCCCTAGTTATATAAACATCCCCCTATAGTGTTGGGGGTGGGTTGGTGGGCCATGCACCCTCCCCGTATAAACCCCCCTAGTGGGGAGGCTCCGGTTGGGTGGTATGCACCCTTCCCTAGTTATATAAACATCCCCCCTATAGGGTTGGGGGTGGGTTGGTGGGCCACGCACCCTCCCCGTATAAATCCCCCCCCCCCGGAGGCTCCGGTAGGGGTGGTATGCACTCTTCCCTAGTTATACAAACATCCCCCCTATAGGGTTGGGGGTGGGTTGGTGGGCCACGCACCCTCCCCGTATAAATCCCCCCAATTGGGGAGGCTCCGGTAGGGTGGTATGCACTCTTCCCTAGTTATATAAACATCCCCCCTATAGGGTTGGGGGTGGGTTGGTGGGCCACGCACCCTCCCCGTATAAATCCCCCCCTGGGGGAGGCTCCCAGTAGGGGTGGTATGCACTCTTCCCTAGTTATATAAACATCCCCCCCTATGGGGTTGGGGGGTGGGTTGGTGGGCCACGCACCCTCCCCGTATAAACCCCCCAGTGGGGAGGCTCCGGTAGGGTGGTATGCACTCTTCCCTAGTTATATAAACATCCCTCCCTATGGGGTTGGGGGTGGGTTGGTGGGCCATGCACCCTCCCCGTATAAACCCCCCCCCCCGGGAGGCTCCGGTGGCGGTGGTATGCACTCTTCCCTAGTTATATAAACATCCCCCCTATAGGGTTGGGGGTGGGTTGGTGGGCCACGCACCCTCCCTCAGTATAAATCCCCCAGTGGGGGAGGCTCCGGTAGGGTAGTATGCACTCTTCCCTAGTTATATAAACATCCCCCCCTATAGGGTTGGGGGTGGGTTGGTGGGCCACGCACCCTCCCCCGTATAAATCCCCCCAGTGGGGGGAGGCTCCTAGGGTGGTATGCACTCTTCTCTAGTTATATAAACATCCCCCTATAGGGTTGGGGGGTGGGTTGGTGGGCCACGCACCCTCCCCCCGTATAAATCCCCCCAAGGGGGCTCCCTTTAGGGTGGTATGCACTCTTCCCTAGTTATATAAACATCCCCCCTATAGGGTTGGGGGTGGGTTGGTGGGCCACGCACCCACCCCGTATAAAACCCCCCGGTGGGGGGAGGCTCCGGTAGGGTGGTATGCACTCTTCCCTAGTTATATAAACATCCCCCCCTATAGGGTTGGGGGGGGGTGGGTTGGTGGGCCACGCACCCTCCCCCGTATAAACCCCCCCATTGGGGGAGGCTCCGGTAGGGTGGTATGCACTCTTCCTTAGTTATATAAACATCCCCCCTATAGGGTTGGGGGTGGGTTGGTGGGCCACGCACCCTCCCCGTATAACCCCCCCCCAGTGGGGAGGCTCCGGTAGGGTGGTATGCACTCTTCCCTAGTTATATAAACATCCCCCCTATAGGGTTGAGGGTGGGTTGGTGGGCCACGCACCCTCCCCGTATAAATCCCCCCGGTGGGGAGGCTCCGGTAGGGTGGTATGCACTCTTCCCTAGTTATATAAACATCCCCCCATAGGGTTGGGGGTGGGTTGGTGGGCCACGCACCCTCCCCGTATAAATCCCCCCAAGTGGGGGAGGCTCCGTAGGGTGGTATGCACTCTTCCCTAGTTATATAAACATCCCCCCCCTATAGGGTTGGGGGGTGGGTTGGTGGGCCACGCACCCTCCCCGTATAAATCCCCCCCCAAAGGGGGGAGGCTCCTGGTAGGGTGGTATGCACTCTTCCCTAGTTATATAAACATCCCCCCTATAGGGTTGGGGGTGGGTTGGTGGGCCACGCACCCTCCCCGTATAAATCCCCCCAGTGGGGAGGCTCCGGTAGGGTGGTATGCACTTTTCCCTTGTTATATAAACATCCCCCTATAGGGTTGGAGGTGGGTTGGTGGGCCACGCACCGTGCCCGTATAAATCCCCCCCAGTGGGGAGGCTTCGGTAGGGTGGTATGCACTCTTCCCTAGTTATATAAACATCCCCCTATAGGTTGGGGGTGGGTTGGTGGGCCACGCACCCTCCCCGTATAAATCCCCCAGTGGTTTGTATACACCGCTGTATAATATATGTATGCATGATACTTTTTTATATATATATGGCACGCACGTGATTATGTTTCAACCGTCTCAATTATTATTTCCATTCAAAAACGTGGTCGGACAAACTGCTCCCCGCTCGTCTTCTCGAAACCCCACTCCCCCCCTCGCGCCCCCGCACTCGCCGGACGGTTCCCCCTCGCGCAGCGGTTTTGGTGAGTCCGGATCCCGCGCTCTATCCCTGCTATCCCCTTCGCGTGACTGATTTGTTGCTTCAAGTTCATCGATTTGGCAATTGATTTTAGGAGAAAAATTTGAATTTTTTTTAAGCGGAGTGTTTGCTAGGTTTCCATGGAATCGAGGAGTCTCGGCCGGGAGATGGTGGGGGCCCGGGCATGGCGACGGTGGTGGGGCGCCCGGCGGCCGCCGCGGCACCGGTGACGCCTCCCATGGCGGCGGCGGCACCGATCCACGGCTCCCACACCGGGCGGGCGGGACCGGGCGACGCCTCCCATGGCAGCGGTGGCGGCACCGCCGATGGCCCCGAATGTGGCCCTGCGAAGAGGGCGGCGGCAGTGCCAACACCAGGGCATCCATCCGTGCGGGACCCACGGCGCCGATGATAGCAGTACCCCGCCACGGCGGTGGCGGAGAACCTGCCCGTCCACCGCGGCGCGCAACAAACCGGCGCCGTGTTACGCAACATGGCTTACGATACAAAAGGACCGTGTCGAGGCCGCGAAGACAAGGACATCGTCCACTTGGCCACGTCTTCCGATGACGACGACGACTTCGAGGAACCCAACCGCCCTCGTCCGCGACCTCCATCTCCGCCGCCTAGCCCACGGCGCACTCGCTCCGCCGGCCGTGGTGGAAGGCAGAGGCCAGATCCGGCTGCCACGAAAAAACCAGGGAATAAAGTTACATTTGAGGTTAGTATACAAACTCCTCCTGCCTTGTATACACAGTTTCTTTTTTCTTGCGGCATTGTTGATCATATTTTGATGGATTGGGAACCGATGTCGAATGCAGGATACTGGGTCCTCTCGGGGAACAAAAAGGAAAACTACTGAAACGGTGAGTCTATGATCAATCCAATGAACTTTTGTGTCAATTGCTACCCCTGCCCATGTTGTTATAGTGTTTTACCAAAAGACTGTCGACATGAAGTAATTTTACTATGCGGCTATATGCATATAGTGTGTGTGATGTTAGTTAAGTTGCAGGTTAGCTATATGCACTGTTTACACAAGTTTTGACATATAAAGTACATATTTATTGTGTTAATATGCGGCTGTGTTGTTGGTATGCAATTTGTATGAAGTAATTTTACTGAGGGGGGAATAGGTTGACAGTGTGCCGCCGTGTGACACACTTTTTATGTGTGTATGCACTGCAATTATATTCTGTATGCAGCACACAATAGTGTTTTCCCTACACCATTGATTCTAATTGCTATTCTTTAGCAGGGGCCTCAACCAGCAGCACGGCGGCCTCGCACTAGAAGAACAGAGGTTGCAGCAGAAGCCAATGTATGTTCGAAACCCAGCACATTCGATTACATGTTTTTTTTTACTTATTTTTATCTTTTGTGATGTGAGGCCATCCACCCATGTCCATGCGTAGTAAGTGTGGTGTTTGTATAATCTTTATGCAGTGTAGAGAGTGTCTGCTTATAGTGGTTGCCTTTTTTAAATCGTGTATGTGGTGATTGGCTAATGACAAATGCTATTTTTAGGAGGAGCCTGAACCTGCAGCACGGTCGGGTCGCACTCAAAGAGCATGACCGGATCCAGATGCACCCGCAGCATCCGTGAAAGTATGTTTTATATCTCATTCTCGCAATTCTCTCTGTATATGTACTCTTGCTTACCTTTTTTATTCATCCTGTAACTGATTTGTATAAATTGTGTAACTACATTTGTGTTGTCCCATCTTGATTGAATTCAGATGTTTGTTTTCCTCGTTTGTATACACATATGTTGTTAGTTGGTATGCGTAGTTTAGAATTTTTCTATGCGCTGAATCTACAGTCGACTGCTCGAATCTTTTTTTAGACATGCATGTATCTATATTTGTATGCATCATAGGCAGTGTGGTGTTGATTGAATTCAGATGTCTGTTTTTCTCGTTGTATGCACATATGTTGTTAGTTGGTATGCATAGTTTATAATTATTTTATGCGCTGAATCTACACGAGTTCTGTTTTACGAACCGCCTTCTATTAGGCATGCATGTATGTATATTTGTATGCATCATACACAGTGTGGTATATATACTGTCAATACGAATTATAGTGCATACAACACTATCTTGACTTATTTTGCTGTTGACGCGTATCCACCCACGAACTGTAGGCACCCCGCTGGAATATACGTGCAGATCCCAAGGATGTTGTGGAAATGTTTGAAGCACTCACTGAGGACCAGAGGAGAGTTTTTGTTTATGATAAGAAGTTCCACACCTTGCTTGACTTGAAGCTAACAACCCCTGGCCAGCCATCTATGCTCGTGTGGCTGATGAAGCGCATAGACCCGGAGACCATGGTCCTCAATGCTGGTCCTAGAAAGAAGATCCAGTTCTCAGAGGATGTTGTGCACCGTACGTTTGGTTTGAGTGCATCCAGAGTGACCCCCCAATACACTCTTTCCTGGAATGCTAAAGTCGCTGAAGCTGAAAAATTGAAGAATGCACTGAAAGTTCCAAGGGGCGAGGCTCTTAGTGTGGCTTTCTGCAAGAATCGTGTCAAACAAGGGGGGACCGACGAGCTGACCATGCGTTGCTTTTTCCTTGTGCTGTTCAACAGGCTCCTGTTCCCAACAGGTAGCTTCAACATCAACAATACAGACATTGAAAGAACAATGGGCCTGGAACATTTCGGTGATTACGATTGGTCCCATATGATCTTCTGTGACATTGTGCATGGTGTGAGGTGGTTTCACGATACCCTTCTTGGCACGGAACAAAAGCAGACAGCATACACTATACCGGCTTGTGTCGTTGCCATACTGGTGAGCATCCATACCTGAAGAGTGGTACTGATTTACTTTTGCCCCCTTTGTGCTTTGTATGAACCATTGCTAACACTTGAATGCATATTATACAGCTTTGGTACCTAGACTGGCTGGATCATCCGGATGGGCCTACGGATCGGCTTTCGCGCCCCCGTATTGGCTTCTTTGACACTGATACGGTCAACAAGCTGATTCGTGCAGACCAAATCGTCGACAAGCATCATATTTTAGGCTATGGCCACTTGGATGTAAGCACAATGCCGCACCCTGCGCCTTTTTTCCATGTTCCTTTTGAGTTGTTTTTATTTAGTTTATTGGTTATGTTATGCAACTCTGAAATGGATTTCTATGTATACCAACTGAACCGAGTGCGTGCATTGGCTGAACTTGTTGTTTTGAAAATGGCTGGAATGGTTTGTAGTATAGATTTTGTATGCACTTAAGTTTTTGGATGCGAGTCGTGTTTTATGTATTCACGAAATTGCATGTTGTTATGATTGTTGTTCGAATGCGTAGAAGCAATTGATCTGACTGCATGTGGGCTGTGAGCTTGTGAATTGGCTGGTATTTAAATGCAATTTATTTTCTTTTTACATTAACCTATGGGTTTGAATGCTATGCATTGGAGTTTTTATGCATAAATTATTCATGTTGTGGCATCCTGGATACCAATACATTGAAGTAAGTGCATACACCTACCTGCAGACTTGTATGCACACCCTAACTGCACCTTTGTATGCAGTAAACTGTAGTTTACTCTTTGTTCCCCGCATTTTTTTTCAGATTATGTTTGCATTCTTTGGAAACTTTTTTGTCCATGTCACGATATAGTGTTATGTTTTTGTCATATTAATTCTGATTTACGCCTCTTGGTGAATTTATGCGTTTTGGTCACGCTCACGGACATGCTACCCCCCCAAATACGGTCCAACCTCCACTCAATTCTACGTGCCTAAGATTGCTAGAATGCTACGACCCAGGTTCGACTTGTTGAAACCAGAGTCTCGGCGCTCCCTAGAGGATTTGGTCATTGGCTATGACCAGAAGATGGAGAAACAAGTTGGGGTCATCAGGGATGCATACATGAAGATCATTGAGAATCAGGGCATCATCCTAAACACCTTCGGCGACCTTATAGACGAGGTTCTCCGTGCCGAAGCCAACCCTAACTATGGCCAAGAAGAGGACCAGGTTGCTGAAGACGTTCAACAGCAGCACGATGTTCCAGATGTAGACGTAGACGTCCCCCCACAGACTGGTATGTGTTCGCTTTGGCACCTGTCCACTAACTTTGTCACAAACATTATCTTGCGGCATGAAGAACAGTTTTTTCTTTTTTTTTTTTTTTGAAAATGGCTGAGAATTCTAGCTGGTTAGGTTTGTATGCACTTAATTTCATAGCTGCTAGTTGTAATGCCTTGCAGCACTAGTTGGTATGCACTAATTAATCTGACCATAGTCTGTGCATACTTAGCTGTTAAAATGCCTGTAATGCTTGTGTGTCTATGCATTCTCTGCCAGTTTTGAATGCTGTGCACTGGACATTTGTATGCACATACCTGCCCACTTGTTTGCACACTTGTATGCACAACCTACCTGCACACTTGTATGCAGCCTACTGAAGATTTATTTTTGCAAACTTCCGTAGTTCATTTTGTATGCATTATTGGCAAATTGTGTCACTAAGTTTTGTGCATTGTTTAAGATGGTATTGACATCACAAAAGCTTTGTATGCAATGTGCTCACAGACCAGTAGTGCTGGATTGTATGCATTGGTAGATATGTGTGCACCGAACCAGTACATTTTTATCGGTTTGCAATAGCTACCATAATTGTGTTGTTTTTTTGGTACCTCTGCTAGGGCTGCATACGGAGCAGGAGCAGCAGGAGCAGGATCGAGAGCAGGAGCAGGAGACTGAGCAGGAAAAGGAGCATGAGCAGGAGCAGGAGATTGAGCACGAGATGGATAAGGAGAAGGATGGTACAACCCACTGACCTTGTGTTTGTATGCGCTTTGTGTGCTGTTATGCCCCTCGCAAAGATATTTGACATATGGATAACTTTTTTTAACAGAGGAGGGGGGAGTGTCAGGTACCCAAACTGGCAGCCTCCCTAATGAATCCCAGCTCACTGATAGCCAGGTGGAAGAGTGGAATACCCGCTTCTTTGAGCATCAGGAGTCTGAAAGGAGTCCGAAGCAAAATGAGAGTCAACCAGATGGCTTGCAGACGCATACCTCACTTGAAAACGAAACACACAGGGAGTCTACTGGCCCTGTCCGCAACTCTGGAGGATCACGTAAGGACGACGACAACACTCAAGACTGATTACCTAGATGAGTAATTTATTTTATACTGCAAAAAGACAATTTTTATGCTTGTAATCAATGCGTCTGATATGGCATTTTATTGCCGCACTATAACTTGACTTTCTGAAGTGGCCAAGATGGCCACTTCAGAACAGCTTGTAAGGAAGCGGCCCGTTTTGGCCGCTTCCGATTGCTGGAAGGGAGCGACCCCGTTCGGCCGCTCCCTTTTCCTATAACTCTGAGATGCATACAAGAGGACCCAAACCCATCAGACACTTATGTGGAATAAAAGGTGTTTGTATGCCTAGATGCATAGCAAATGTAACAAAATACGCTTGTAACTGTGTTGCTATGCAGGATCTATCTTAATTTCAGTTACTAACCTCCTCTCCTGTTACTTTGGTCATTTGTTCTTGTTCATCAGCTTCTGATTGGATGAATCTTGACAATGAGGACTCCTAGGATGGTTTGTTCAAGCAGCCACAACAGGTTTCAGCAGCCATGAATGATGTTATCAATATTTTTAACGACATCGACACACTTGATGACTTGTTTGGTACCTCTCAACGGAGTGGACCACAATTTGATTACATGCCCAGATCTCAGGTTGGTAACATCCCTACAACAACTTTGTATGCATCCCCTACCCACCGGTTACATGTGGTTTGTATGCACTGTTTGTAAAAAATGTATGCAGTAGCAATGGATGCAGACATCTTTTTTTGGCCTCTTAAAAATACTTGTTACAATTGCAGTGTGTAGTAATTGGTATCTTGGCCAAGCTTGACACATGTCGAAACTGTCTTCATATTATATATATCCTTATTGTTGTCCCCAACACTGTATATACATCTGGTATGCACTTGTACTGGATTCCTTCCAATTATATCATCAATTTTGTGCGTTACTTCAACATGACCCCTGTTTTGGTTTGCCAGCCGGCCTACACAGAGGGAACCATGCAAGGCGACCCAATATGTACCGCTGACATTGGCAGGGCACTGGCCGGAAAGCTTCCTGTCCCACCACCACAATTTGATTCGACCCCGGGTGGTAAGGCTGATGACTCTGACATGGCCGGCGGCAGCTCGGACCATGCCGCTCCGCGTACCACACATGAGCTTGCATTAGATTTGCTGGACCTTTTTGTCAACGCCCAAGACCTGCATTTAAATGAGTAAGCACAGCTCACATGTTTTTTGTTCACATGATACTTTTTTTTTCATGTTACCCTGCACATCCAACCGCTGAATTGCTATGATTTTTCATTTTGTATACACCATGTTCTTCATGTATGCATGATCCTATGCATCGTTCTTTTTGTCTTTGCAGTTACTATGTGATTGACTTTGGTGAACATAAGTTCAATGGAACAAATCTCGCCACATCCTTCACGCCCAAGGCATACATGGACGACAGTTACGTACAATGCTTTGTTCAATGTCTCATCAAGGATGCGGGCAGCGATCCACGAAGGAAAGATTTCAAGCGGCTTTATCTAGACATCGACGTCTGGGTAAGAGGCTCGTACTGGTGTTTCTCCTATTGGTATACACAGAAGTGCATGTTCTGACACCTGTATACGTTACATGCAGTTTCATATTTACCAGGAATCTCAAAGCTACGGCGGCGAAGTTGTGAAGTACGACTCTTAGGCTCTGAATACATATCTTCACACCTACTTGCCTGATGATGACAAACTAGACAATGTGGATGAGGTTAGTCACTGTAGCATCTTATTCGCAACATTGATATGGCTGTATGTTTTAGGGTTGTATGGTATGTCCTAAGCTAAAATGAATGGCCACACTTGTTTTGTATGCAAGATTGCCTATATACTGTCAACCTATTGGGTTTGTATGCATGATGTTAGCAACATGGCCCCTCTATGGTGTGTTTTGTATGAACTATGTTTTGGTCCCCTACCTCTATGATGTTCGTATGCATCATCGCAGTTACACAGTTTACATACCATTTTTGTTGTATACACCATTTTAGCAACCCCGTCTCCATCTCTCTTTTCTTGTGTATGTATCTGTTTTGTAACCTTTTTGCTGCCTATCGTTTATCTTTTTTTTGTTGCAGATTGTGATCCCGGTCATACACAACAAACACTTCTCAGTCTATATTGTCAACTTCCTGAAGCAGAAGGTGCATATTCTTGATCCGAACCCATGGCACATTATTGGAAACGGTTTTATGGAAACACACAAGAAGCATGTCACCTATGGAGGTGTTAAGGCCAACTGGTGCCAGCACATGATCCGTAGGGTCGACTACAAATGATACATGATGTCAGGCCATTCACAAAGATGCCAAAGTTCGGCAAGTATGCTTGTGATATACTAAAAGGTTGCCCTTCCATGGAAATTGGTTCCAATGACTGTTGCCCTTATGTATGCGGCTTTATGCGGTGCTATGATCCCCAAACATCCACCGTCAAATCGATTATAAGGTAAACCAGTATTTGTTAGCATGTTTGTATGCATCATGCACCTAGCTTTGCACATCGGTGTGTATGTCAGTATTACACGCAAAGTCCACTTTGCATTATATATTACATACAAGGTTCACACTGCACATCGAGTGGGTATGGCCTGCTATTTTATTTTTCTCTCTCGCCCTCCCCTCACTTTGGACCAACAAATTACCGACATGGTTTGTTCAATGAAAACTCTAGGTCACTTCCAGGGAGAGGCGTGCCCGATTGCTCCAATACTTGGTTTTTCACGACGCCAACCAATGCAAGGAACTGCCCTCAGAGATAGAAAGGCTCCATCCGGCTCGACTTTCTGGATAGATAGTCTTGGGAGTTTGTTCTTGTGTATAAACTGTTGTTCTTTGTGATGAACAAGGTGTCATGTACTAATCTAGATTGTAGCCTTTACCGGATTCATCGATGTCTTTGGTGCATCATCCCACTCGGTTCATATGCGTGTGAAGACGAACACGACGCTTATATCTTTTGTTGATCTGTTGCAATAAAGTAGTTACAACCGTTGATGCTTAGTTTAAGTTCCTATTTTTGGTTTGATGGAAATATATACTGTGAGCTGTTTACAATGTGTTCTTACAGAGCATACAAACCTAATAATGGTTAGTGGCCACCTGTCATACAGCATACTGCTGTACCACATAGCGCATACAGAACCAAATTACTCATGCTATAAATCTAATGCTTGCATACACACCCTTTGTCGAAAGCATCCAAACAAACTTCATTCCATTTGTAATGGGTTAAGTATATATGGAGCACAAAGATATCACACACATTGGTAAGCATACAAGCTTAAGTTACCCCGCACACCATGCAGACAAACGATATACAAGCTATAGTTACAACGCATTCGAAACCGCGTCATATCTTGCAAACCATTGCAAGCAAGAACAAAATCCAGTCAGATCAAATAGTTATAGAAGCTTTTCAAGTCACCACTCAATTCAAAATTCTATGAAAATATGTGACAAGTTAAATAAAAGCCATTTAGCGCATACAAACTCAAGGAACATAGCATACAAAACAAATGCACCATATGCAGGCAGATCAGTAAGTGCATAAAAACCAGCAACTATAAAGGTCTTAAACCATTTTGCTGGCTACAATTGTTTGGTTAGTATGGAACACAACATGCAGTCTCAACAACGAGACCATACAAACCCTTGCTTCGGGTCTTATGAGTGCATACAAACATCTGCTTCATATCTTTCAAACCATTTAACATCAAATAATTAGAGATCCATGAAATTTAAGTCACCACTGTAGTAAGTGCATACAGAAGAAATCTAAGGCACCACTTGAGCCAAATTTATTTCAGAAATGTTGCTGGTTTTCCACATCCATAGCATGCAGTCAAGTCAATATATGCATACAAACTACTTTTGCATTGCTGTAGACCGTTTTGTATCAAAAAAACTGATGGTTACAAAAACCACAATAAGCAATCACATCAATAAGTGCAATATGCAAAGGCCACATTAAGCAGCCAAATCATCAAGTCCAATGTCATGGAGCAAGCTTGTGTGCATCCTTTAAGATTGCATGCTTGCTCTCTGCAAGGTGACCTTGTTTTTCGCTCCCGGGGGCCTTCCTCGCTTCCTCGCAGCAGGGGTGGGAGCTGATGTATTCGCGCTGTCTTTCGCCTCTTCTTCCTCATGTACAACACCATGTGCATCACCATCTTCGTCATCGGAGACCACCAGCCTTCCGCCTCTTCGTGATGGTCATTTTCCTCCCCGAGGCAATACCATCGATCACGCGGTTTTTGGCACCTAGAGGTCGACCTCTCTTCCTGCCCACAAGGCTGGCCACCTCAACCGATTTACCTCCACCTGCATGAGGTCAAATGTAGTTATTTGCTTTAATACGAAGTATAATGTTATATGCACTGTTTAGCAACTCAGTATACAAGCACGCAGCAAAAGACCTGCAAGCATGTTGACGCGTTGTGGCCATCGGCGATCCCACAGTTCTTACACCTCCTATTCTTTTTCTTTTCACCTCTTGCCCCTAGCTTCACCTCCTTCTTTTCGGTTGCATCCTTGTTCCTGCCCTTTGGCTTGGCCTTGTCCGGCTTGGCAAGGTTTATGCCCACACCAATGATAGGAAGGGTTTTCTGTCATGCCAAAGTGGTCAGTCACAATGGATTATCCCTAATGTTGCTAGGCTCATTCTGTATGCATATATCTTTTACTCAAATAGTGTATACAATCCCATGTTGTGGGCATATGCAATAAAACACGAAGTTTTAAAACCATACCTCGCTGTGTCCCATTTGACTTGGATGTTCTTCAGCAGAGATGCTCCCCTGATGTGGGACACAAGCCTCATCCTGCAGATGTATTTCAAATTTGATACATGGTACAGTTTGTAATACAAATACAAGCATACAAACAGCAGGTTTAATGTGGATAAACCCTAAACCGACATGGCCCAAGCAAGGTTAGTGTACCTCTCCCATAGCCATGTAGGTCTCATGCGATGCATCGCATGTACGGTGAGTGCTCGTCATTTTAGCACACATGTTTCACCAAGCATACAAACATACAACAGCGATTAAGGCTGCTAATTGCACCTTTTCAGCACAATCCACAGTTGGTTGAGGTGGATCGCCGGCACCATGCTGTTGTGTCTCATGTACCACCTGCATTTGATTTATTGAATTTAATGTCTATAAGATTATAGAAAGGTTTGTATGCACATGGAATTTAAATATATATGGGCATTGATAGCCTACTTACTCCCACATCATCCAAGTCGATGTCTTGTGTATGGATGTCAGGTTCCAAGCCACAGATAAGGTTAATGAGCTCATCCAAACCCTCCATGGATCGATCGAAACCAGGCTTCGACATACAAGCAAACCTCACTAGTTTCATTGCTTTTGTGAGCACCAACCTATGTCTGTATGCCTTTGTTTCACCGTCCACCCCCTTGAGTCTTCGATCAACCCTGTCAAATGGCACCTCATTGCGTGCGTTCCGGCACAAGCGCCGCGATACATATCTGCTTGGTATCCTTTCCAGCTGCACATGCATAAATGCCCGCAGCAAGTGCACACAGAACAGTCCTACATCAACACATACTAGGGGGTTCATATAAATTCTTTGTATCAGTGTTACGTATTGTATTACTGCATATCAATATCAGACAACATGCATACAGACATATTTGATGACCTACCTGTGTGCTCCAGCTGTTTGCACTCACATGTGAAGAACCCTTTCTCTTGGTTCACTAATACCTTGAACTGGTGCTGCCCCCACACAATCTTCTCGGTCCTATTTCTATGCTGCACCAGCCATGCACTTCCATCTCCGTTTGTGTCTTGTGTTATGCGATATGCAGTGGCACGCTTCATCGTCTCTTCAAAGCATTCAAACACAGCCCTTGTGTAAACCAGGCAACCCTGACCTCGAATTCCCAGCACGAACCTGTCACCGTTTCACTCTGCAGGCATGGAAAACAGCGTTGAAGCAGCACCAAACTTAGTCATCAGGGTATACAAACAGGTGCATACAGTATCTATAAGCGGACACCTACAACAGATGCATAGGATTCAAATAGTGCATACAAACCACTACTGATATATTCTCCATATGTGGGCATATCACACAGTGCATACAAACCACTACTGCATATCATGAATACGGTATTCTGACCAGAGATGCATACATACCGTGCATCCATATGTCTCAGTAGCTTCGTCCATCTTAAGCCGGTGGATGAAATTCATCATCTATTTTGCAAACAGATGCAGTGGTGTGTTTGCATCCACATGGCATTGCTTGACAATGTTGTTGACACTTTCGCTCCTTTGTGTAGAAATCATGGTGCCACAGTAGTCATCCTTGAAATAGGCTGGCACCCAATCTGATCTGATGTCATACAATGCCTGCAGAGTCTTGTCATCATGGAGCTCAAACTCATCCAGCAGCATGGACCACGCGGCTTCAAATTCTCGTGTAGTCAAAGGATGGTGTACGACAGAGCGGAATTTCTCTTTGAATAAGGTCTTCACAAACCTTGCGTACAGCTCATTCAGCAAAGACTGGAATTTGTTAATCACATGCCACAAGCATAGGCGGTGCACCACGTTCGGGAACACCGTACGGATAGCAACCGGCATAGCCGGGTCCTGGTCTGTGAATCAAAAACCATTCCACTATGAGGATTACAACCATATGCAGCAGCATCAACCAGAATGGCATGTATACAAACAAGCATGGCATATTAGCAAAATGATCAAAGGCACAAACTGAATGCAAAGAGGACATAAGCTTCGTTGGTATACCTGTTAGGATACATGAGGGCACTTTGCCACCCATGCAGTTCTTGAATGTATTGAATACCCACTCAAATGTCTCAATGGTCTCATCACCAAGTAAAGCAATCCCAAAGACCGTGCATTGCATGTGATGATTAGCGCCAACAAACATAGCTAGTGGCTTATCATACAAGTTGGTCTTGTGGGTTGTATCAAAGGTGACGGCATCACCGAAATCCACATACTCGCCCTGCATGCTCGCGGAGGACCAGAAAATGCTCACAATCTTCCCAGTGTTGTCTAGCTGGAAGTCACAGTAAAACTGCGGGTTTTTCTGCTTGCATTCATTGAAGAAAGCCAGTAGTTTAGCTACATCATCCATACGTGCTTCCCTTGCCCTAGCAGATTTCCTATATACAAGTGTAACAAGTCGGGGTAAGCATGCATACCAGTGTAAACAGCGATAAAATCACAGAACAAATGATACAGATTGGTCTAATCATGCATACAGACATATCAGGATGTGTGCAAATCCAAGGAACCTATGTTTTTAGCATATATGAAGACACATCAATGTGTACAGAACTTGGGAGCAACAACTTACATATTTTCTAGCTGCTTTCGAGTCAGGGGCACATTTTCTGGACCATCATGCATTTCCGACAGATTGTCAAGTATACAATGGCTGGGGACCCGACTGTCTTGCATTCCACCAACGTACTCAAGGTACGTGGGATCAAACTCCCTGTTGCAATGGAAATTCTGCGTGGCTGAAGGTGATTTTAGGAACGTATGCTTGTGATTGAGATTGGCCACATCAATCATCACTGAAAAAAGGCGTCCATCTTCACCAAACACCTTTTTCAGCTTCAGCCCGGCTAAACATCCAACTCGCTTGGTCATCTTCTTGCGGACCTTCTTCCCATTCTTAGTCTTGACCTTGCACTTCCCCTCCCTTACACAGTTCAACCACTTCACGCCCTTTTTCTCACGATACTTCTTGATGCCAAACCCCACAGCCTTTGCATATTGTGCATAGAATAGGTATGCATCCTCCACTGTCCGGAATTGCATACCGACCCTTGGCACTAGACGTTCATCAAGATCTTCAGGTTGAAAAGCAAATTTGGCGTACGGTTAAAGCTAAAGGTGAATAATACACCTACATCTATGCGTACAAAACCATGCCTGCAGTGTTCCAATTGTCCATGTACTGCAAATATATCTAACATTAATCCCAATAACATGTACCAACCGCCTAGTGACAACAATAGTATATAGTCCTAGTCCACAGTGCATACAAACCACACCAAGGCGTATGAAGTAAGTATTTATGATACAATTACAATTCAAATACACCTGCCATACACCTAACTGTATGAACTGCATACAAACCATCCATGCTTTTATGTACAGTACATATATCCTATAGCTACCACACTGCATATTAACCATATCTATGCATACAAAATCTATGCCTGCAGTGCTCCAGTTCTCCATGTAGTGCAAATATATCTAACATTAGCCCGAACAATAGGGACCTACAGCCCATGTAACAACAACAGTGTACAGTACTAGTCCACAGCGCATACAAACCACCCCTAGTCATATGAAGTCAGTATTTATGATATATAAATATAATTCAAATACACCTGTCATACACCTAACTGTATGAACTGCATAGGTATAGATACTTTACACATAAAGATATGATTTTTTGAGTCATCACACTGCATACAAACATAGATCCGTAGGCCAACCCATTGACAACCATGAAAACTGCCCTTTCACGTAATTTCTCCAAGCATTTGAGAAAGTAAAGAGCAAAGGAGAGGTTTTTGCGGGGAGATAACTCACATGTGTGTACAATTCGTCGACTGCAGGAGTGTCCTGCTCGTGTGACCCCGCACATTGGACCTCCGGTGGCCACAAACACCCATGCACGCCATGACCAGGGACTTCATCCGCTTCCGGATCTCCTGGCGCATGCAGCACCGGATCCGGCGTGATGTAGTCCTCCGTGGACCCAGTAGTCGCCGCCGGAGCACCTGGAGACGAGGTCCACGTCGATGCAAATTGCGGCGGGCCGCAGCGGACGGCGACGAAAGCCGCTGTCAGGAACTACGTCACCGCCTCCATCATCGCCGCCTGATGTAGGGTGGCCACACCGCGGTGCCATACCCAGCCCTGACGGCACCGCTGGGACCTCCACCGAACCCTTCCTCTTTCCCTCGGAAGCCTCCACTCCAGCTCTAGGCGCCCGATCCTAGGAAAGAAGGTTCGGGAGAACAAAACATTCTGCCCCAGGCCGTGGGTCTCTTATGGGCGAGCAAATTCTATCTTTTTGTCAGGATCCTGCCTGTCGGGCACGGGCTAACAACACCACAACATGCATTCAAAACCAGCAATGCAACGCCTACCACTGCTATAGCTTTTCGATCCTGCATACAGCCTTCATATGCAACCTATACAAGGCATTTTTTTTGCTGCGGGCTGACACAGCTTTGTATGCAGTTGTAGGATAGCTTCACATGCAGCATCAAGGGAGAGTTGTATACACTTTACGTACTCATGTATACAGTACCTCTATATCAGGTTTATGCAATCTAGGCCTGTATGCATTATGCACTTTAACCATACTCATGTATACTGTATCTCTACGTTACTTAACATTCACGTATAAATTATTGGTATGGTTTGGGGTCCTGGAACCCTCTCTAAAGTAGGGTTGTATGCACTCCCCATACTTATGTTGACATCCCACTTAGCTTGGCAAGGATTGCGATGTATTAAGGTTTTGTATGCACTAAATCTTTACGATCAATCATTACATCTGATTGATAAGATTTCTGCTACCCCTAGAGTGATTGTATCCCAAATGTAAATTGTTTGTATGCATACATCCTGTTCTTAGTGCCAAAATGTTATTTGTATGCGGTCCGTGGCCCGCGCCCACGCGCAATGTTTGTATGCAATCACTCTTGCACCCTGAAAAAATATTTCATCTGATTAATGATATCTCTGCGACCATGTGATAGTTTGTATGCCACACGTAATTGGTTTGTATGCACGGTCACTGTTCACTGGGCCCAGCCTAGGTTTTGTGTGCGCCAGACGGCCGTGCGCCCCCACGCAGCCCACGCCACGGGGCGGGGGCGGGGCCGCGCCCACGCGTCACGCGCCCGTGGGGTCCCGCGCCCACGCGCCACGCCCGTGGTGGTCCCGCAACCAAGCGCCGCCAAGGCGGCGCCCGCGCCCGAGATGCTTTGGTCCCCCGGATCGGTGGTGGGACATGGTCCGGCCTCGATGGTCGGGGCTTCCCCAAACCAATAGGAAGCCCTAGGCTCCCAATAGGGTGGCCCTATATATATATATATATATATATATATATAGCTTTTGGTTATATTGGGTGAGCTTAGTTTGCAAGTTTCAACATGCGAAAATATTTAATCTTCCAATTTAAGCTCTTTCTGGATAGAATTGGGAAATCTATCTGTTTGATCTTTTTAACTTATGAATCTGCTGGTGATGTCTAAATAAGATTGTAGGCAATTTCATAAGCTTTTCAGAATGTCTTGTTGTATGTCTTTTGGAGTTGTTTCTTTCTGCCGTTGTCCAGAGGGACGTAGATGCGAGATTATCTTTAAGTGGTTGCTTGTCTTTGTGTATAAAGTTGTATCATATAGATGCCTTGCTAATTCATGTAAGTTGGTTAGGTGCAGGTTATAAGTCTTTAACTGATGATGAAAAAGTTGTACCTTGACTTGCTTGGTGAGTACTTGATTTTGTTTAGAGAAGAGATATGCACTTACTCAGTAATTTAAAGTGATTTGAATAGAGTCATTTCCCTAGGTGGAGGGTTTAGAATGTTGTTGCTAATGTTCCTGCTCAGGCATAAGCATCACTTGCATTCATCATTCTTATTATGCATTGCATTCAATAGGTTCGTCGAAGGAGATGATGCTGGTGGAGTTCGGGGGCCTGGACCAAGAGTACCCAATGGAGGAGAGGCAGGAGGAGCCAGCCGGCGAAAGCAACTCCGTCAAAGAAGAGTTAACTGAGTGTCCGGACCACGAGCCATCCACTTTTGTGAAAGGCAAACCCCAGAGCATTCTAAGCCTCCCATCTTTTATAAAATACAATTGAGTAATTTATGTTGTTTATTGCATTAAGTTTAGGAGTTGATTAAAAATACTTGCTGCATATGTATTCTATCCTTGTCCAGTATATTATACACTGAATCCTATGTCTTAGGTTAGGATTGATGCAAATGCTTAGCCATGCTTAGACCGGTAGAAGTCAGGTAATTTTCTGTTATCCATGAGTTATAGGTTGTTACTTCTCTGGTTACAGATGGCTATATGTGCTATCGTAAAAATGAACCATGTGTTAACATAAAAGAAGACTGGACAGGGACAGTGGACTCTGTCTGAGTCGATTAAGGACTGGACGCGATATACGTACTTGGCCATGTTGAACACAGCCCAATACATAGCTGGCCAGGCGTGGGTGCCGAGGCCGTGAATCTTAGTAGCTCAACTCAAGACGGGAACACAGGCGGCGGTTGGGCAATTCGCGGGAAGCGGCATACTAGACCAAGGGCAAGCATGTATAACTGTCCTGGCGTCGTCCTTTGGTTAGCATGGCTTGAACATCCTGGCTACCGTCTTTCCGGTCTTGCCGACGCGATAATTGGGCCCACGCCTGAGTTGTACCAAAGGTGACCCGCTTGCAACCTCGATGGGGGAAGTATGGGTGTGTGTTGGGAATACCCCCGAGCTCAGTAGGAATCGATTCGAATCGCCGTCTCTCCCGGATAGTGAGAACTTGACCAAGCATACGGCACCGTAGAACTTACTAAATAATGATGGTTCTAATATTGATGATGATCTTGATGATGGCTGTACTAAACTAGATATGGTTATTAATGCTTGCTTATAATAAAATAATTGTTTAGTACAGTGCTCATTTAGATGGAATGTTAAAAATAAATTAAGCTGCTGCTAGTTTAATAAAAATGTTATTCTCATATCACTTATGCTTTTATGCAAAAATATTGTCAAGCTAACCCCACCTATATAAAGCCTTGCATACTCCTTGGTGTCACTTTATTCTAGTTTATGACGGGTAAGTCTAGCTGAGTACATTCTCGTACTCAGGGTTTATTCCCTCTTGTTGCAGATGATATTCTCTATAATGGCTTCTGCAAGGTATGTCTTCACCCTGCGGGGGATGAGGACTAGGTCTCGGGCAAAGATTGTTTTTATTATCTTATCATGTGCTTTTGTGGGATGAACTACGAACCTGGCATGTAATTTATTTATTTAAGTGTGGGTGTACTCTGATGGTTTCAAAAATATGTTGCTTTTGCTACTTCAGAACTTCTGTTGTAATAATTAAGTATTTCGGTATGCGATGCTACTTGCGAGCTTACTTGCGAATGGTAATGTAGCGAATGGTATGTTATGTCGAATTGCGTTTGATCTTGGTTTATGTTGACACCTATTAGCGTCAACTTTTACTAAGGCTTTTTACCCGAAGGATAACATGAAAGCACACTAGTCTAGGGATTTATCGACAATTTCCACGAGTTTTTGCATATTCTGTAATTTCGGGAGATTTTTAAAAGCTGAAAAAGAGGGATTCTAACGCAAAAATAACCACAAAACTTATCCGCCACGAAGGACATCACGGGAAGACTCGGGGAAGACTCCGGAAGACACCTGAAGAAGCGAGGGGCCAGAGGCCGCCGGGGGCCGGCCCCCCACCATGGCGCCGGCCGGCGCCCCCCGCTAGGGTTTGGCTCCCCCTTCCGGAATGTTCCTCCACCGCCTCTCCCGATGCATCTCGGCCCTACGTTACGTCGGTTTGATCCCGTGGCGCACGCCGCATCCCACCGGACTATAAATATGTGGGTAGACCCCCCTGGAGAGAGCCAATTCATTATTCATCAAGGCCTCAAGCCGTCAAGCATCAAGGAGCCTTCAAGTTCATCAAGAGCCTTCTAGTTCATAGGATTAGCTAGCTAGATTAGAAGTAGAGGAGATCTAGTTCTTCATCGGATCTGGAGCCCCCGGCCCCGCAGGGAGCGAGAGTTCGGTAATAGATCTAGTTCTTAATTACTTTATTGTATTCATTATTCAGATTAGGGAGACTTTACTCTAAATAGATTCATATGTTCTTAATTGCAATAGTCATTGTCTACTTTGATTATATATCTAGTTTAGTTACTTCGATCTTATTGAATTCATGTAATTGCTCGTATAGCGTTTATCCATATGTACAATGGGTAGATGATAGGCGATATGTAGACGTGGTGTCTAGATGTCTTGTTTATCTGTGAGTGCACCCCGATATGCCGGGACGTGTGGTAGTCTCAAGCGTGAGGTGACAGCTACGTTAGTTCCTCCTCAGTAGTCCACCCCCCGTATGTAGGACTAGCATGGGCACGGGCCGCGAAGGAGGTGACTTAGGTCTTAATACCCTCATTAGTTGATGCCTCTTTACATGCAATGATGATTTAGGGTTGATTTAGCAATGATTACTAGATGTAGTTACACTAATTAGAGTTATTCAATTGACGTAGTTATAGACCTATTTCCCTGGTTTATCAAATGGCTAGCTATGATTATGACTAGTAAGATGCTCGATGATTATCCTTAATTATGATATTTGATGATTATGCTATCACCTATATTTATCCTTATTTATCTTGTGACCTCTACCCGTTATAAGTAGAGCATACGACTTAGGTAATATCGTTTATCATGTCTATATAGTTTCTCATCAATATAACAACAATAGTTTATTACATAGCTTTCCCAGAGGTATAATTATAAATCGACAACCTAGAGACTTCCCTAGGTAAAATGCTACAACGGTATAATTATCTGTCCACTTGCAGAACCCATTAGTTTACATTTATATTTTTATTCATATATTGTATCTGCCTAGTCACATTAGTATAATGTAAATCTATGTTAATTTCCTAGCAATATAATTGGGGATGACAACCTACTTCATGTTTAGGAATGTTAGTAATTTAAGAGTGACTAGTTGCTAATGACAAATAATTATATACCGACCATTTCTGGGGTCATTGCTAGTGGTAGGATTTATCTCTGCTTTTTAGTAGTGACGTTAGAAATGCCAACAAGCATTTTTGGCGCCGTTGCCGGGGAAGGCACAATAAACTTAGAACATATTGATAACCTATATACACATGGATAAAGTCATATTACAAATCGATCTCTAACTCTATCGTACACCCTTCGTTGTTATCATTTTCTTATCTTATGCGGGGTGATGAATGAATGATTTTTCTCTTCCAAAGAACTTTACCGACGATCCAAAGAAACTCGTTAGAAAGAAAAGGCTTGCGTAAATAAGGAAAAAATTCGAATCACCATCAAGAACACCCTCTACTTGCTCAAGCTAACTCTTCGGAGGAGCCAGCTCCAACACCGGAAGAAGAATTTGAAGAAGAAGTAGAAGAACAAGCGTAAGATCGGTTAGGTGAAAACCTAGCTCCTGTGTTTGAAGACATGGCCGAGAAGTCACCTGCGAGAGTTCTCTCCCCCAACAACAACAAACATCCGGACCGACCCAGCAAATAACACCGGGAGAATGGATTCGAGCTCAAGCCTGCTCTCATCACCATGGTTCAAGCCAGCCAATTGTGGAAAAGGACATGAAGATGCAAGTGCACACCTACAAAGACTTTCTAGAGATCTGCAAAGACCTTCACTATCGAGGAGGAGTACCAAAAGATGCTATCTTACTCGACTTTTCCCGTTCTCATTATTGGGGAAAGCCAAGCAGTGGTTCTACATCAACAAAGATAAGCACACTATATGGGACCTATGCTCGATTTGCTTTCCCGGTGAAATTCTTTCCTACAGACCAAGACCAATGCTCAAGTGGGAAGATTTCAAGTTTTCAACAACAACATGATAAATCATTCATCAAGCATGGGAAAGATTCCAAAATTACATTGAAGACTGTCCTCATCACGGGATAGAGGAGTGGCCATTTAATGCGCAACTTCTATCACGGGCTTGTCTCTAGCACCCATGAGTCGATTGATGCCGCAGTGGGGAGCTTTCCGTCACTAAAGCTCTCGATGCTAAAGCACTTCTCGAGAAGATGGCCTCAAACTCAACATGCAATGAAGAACGTACTCAACCTCGTAAGAAGGGGGAGGAATCCATCATCTAAAGGAAGCCGACATGGTCACTGCCAAACTAGATCTCATCATGAAGAAGCTCGATATAGAGAAGAAGGAAGTCATGCACGTCAATGATTCCCATATGACATGTGAAGAATGTGGAGACTACGGGCACTCGGCTGTCAGCCGCCCTACACTGCAAGAGGATGTAAACTTCATCAACAATAACACCTACTATCGTCCTCAGCAAAATCAAGGGTGGAATCAACAACCTCGACAAGGTAATTACCAAGGTAATAACCAAGGTAACAACTTCAATAATTATAACCTTCCGCCTTTGAGAGAATTAGTTACTAATCAATCCAAACTGCTAGATCAAATGACTAGGTAGTTAACATCAAATGATAAAACTTTGGAAAACATACATGCTAGAATGGATACTTTTGCTTCTGCCATAAAGAATCAGTATAGCTTTAATAAAATGTTAGAATCACAATTAGCTCAGCTAGCTGCTGCTGTTCCTCCACTAGAGAAAGGCAAGATCCCAGGTCAACCAGAAGATTTAGAAACTGCTAACCTTGTTGATATTCACAATGCAACCCAATATCATATTGAGCCTACAGATGTACGATGGATTGACCACTCTCTACCGTAGAGAAGATGGGAGACCCCGGAAGACCTGTCATTCCTATCTCCATAGGATGCCACAGCTTTCCAGAGGCTATCTGTGACTTCGGCGCAAGTGTCAACATCATGCCCAAGATAATTTATGAGAAAATACTAAATGATCCCCTGTTGTGCACAAACATGCGCTTGCAGCTTACAGATCAGTCCATTTGCTACCCTAAGGGAGTACTAGAAGAAGTTATCATTAGAGTGGGGCAATCATATGTCCCAGTTGACTTCGTGGTCATGGAGACAGGAGTAGATGAGAAGGCACCCATCATTTTGGGCAGACCATTTCTGTGCACAACAAAAGCCATCATCTATGCGGAGTTCGCCAAGATCGTCTTGTCCATCAAAGACAAGAAGGAGAGATTCACATTTAAGAACCGCGTCCTGAAAGCTCCTGCAGTCCCGAAGCAATTTCAACAACAAGAAGAGCAAGAACAGCAATCAATACCGAAGAAGAAGAACAATAGAAACAATAGAAGATGGAGGAGGACCAAGCATGCACCTGAAGAAACAACTCAACTAATCACTACTCTCAACACAGAAAACGATCACAGGTTACCCAAACCATTTCCGATCAAGAGAGGTGATCCAGGTGTCCCAATCGCAGAATGCACCATCAAAGACACCACCTTTCCTCACACCGTCTGCGACACTGGATCAGGCTGTAACGTAATGTCAAAACAGGTATATGATGAATTGTTCGATTTACCTTTATACCCAACATGTATTCGATTCTGAGATGGCGGACCAATCACTAAGATTCCCTGAAAGAGTAGTCAAGGATGTCATGGTAAGAATTCAAGAACAATATATACCTGCAGATTTTCTAGTCCTTGACATGCAGGGAGACGATGATTCTCCGATCCTCTTGGGAAGACCGTTCCTCTACACCGCTAACGCCAACATCTACATTAGGTCCGGACACATCCATTTCAACCTACCTACCGGAAAGGTACGCTGTTAATTCAGAACATTAAATAACCATGAGCAAAGCCAGAAGCAACGCAACGCAACAGAGAAGACGCCAAGCACACCGTCAGTCGCAAAGCCTCACCGTGGATGGGAAGACTTTCCCCGGCAAGATCGTGAGATATGAAGATAAGCTTTCGCGGAGTAAGAAGAGAACAGGCAAGTACCTCACCGGAGTAGCCGGGCGTAAGAAGCGTAAAGGATGGACCAGATCGCCAAGGAAGAAAAGGAGGAGATCTTAGCACGATTAGAAGTGTCGGAAAAGGCAAACAAAGATGAAGAGCAAGAGGTAGAAGAGAAAGAAGCAAAAGAGACTGAAGCAAGATGGAAGGAGGCACGCGACACATCACCACGAGATGGGGAGTTGATCGAGGTTACCTCGCACGATGAACCCACCGAGTAAGTGTTTACCTCTAAGTCCTATCGGTAGACTTTAAATTCCGCACCCTAGCCATAAGGTCAGAATGGTAGTTATCCCATTAAATGCATTAGTAATTCTAATTTATTTAATAGCATTATCTGCTCACATATTAAAAATAACAAAAATATTTACCGCATTATTCATGGCATCATAAAGCCCCATGTGGATACCCTATGACATTTTTCGAAGGAATACCCATTGTGGTGGCATAAAAATAAAAATAAAAAAAATAAAATAATAACAAAAATATAGCATTCATATTTAATTTTTGCATCATAAAAAGAAAATTCAAAAAAAAATGAAATCCTCGCTTAAACTAGACAACATTAAAGATAAGTCATAAAGGTGATCAATTACTCTTTGGCTGACCGCTAACCCACTATTCAATTCGAGCCTCGAGTTTTGGTTTCTTGTGGAGTATTTATGCAGGAACAACATCATAGCAAGGAGAGAGACTATCGCTGGCAACCACCGGGTTCGCTATTGGCTAGTCCGCTCTGAAGGACATTTACACCAGATATTGCAATCATCAAGCTTGGGGGAGGAGCATCCCCTAGTTATCAGTGACTACACCTAAGCGATTTTTTTGAGTCTACTATAAACAAATATAAAAATAATACCAAAAATATGTGGGCACATGAAGATCCACAAAGTCATAGAGTCATTTGTTAGATATTAAATATAAAACCATAAAAAGATATATAACTAATAAACCAAATAAATATTTAGTCTATATTCATTAAAGTATAATTAGTCCAGGCTAGAGCTATTAAAATTGATGAACACTAAAATTGCTTTGGAGATGACAAATAGTTGCTCTGTTTTAGTTCTTACTAAGTACCTACTTGCCAAACTTAAAATCTCCTTGGTTCTAAGCATTGTTGTTTTAATTGGAGAATTTATTCTGAACCATTAATTGTGGAGGCATAAGCTTGCGCTGAGTCTAGGTAATTGATTGATATGATTCATGAAGGTTGGGCTGCTATTTATCTTGTTCCTAGCATTACTAAGTTCTGGAGATTTTATTTTGAAAATCTAAAAATTACATGATGAGCTCTTGTATGACAAATGTGAATTCCAACCAAAACCAAATTAATATCTTAGAGGATAGGAAAACCTTTTCACATTTAAGCTGCTTGCTTTGCATTGAGTTCAGTCAACCTTGTGTTGTATACCTTATGAGAGTCTTGTCATGCTTTTAAAAACCAAGAATCACTTGCACACTCCAGTCCACATATGCATTATTCCTACTTTAAGGAGTAATCGCAATCATTCACCATACTTCCATACATGTTCATCATAAAATGTTCACCTCCTACACTGGGAGAGGACACAAAAATAATACAACCACCCTATAGGATAACCCCCCGCCTTCAATGCTCTAAGTCCTGATTTTATCTCTCGATTCATTTATTCAAAGGATACGTGTGGCTATGCAAAATAAAGAAAAAAAAAAAAAAAGCAAGGAAAAAGAGAGAAGGAAGAAAAGAAAAGGGGAGTAAAAGATGGACAAGTGTCCCAAAGAATTAAAACAATGGGTACTAGATGCCCGCCTCCCTGAATAAAAAGAAATAATAAAGATAGCCCATGTCTTTCCTAAGAAAAGTTTTAAAAGAGAGTCATTCCCAAAAGAGCAATGATAAAAATAGGAGTTAGCTATAAATAACACATATGCACCCATCCACCATATTCCATACACATGCACATCTTGGTTTGATTGTATGCCTCAATTCTCTGTGGATCCACTAGTTGGCTTTACAATACGTGTTTTGCAAGTATGCCTATCCTTGTTAATGCCAATCCTATAAGCTCCACTATATATACCTTTAGCTATAGGAGGCATAAAAACATTAATACCTCAAGAGAGAACCACAAATACCACATACATTGAGAGATTTGAGGGTGTCATACAATTAAGCTCTGAGTTTTATTCTGAAAACTTACCAAAAACTCTAGAATGCTAGTATTGCAAAGAATTTGAGACATAGCACTTAGCTTGATTGTTCTATCTTTCGACTGCTCAAGACTTATGCAAAAACTGTGAAGCCCTATATTACAGGTAAAAAGAGTAAGTTTAAAGATTAGAGCATACATTGTCTGATCCGGAGGAAATTTTGTTTGAAAGCATGTGTACTGGAAAGTATAATGATATTGTAGCAAAACTCCTGATCCAAATACAATATTAGCTAGGCTTAGTTTGTTTGCCAAGGGACTGGCAAAATGTAAAGCTTGGGGGTATTGTTGACACCTATTAGCGTCAACTTTTACTAAGGCTTTTTACCCGAAGGATAACATGAAAGCACACTAGTCTAGGGATTTATCCGACAATTTCCACGAGTTTTGCATATTCTGTAATTTCCAGGAGATTTCCGTAAAAGCTGAAAAAGAGGGATTCTAACGCAAAAATAACCACGAAAAACTTATCCGCCACGAAGGACATAACGGGAAGACTCGTGAAGACTCCGTAAGACACCGGAAGAAGCGAGGGGGCCGAGGCCGCCAAAGGGGCCGGCCCCCCACCATGGCGCCCGGCCGGCGCCCCCCTCGCTAGGGTTTGGCTCCCCCTTCTAGAATGTTCCTCCACCGCCTCCCGATGCATCTCGCCCTACGTTACGCCGGTTTGATCCTCGGCGCGCACGCGCATCCCAATCGACTATAAATATGTGGGTAGACCCCCCCGAGAGAGCCAATTCATTATTCATCAAGGCCTCAAGCCGTCAAGCATCAAGGAGCCTTCAAGTTCATCAAGAGCCTTCTAGTTCATAGGATTAGCTAGCTAGATTAGAAGTAGAGGAGATCTAGTTCTTCATCGGATCCGAGCCCCCGGCGCCCCGGGCAGAGCGCGAGAGTTCGGTAATAGATCTAGTTCTTAATTACTTTATTGTATTCATTATTCAGATTAGGGAGACTTTACTCTAAATAGATTCATATGTTCTTAATTGCAATAGTCATTGTCTACTTTGATTATATATCTAGTTTAGTTACTTCGATCTTATTGAATTCATGTAATTGCTCGTATAGCGTTTATCCATATGTACAATGGGTAGATGATAGGCGATATGTAGACGTGGTGTCTAGATGTCTTGTTTATCTCAAGCGAGTGCACCCCGATATGCCGGGACGTGTGGTAGTCCATGTAGGTGACAGCCTACGTTAGTTCCTCCGTAGTCCACCCCCGTATGTAGGACTAGCATGGGCACGGGCCGTGAAGGAGGTGACTTAGGTCTTAATACCCACATTAGTTGATGCCTCTTTACATGCAATGATGATTTAGGGTTGATTTAGCAATGATTACTAGATGTAGTTGCACTAATTAGAGTTATTCAATTGACGTAGTTATAGACCTATTTCCCCTGGTTTATCAAATGGCTAGCTATGATTATGACTAGTAAGATGCTCTGATGATTATCCTTAACTATGATACTTGATGATTATGCTATCACCTATATTTATCCTTATTTATCTTGTGACCTCTTCCTATTATAAGTAGAGTATACGACTTAGGTAATATCGTTTATCATGTCTATATAGTTTCTCATCAATATAACAATAATAGTTTATTACATAGCTTTCCCAGAGGTATAATTATAAATCGACAACCTGGAGACTTCCCTAGGTAAAATGTTACAACGGTATAATTATCTGTCCGCTTGCAGAACCCATTAGTTTACATTCATATTTTTATTCATATATTGTATCTGCCTAGTCACATTAGTATAATGTAAATCTATGTTAATTTTCTAGTAATATAATTGGGAATGACAACCTACTTCATGTTTAGGAATGTTAGTAATTCAAGAGTGACTAGTTGCTAATGACAAGTAATTATATACCGACCATTTCTGGGGTCATTGCTAGGGGTAGGATTTATCTCTGCTTTTTAGTAGTGACGTTAGAAATGCCAACAGTTTACATCATTGTTGGTTTGAAATCCTTCGAGATTTCACGGACTACCGGGATTATATGGGCTCAAGAGCGAAATTTGTTGCTTCGGCGATTATTTTGGGCTTGTGCTCTTATAATTTGGACGGTTCTCTTACAGCCACGACGGTGAAGTACTCAGTCATGAAGAAGAGTTACCAAATTTTGCAAGTAAAGCTATCAAGTTGATGTCAAGCCACAAGCAAGCCACCACAAGTCGTTCAAGCTTTAATGAGTCAGGCTGACATCAAGCAAGCTAATTATCATCCATACGATGGCACTACCTCCTCAGCAAACATGCAAGCAAAACAAAAAAAAGGGGATGATGACTTTCACCCTTGGGGGCTAGCTAATTGCTACAACTGCTCGGGTGGCGATTCAACATGACCCCGCTAAAACAACTCGGCATAGCAAGTCAGTCAACAAGAAGAGTACTCGGACAGGCTCAACATAAATCAAAGACTGATTTATTTTTCCACCAAAACGATAGCAAACAAAAGGAAGATGCACAGCCTACTGCAGCTTGCAAGAAGACGTCAACCATGCATGCATGAAAATCATGGAAATAATATATTGATGATCATACAACGGACATTAAGCCAGCTACCCAGATTGCGGCATCAAGCAACACTGAAGCAAGGTGCAGGCGAGGCCGCCTTGCTGAATGCTGAGGGCCAGGCCGTGCACAAATCTAAGGCAAGAAAATTTACGTTCCAGGAAATTGCATCAACCAACAAGCAAGCAATGAACATGAGTACTACACTGTCCTGGAGCCGAGTACTATCCAGGCCAAGTACTACAGCAAGTTCTGGAGCCATGTACTAGGCTACTCGCACCACTCCAAGAAACAAAGGCAACTGACTACTACAAAATATTAGGCGCCCTCGGTCCGAAGATGCTGCAACTAACAGGACGTTCCAGTACTCGTCACAAGACATCTCAATGCAAGCAAGCCAACTGATCAAGTTACTTGCATGCACATGGCTATGTTCGATCTACAAGCAAGCTAACAAAGATCATTATACTTATATGTGGGAAGAGGGGGGTCTTGGAGTCCGGGCGTTCGGACAGGAGACGCCGTCCGAACGGCCTCGCCCATGCACGCGCTCCCCTCGCCCTCGCCCTCGCCCCCCGCCCAGCCCCGCCGCCCCCGCGCGGGCGCGCTAAGGTTCGCCGAGCTCCGGCGTGCTCGCCGGAGCACGCCGGAGGTCCGGGCGAACCCTAGCGCCCCGCCAAGGCCTCCCTTCTTCCCCCCGCCTCCCAGCCCCACCCCGCCGCCATGGAGAAGCTTCGCTGGCGACCACGACGCCCCGCCCTAGACCTAGCCCGCCGCCGTCCCCCCGCCCCAGCTGCCCCTAAGCCGCCCGCCTACAACCCCACCGTCTATCTACCCTTCCTCCCCCCCGGCCGGCCGGCCATTCTATAGTCCACCGGGTTGGATTTGAGGGAGGGAGAGAGCTGCCGGAGATGGAGACGATGGCGGCGCCGGTGAGCTCGGGTCGGGCGCAGGTACGTTGATGGGCGTCGTGGGCCGTGCCGCAGTGTGCCGCATGGGAGGAGTGAAGCGCCGGGGAAGAAAAACAGTGCGTGGATCGGGCGGGAAGATTCCCGCGCGCACTGTTCAGACGACGGCTCCGGTCCGAACGTTCGGACCGGATGATTTCCGGTGGGAAGAAGACTGGTACAGACCAGCTATCAGCAACGACACACGGTGAACAACTTTATCCACTCAAACTCAACGGAGTACTCAACGGTACTTGACGACGGCTTCCGAGTACTCGATGACGCCTCAGCTTATTAGTCAGCTCCAAACCAACTACGCCCAGGGGCTCGAAATTCAAAAACAGAAGAATCAACTTTCAGATCAACCAAGTACTTTCTGACAAACAGTTGAACTGAGGACATGACAAAAAGGTGAAACTGAGACTGCTAGACGAGGGAACGCGCAGCACGTCTCAAGACTTCTTCTACCTACCAGAACGAGTCTCCAACCACAATGCTACCGAGGGATCGGTCTGCTTCTAATCCCTTTCACAAGAATTCTTCTACCCACCACAAACTACTCAGAAAAAGAAAAACAAGAAGTCCGGGGGGCTGCTCAACCTCACAAACAATCATCTGCACAAAGAACAAGAAGCATACTTCAGATACTCAAGCAACAAGAAAGCAGGCCTATTTATAAGCTAAGATTGGTGCACATGGACTCAGTCCATCAAGACAGAAAGAGAACGACAAGACTTAAAGAGAGTCCAACGTGAAGAATAGCAGAAGGCATATCTCAGGAATATTCCGTCACAGTAACAAATGCACGTGAAGATAGGAATCCAAAGCCCCAACAGCCAACCACCTCAGACCAGAAGTAAAAGCAACCTGACAAAAGCGCTAAACCTTCGACCGACTTCTTTAAAAAGACCTTGGACAAAGGCTCGGGGGCTACAAGGTATATACCCTCCACTTTTTTTTCCCAAAACTCAGATCTGTATAGCGAGAGAACTCGAAAACCACAAAGAACCCTTTAGCTTTTTGTTCTAAATAGCAAGAGGCTCGGGGGCTACACTCACTGAGTGCACCTTTAGTGCACATCAGCTAGAACTCCTCAAGGTTACCAGAAGACCACTTCAAGGTTTCACGAAAAACTAGTCATTTTTCAAGTTCAACCATGAAATGCTTGGGGGCTTGTCGATGCGGGACCTAGCTGGTTCCCTATCGGCATGAAACCTATGAGTGGGGCCACGTCTAGACTGTGTATTAGAGACAGAAAAGAAACCAGGAGCAATGAAGCTGACTCTGAGTAGAAGTAGGCTTATCCTAGTCTGGCTTATAGAAAGTAACTTCTGTAATAGAAACAGAACACTGTCTTCTAGTCCGACTAGGATTAGACAGAGCCCTGGCCTTCTCTCCGATATAAAGAGAGGCCGAGGCACCCTCTTGTAACACACACGATCATACAATCAATCCAACGCAAAAGGCCAAGGCCGACTGGACTAGAGCTATTACTCGTCAACCGAGGGCTCGAACCAGGATAAATCGACTGTCTCTTGCGTAACCGTCGAGTTCAAGTACTCGCCGAAGCCCGAATCAACTGTCGCGGGTATCCCGTGGCAGGCTATCGGTGGTAAAACACCGACATCCCCAAGCTTAATCTTTGCTAGTCCCTTAGCAAAGCTAAACTTAGAAAAACTATTGAAAGATATATATAAGTTTAAGCATTGTAGCCATCTTGAAGCAACTCCTTAGAAGTGTACCTGCATTCAGACAAAAATTTTCCTCCAAGCTTCAAGCAATAACTGAGCTGGCCTTCAAACTTACTCATGTTACCTTTGACTATGGGGCTTATCAGCCCTTACTTGGGTCTTGAGCAATCGAAAGATAGAAAGATTCAGCCAAGCACTATGTCTCAAGCTCTTCGTTCAACTATAATTCTGGAGTTTTTAGAGGTTTTCAAATAAAACTCAGAGTTTTCCATATATGATACTCTCATATCTTTCAAGTACATGTGGTATTTATAGATTTTCACCAAGACAATAATGATGTTATGTCTTTCTTTTTTTTCCTATAACTAAAGCTTATGTGGAGCTCATAGGTGCAGAGAAAACTTGAAAGAACAAACTTGCAATACACATATTGTAAAGTCAAACAATGGATCCAAAGAGAAATAAGTCATACAATCGAATTAAGATGTGCATGTGTATGGACATATGGTGGATATTTGGTGAAAGTGATGAAACCTAATTCTACTATACTCCTTGAAAACATCTCTCTCTTTTGGAATTTGAGACTTGGCTAGAGAGTATGAGCTATCCTATTCTTCTTTTTTTATCAGAAAGATGGGCATATAAGTACCCACTGTTTTCATATCTCGGACACTTGTCCATTTTTTTAACTCCCTTATTTTTTTATCTCTCTTTCTCTTTTTTTCTTTTTTCTTTTAACATAACTTTTGCATAGTTCATAGCACTCCTTTTGGCACAAAAGATTTTTGAGAGATAGCAACAAGAAATTAGAGCATTAATTTGGTGGCTATCCTAATAGAAATATTTTTGGTGTTTTCTCCCAGTGTAGGAGTAAAACATTTTTAAATAGATATAGATGAAATGGCAAGTTATTGCGTCTACTCTAGTGTAGAGTAGTGCATATATAGCTGGAGTGTAAGTGAAGCTTGATTCAAGAGTATGCAAATCTCTCATAAGAGTCACAAAGATTGACAAAACTCAATGCAAGACGAGCAGCATATATGTGAAAGTTTAGCTAGCCTATCTCATCATGTTTGGCTCTGCTGGGAATATAAGCTTTGTCATACAGAAACTCATCATGTAAGATTTTAGATTTTTCAAAAGTTAAATCTTCAGAACTCTAGTGTCACTCAGAACAAGATAAATAGCGGCTCAGACTTTCTCAATCAGATCAATCAATTACCTAGACTTAGATCAAGCATATACAACCCATAAGTTTTAGGCTCAGAGCAAATCTTCGTGTCAAAACAGTTGGAGCCAAAACCTAGAAAAACTTATGTCTAAAAACTAGATATTTAAAAGTTATTACGACAGAGCAGCTTTTTATTATTTAAGATCATCTCAAGAGCTTCGTCTTTTTATTGACTCATATCTAAACAGACATTTTTATTTGATTTTTTATTTTTAAGACTCATACTATATAAGACTCTACAAACATGGACTTCATGTACCCATATATTTTTAGTATTTTTTTAAAGACTTTATAACAAGACTCGATAATCGCGTAGGTATAAATACCTGGATACCTAGGGGATGCCTTTCCCTAAGCTAGTTGTGGTCATGGTTGAGCATTAAAGCTGAGTGATCCTCACGGAGGAGCTCATGCTTATTAGAGCAGGTGTTGCCAGGGATCTCGATCTCATACAATAAGGAGTTGCTTCCTTCACACAATGAGTAGTTGTGTGTCGGGAAGGTGTACTTCGAGTGATGAAGATGAAGACGCCTAGGTGGACTAGCTCTTGGAGTCATCCTACAGAAAGCTCTCACAAAACACCAAAACTCGTGGAACGGATTAAGATAAACAGTTAGCGGTTAGCCGTTTTGAGGATGGGTGTTGTGAGGGGTTCCATAATATTTTCATGACATCAAAAGGTGCAGCAGGATGCTCATTGATTATTTTTTTAGATTTTCTATTTGAGATGCAGAAAAAAATATGCATGCTTTTTTATTTTTATTTTTATGCCGCCACAGTGATTACTCCTTTAGCTTTTACACCGTAGGGGTTTCACATGGGGCTTTAAGTTTTTAAGATACATAAATGCAGCATGACTATTTTTGTTCTTTTCTATGCAATACAGAAAAAGTAAATAAATTATGCAATGCAAGAAAGTAAATATGGATAACTACCAATGTTACCTTACGGCAAGGGTCCGAAGTTTAGAGGGATAGGACTTCTTGACACCGTCATTCTTGGGGTGCTTCATCGGATCCCAAGGATGGAGACCCTGATGATGGACCTCCTTGTGATAATGATTTGATTAAGGGGATTACCTTTTCCTTCCATACCTTTGTAGGTTGCGGATGTTCTTCATGTGTAGTGGATTCTTCCTTAATTGCTTTCTCCTCAACTTTGTTCTTTGGAGAGCGATTCCCCTAGCGCTGACGTCTCCTCTTGGGCTAGGTAGAATTATAGTTACTATTGAAATGACAGCGTATCTTCTTTTCTAGGAATTGGAAGTGAATTTGGCCTGATCCATTGTAGATGATGGTGTTGGTGGTGTTGAGGAACGGCCTCCCAAGGATGATGAGTGTTGTCTTCTTCTCCTATGTCCAAGATCATAAAGTCGGTCGGGACATAGTGAGTATGAATCTTGACCATGATGTCCTTCGCTATTCTCTCCAAAAATCATGTTGTGTTGTCCGCCAGCTGTAGCTACATATATGTAGGCTACAGGGGTGTATCGAACAATGCATTATATACCTCTTTTGATATTATGTTGACAGCTGATCCGGTGTCACAGAAAGCATGGTAGAAAAAGTTCTGTCCAGTGGTGCACTTGATAGTTGGCATGCCAGGATCCTCCTTCTTGGTCAGGAATAGTGAGGCTAAGAGGTGGTCATGCTTATTCTTGACTGCTTTAACTATTTGAACCGTCTTCCTTCCTCGCCTCCAGTTCTTATTCTTCTTCCTATTTAGATTGGTCTTCTTTGCTTCTTCCATGCCACTTGTTGGTATGCATGGAAAGTAAGCTCCTTTTGTGTTGGCAGGAGCTTCAAGGATCTTGTTCTTAAAACTGAACTTCTCCTTATTGCCCTTGATAGTGAAATAGATCTTTGCACTGTCTGTGTAGACGACAGCCTTTGCGGTAATTAGGAATAGTCGGCCCAAAATGATAGGACTCTTAAGATCTCGGCCGGTATCCAGGACCACAAAGTCTACAGGGACATATGAGCGTCCGATTCATATGCACACATCATCTAAGATTCCTTCAGGATATTTAACTGTCTGGTCTGTAAGCTGTAAGCACATATTTGTGTACAACAAAGATGCTCATAGAAGGTTATGGTCAAAGATTATCTTCGGCATCATATTGACACTAGCACCAAGATCGCAGATGACTTCAGAAAAGTCATGTTGCCCAATAGAGATGGGGATCACAGGTCTCCCTAGATCTCCTCTCTTAAGTGTTATAGACTCATCCTTCCATCCTCTCGATGATGCTTCTATATAGTAACCTATATGTACATCAACAAGATTTACGGTTTCGGGCTCTAGGGGTTGCCAGCAATCTTACCTTCGTTGGTCGATGGAACAGCAGCCACCAGCTGAGCTAATTGTTGTTCTATTATTTTATTAAAAACTAAGCCGCCTTAAATAACAGAGGTAAAGCTATCTATTTTTGGTATTTATATTTTTTAGCATTTTAACATTGGATGCTACCCTTGTAGATAAGCTCTCCACAATTTTATTTTGTTTGGAGTTTACTTCTCTCAAAGGCAATTGAGCATAGCTATTATAATTATTGTTGCCTTGAAAGTTACCTTGGTAGTCAAGCCTTGGCTGATTCTATCCTTGATTTTGAGGATGATAGTTGCTATTGTTGATAAAGTTCACATCCTCTCGGGTCTCGGGGCAATTGTTACCCGAGTGTCCCATGTTGCCACAGACTTTACATGTCATGCGAGAATCACCGATGTGCATGACGTCTTGTTTCTGACTGACTTTGTCTTTCAACTTCTTCATGAGCTGACCTATCTTGGCAGACAGCTTGTCTACCTCCTTGAGCTAGTACATTCCACACTCCTCTTGTGGGGTTGTTGGTATTCTTCATTCCAATCTTGGTTGGTGGTAATCTTCTCCATAAGAGTAGTACCTTGTAGGATTGTAAGTGACATAATTGCACCTCTAGCAGCAGCATCAACGTTCTCACAGGTACTGTTGGTGAGCCCGTGATAGAAGGTCTGCATGAGGAGCTAATTCTCCATCCCATGATGAGAACATTCTAAAATATAGTCTTGAAAGCGTTCCCATGCCTCTGGAACTGACTTGTCATGTTGTTGCTGGAAACTTGAAATCTTTCCCCTTAGGGTATTGGTTTTGCCTATAGGAAAAAATTTGGCTAGAAAGGCAGTGGAGCATTTGTTCCAAGTTGTATGATTGTCTTTGTTAGCATAGAACCATTGCTTGGTCTTTTCCAATAGTGAGAATGGGAAGAGACATAGCAATATGGCTTCATTTGGTATATCCTTAATGGTGAAAGTGTTGCAAATCTCTAGAAAGTGTTGGAGATGAGCACTAGCATCTTCATGTGCCTTTCCACAAGATAGGTTAGCTTGCACCATGTCGATAAGGGCTGGCTTGATCTCGAATCCATTCTTCCCAACGTTGACATTAGGTCTAGTTCAGATGTTGTTGGTGGTTGGAGCGGAGAATTCTCGCAGCGACTTATCAACCATTTCTTCAAAAGCTGGTGTTCTTTTTCCTCGGTTGTTGGAGCTTGCTCTTCCAAGGAACGAACCTCAAAGACTTTGGTGTTCTTGATGGAGATTCAAAAATGTCCCTCGCTTGCTGGAATTTTCTTCTTCGAAAAAGTTTCTCTGGATTTTTAATGAAGTTATCTAGCAGATCAAAACTACTCATTCATTACCCTGCATAAGATATCACAAATAGAAAGCACAAGGGTAAGTCTGTATTGAGTAGGGGTCTATGATTTTCTCTATCACATCAGTTGGTTAAGTCTTATTGCCTATTCCTTTTACAAATACCAATACCTTCCCCGACAACAGCGCCAAAAATACTTGTTAACACTCCTTAACGCTATCATAATACCGGGTTGTCATCCCCAGCAATGACGTTAGAAGTGTGGTATTATATCATGCAGCTATCTTAGAATATAAACAAGGTATCCGCAAGCGCACAGATAAAATACCATTATAGCATTTTATCGAAAGTAATTGTAGGTATCGTTATTTATATTTTACCACTGAAAATGCCTGCTGGCTTTATGTAGAAATGCGATATGACCTATCTTATGATGTATGTGTATAACCATATCCTCACTACTCAATACTGAGGGGGTAAGTCACAAGATAAATAATAATAATAGGTAATAAATTATCAGCGTAAATAGATAGAAATTTCTAGCTATATCATTAGGGTTACTAGTAGAATATCAAGAGATATTCCTAAGTTATTTCTGGCTACATGTCTATGTATACTATGATTAGTGCAATTATACTTAGTAGTCATCGCTAAGAGTTAGCATTATATATATCCATATGGGACATACTTACTAAGAAAATTTAAGAACACAGCACGCCCTTCCTTCGTATTCAAATCCTACTGTGTCTATAAATGGGGAGTGGAATACATAGGACTCAACAGGATTATCACACCCATGATCTACCACCAAACCCAGCCTATAGGGTGTATTCGCAGGTAAATAACATATAAGCACTACGCTTACACAATACTGACCACTCACCCAATGATCGATTAGATGAGTGCTATACGAATATATAAATAAATATAATGATAATCTAGCCATACTAAGGATATAACCATAATAGACAAAGAACACAATAACTTTTTTATGACTAGAACACAATAACTATGAATATAAGCATTAGAGGTAACATCAATTCAATTGTAGCAATCATAAAGCATGTACATGAAAGAGAACAAAGGCGAGAGGAGGTAAGAATTATACTAATCCATGCACTTGATGGGATCCGAAATCCAAGCAAGTGTTTGCCTCCCTCTAGTTCTATCTAGCTATCTAGGCCCTAACTAAGAAGCTCTGATTAGGGTTTCTGACTGATGCTCTGACTTGAATAAGAGATGAATGAATGAGGGGCCTCTCCTCCGGGGGGTCCTGTCCTTCTTTTATAGCCTGGTGGGATGAACGTGAGCCATCGGATCAAACCGACTTTGGCGGACGGCTGAGATCAAAACCCTAAGGCGGTGGAGCCCATGGGTCGAAGCGGGCCACGAGCGGGGCCCACCAAGGACCGGCCGGCCTCAGGGGGAGACTGGCCGGCTCCCCTGGAGTCCGCTCTGGTCCTGCCTCGGCGTGGTGTCTTCTGGTGTCTTCTAGAATGTTCCTGCGTTGCCGTGCGGTCTGATTTCTCTTTTTATGCTCTGATATCATTCCGGGATTGTGTCTTTTCCAGTTCACACCTGTAGAAACAGTAATTCACCAAAACTCGTGGAATTCTATCAGTGCAAACCCTATATCTCTATTGGTGATCGCAATTGTATCATTTTCGATAGCTAGTTGACGGTTAATTTAGGTACTTAACGACCGTCAACACCGCCACCGATGGGAAGCAGCGTTTTGAGGCGAGCGCCGAGGCGAGCACCGCACTGCCCTACGCCATGAGCGGTGACCTGGCTGCTCGCGCTTGCTCCAGATCCTCCCGTCCCGACTACGACGCCTTGCCTGCGTCTCGCGGCGGCGGCTTCGCTTCGCTTCGGCAGCGGGACGGCCCACGCGGCCGAACGCCCCCACGGCCCACGCAGTAGCCGAGGAGGCAGACGATGTGTGGGCGGCAGAAGGAGAGAAGCACATCAAGCGCCCGGTGGAGTCTCCTACCTTCAGGAGTCTTCTCCATCATGAATGCGATGAGGGAGGCGGAAAGAAGGCGATCCGACTCCGGGTCGCCTCTCGCTTAGTTCCTCCTGCCGGCGTGGCCCTAGGGTCTCCTAAGGGCGGTGGGAACCGGGAGCGATGGCCGAAGTAGTTCTACTAGTTGAATCTTCCTTCTTCTCGTTTCTTCCATAGCTACGGTTGAGAGGCGGCGACGAAGAGGCGAGGTGCGTCCGGCACCGATCTCCTTCGTTCCCCTTCCTCTCTGGTGGCCAGATCGGTGCTGGGGAGGATGGTGAATGGGGATTGAGGTGGCCATTGTACATATACCTATCTAGTATAGGTCGTTTGGATCCAGACAGCGTTCGTTGGGTGGAGACGGCGTTGCGACTGTGGAATAAGGGTCTCCAGCTCTTTCCCCGTGGCGCTGGTGAGTCTTCTGGTGACAGGGATGAGCTGTTGAGATACGAGCACCTCGGATTTGGAGTTCTGGTGCTTGCTCCGAATCTCGTTGGGTTCTTTTGTCCCTTCCTAGTCTTCGTCGTTGATGCATGCTTCTTCGGCGATGACCTTGGAAGGTATGTTTACCAACACGAAGTAAAATCAGGTTGGTCTTCAGAACCTACCTGCTTTGGTGGTTCAGTTCCCTTTCAGGGTGACCCGTCGTCTGGCGAGTTGGGGTTTCTGTCGGAGGCATCATATTCCTTGTTGCCTAACGATGTGATGGTCAATGGCCATCTTCTTCGGCCGGGTCGTTCAGTGTTCGCAGTGTAGGTCAGATCCAATATGCAGCTCAAGACGGCAACAAAAAACTATGTCCCTTCGCTAGGGAGGAGATCGGCTTCAAGCTTTACGCTCTGGTCGCCGGCGGCGAGGAAGACCGGGAGGAGTTTACAAGGACTTGAATGTATTTTTGTTTTCTTCCGAGGTTGTTCTTGTAAGAACTGGGCTGTAATCACCAAAATTTATGAATGAAAAAAAATTTATGAATGAAAATATAAACCCGGTTTCTCAAAAAAAAAAAAATCTAGCACCCGGTGGAACACGCTGGCTTCTGCAGTGCACCTTGACGGCGCCTATCCGCGAGGAGGAGAGCGAGGAGAAGCACACCATGTTGAACCCACCGCGGCCGACCACCTTGGACGAGCGAGAACCTGCCTGTGGACGTCTCCACCTCCGTCCATGACCGCTGACGTGCCGCGCTGCTGTCCTTTGCCTCTGCCTTGTCCATGGCACACACCGGCTCAGCCTGCCCGGGCACAGCAACGAGGAGCCGAGGAGGCGCCGCCATGCATGGGGGCAGCACGCTCAAGGTTGGTCTCCTCTTGTGGCCAATCTTACACTTTGGATGCCTGTGACGCTGTGACTGCATTCTTGACAATCTCCTTCGGGTCGCTGATCATATTATGGGTTTTGAAACAACAAACTTTGAGAAGATGGCGAGTTTGTGGCAGTACTTCCCTTGCCCTTTTTGCTATATTGATGTTGAGGTGGCCTTCATCTGCACCAACGTTCAGGGAGGAAATGCTTTGACACCAGAAAATGCTGTAAGTATTATTGCTTTGCAAAAGCTACTCTGATCAATGAGGGTCTAATCTCATTATATGCATATACCATTGTACGGTTTGAAACAGGCACAAGCAGGAACACACAGAGCCAAAGCACAAATAAATCACAAATATGCATGTAGTAAACGGTGGCATTGCTGGTGGTGCTTCACGTGGGATGCGTGCCTACCTCCTTGCCAGCTACCGCTGCCGGAAGTGGTTTTCCGTGCGAAGGGTCCTCACAGATTTTTTTTCCATTTGTCGATGGCTTCTTTGGCAACCTGCAAAAGATCACGGTGGCATCATGCGTCCATTAACAGTAACTAACTAATTCAAACCGTGTCTCTGAGAGAGAGAGAGAGAGAGAGAGAGAGAGAGCTAATTAGTATAATTATTTGACACTGATCCGTACGTACGTATATACTAAACCACGCACCTCGTATATTTTGAGCATGATCGGCCTCAAGTCGTCTCTGCCTTTTTTTAACTCGATGATACGGTCGAGCAGCCATATGGCAATCGTAGACTTGATGACGTCCTTCAGATCATGATCATCCAGAGTAGTGGCCCTGGTGGTCATCCGGGTACCGTTGATCGCTGCTTCGACGGCCTGCAACAACAACAACAACAACAACAACAACAACAGAGCCTTTTATCCCAAGCAAGTTGGGGTAGGCTAGAGATGAAACCCAAGAGAGACGGGAAAACTGGAAGACACAAAAGGGCACACGACGGAAAGAGGTCACGGTTCAGGCACGTTGATTGCCAGTCTCCAAGCGCTCCTGTCCAAAACTAAATCCTTGGAGATATTCCACTCCTTAAGGTCTCTCTTAACTGCCTCGTCCCAAGTCGGTTTTAGGTCGACCTCTACCGCTCTTTTACGTTATCGGCCCGCCTTCAGAACCCCACTACGCACCGGGCGCCTCGGGAGGCCTCCGCCGGACATGTCCAAACCACCTCAATCGGTGTTGAATCAATTTCTCCTCCATTGGTGCCACCCCAACCCTATCCCGAATATCGCCGTTCGAATTCTATCCCTCCCCGGTGTGCCCGCAAAAACCAACGCAACATACGCATCTCTGCCACACTCAATTCTTTGGACATGTCGCCTTTTTGTGGGCCAACACTCAGACCAGAGTATAACATCGCCGGCGGGCGAATCGCCGTCCTATAGAATTTACCCTTCAGCTTCTGAGGCACCCTTTTATCACAAAGGACGCCAGAAGCTTGGCGCCATTTCAACCAACCCGCTGCAATTCTGTGCCTGACGTCTTCATCTATGTCGCCATCCTTTTGTAGCATCGATCCTAAATACCGAAAAGTATCCTTCTTGGCCACCACTTGCCCATCTAGGCTAACGTCTCCCCTCCTCGTGCCTAGTCGCTGAAATCGCACCTCATATACTCGGTCTTGGTCCTACTAAGTCTGAACCCCTTCGACTCTAACGTGTGTCTCCATAGTTCTAGCTTCCTATTAACCCCCGCCCTACCGTCATCCACTAGCACCACATCGTCGTCGAGAAAGAGCATACACCAAGGGATATCACCTTGTATGTCCCTTTGTGACCTCATCTAACACCAAGGCAAATAAATAAGGGCTCAATGCTGACCCCCCGGTGTAGTCCTATCTTAATTGGAAAGTCACCGGTGTCGCCATCGTAAGTTCGGACAAACGTCACCAAGATCCCCTGTACATATCCCTAATGAGGGAAATGTACTTAGTTGGTACTTTGTGCTTTTCCAAAGCCCACCACATGACACTCCTCGGTACTTTGTCATATGCCTTCTCGAGGTCAATGAAGACCATGTGCAAGTCCTTCTTACATTCCCTATATCTCTCCATCAACTGTCGTAAAAGGAAAATCGCCTCCATGGTCGACCTACCGGGCATGAACCCAAACTGATTTTGGGTCACACTTGTCACTCTTCTCGGGCGATGCTCGATGACCCTCTCCCCTGAGCTTCATTGTATGACTCATCAACTTAATCCCGCGGTAGTTCGTACAACTTTGAACATCACCCTTGTTCTTGAAGATAGGTACTAATATACTTCTCCTCCATTCTTCGGGCATCTTGTTAGATCGAAAAATGAGGTTAAAGAGCTTAGTTAACCACACTATCGCTCTAGTGCCTAAGCATCTCCACACCTCAATGGGGATACCATCGGGGCCCATTGCTTTGCCTCCCTTCATCCTCTTCAAAGCTTCCCCGATCTACGCCTCCCGGATTCTCCTCACAAAGCGTCTGTTGGTATCGTCAAATGAGTCGTCCAACTCAAAGGTAGGACCCTCATTCTCCCCATTAAACAACCCGTCGAAGTACTCTCTCCATCTATCCTTGATCTCCTCATCCTTCACCGTAAGTCGATCTGTCCCATCCTTGATGCATTTGATTTGGTTGATGTCCCTTGTCTTCCTCTCGCGGATCCGAGCCATCCTATAAATGTCCTTCTCCCCTTCCTTCGTGCCTAGCCGTGATAAAGGTCATCATACGACCTTTTGCTACACTCACCGCCGCTTTGCAACCCTCTTCGCTATTTTATAACTCTCGATGTTGGCTGCACTCTTGTCATGGTGGAGGCGCTTAAAACACTCCTTCTTCTCCTTAATAGCCTTTTGCACCTCGTCATTCCACCACCAGTGTCTTTAAACTTCCGTTTGCCTCCCCTACTCATGCCAAATACTTCCGAAGCCACCTTCCGAACACATGTTGCCATCCTTAGCCACATGTCATCTGCATCTTCTCCTTCTTCCCAAGGCCCCTCGCTTATCATCCTCTCCTTAAACGTTTGCGCTTGCTTCCCCTCTAAGCTTCCACCACTTCGTTCTCGCAATCTTGGCCCGTTTGTCCCTAAGTGGACACATACCCGCGAAAGTCCGCCACCACAAGCTTGTGCCGAGGGACAACACACTCCCCGGTAACACCTTACAATCAAAGCAAGCATGTCTATCCTCCCTCCTTGCGAGGATAAAGTCGATCCGGCTCGAGTCTTTGTCCACTACGAAAAGTCACTAGATGGGATTCCTTCTTCCTAAAGAAGGTGTTCGCTATCAACAAGTCGTAGGCCGATAGCGAACACCTTCTTTAGGAAGAAGGAATAAGAAAATAAAAAAATTGCTAATTAATGAATTTATGTATATATATGTATACACACACAAACACACCACCTTACTAATTAACCCACCTCTAGTATTTGGTCCCCGAAGGTCCACGCGTCGGCGATGCTGCTGTCCTGCTGAATCTTGGGTTTGCCGCCACCGCCACTGGAGCTGCTGGACGTCCCCCGGCGCTCAAGAGAAATTTGTCCCATCTTCTCGAACAGTCGGACCAATTCGTCGAAGAGCCCATTGGCACGCTGAGGCTTGGTGTCGTCGTCCAGGGCGGGCGGTGCCCCCGTCGGGGTTACCTTGTTCTTGTTGCGCGTAGTACGCGACGATGATGATGACGACCCCGCCGCGCCGCCTCCGGGTGGACGAGCTTGCGGCACCAACCGCTCCTGGAGTTGCGGTTTTCTCTTTGCCGCCACCATGTAATGGTTGCTTACGTTGCGCGCCGCCTCCTCCATGGCCGGCGTCTGGAACGGAGAGGCTACTGCTGGCTCTGGAGGTGGCGGTGGCAGGCCCATCGTGGCACGCTGCATCTGGTAGCTCGACAACCACCAGTAGATGCAGCCTGACCCAAAGCCTCCCTTCAGACTCAAAGCCATCGCCTTTATATCCTCATCAATTCCCTTGATGAGGTCGACACGGCCACGACTACTCTTCTGCAGGCGGGCCGCCATCTGCAGATTTCCTCCCTCCTGCTTGAGCTTGTCCCAGTCGCTCAGCAGATCTCCGGCCGCCTTGGAGCCGCCTTGGAATCCCTTAGCAAAGCTGTGCAGCATTGGTAGCACGTCTGAACGGATCATCATCTGTTCCAGCACCACAATGTTGGGTTGCTTCGACTGTGTGTACTCTTTAAAGGAAGCCTTATCACTGGCTCTATTGACTATGAAGTTCTTATTGCATGTGGCCGTCTCCTTCTTCTGCTGCTTGTGTGAACTGCTGTTATAATCATAATACTCCACAGTGGCAGCAAGCTGAAACGATTGAGTTCGCGAGGATTCGCCAGCGCTCTTAAAAGAAACGCTGACGATCAAGTCCTTGGCCTCACCATCGGAGAGGTAGCCGATGGGAAGCTTGCCTTCCCTGTCTTTGTTCTTGAGGGTGATGCTGCTGTCGTAGCCCCCCGATTGGATCTTTTCTATCTTCAGTTCCTGAATGTTGCTGTTTGTTGTTTGACTCAACCCCAACAAACCGGTGTCCATTATTTTCATGGGAGTAACACTGATCGTGACGCGCATGTCCATGGCCGCAACAGTCGCGAGCCCAGCTACGCATGAGGCCATGCCTTGCACCACATCCCTCTCGAGCTTCTCCCTATCGTCCGTGACCGGAATGTAGGAGAAGGTTCCTTTGGATATTGTGACGATGCTGTGCAGCGCCTTCCACTGATCCTTCTTGTTATTGCCAACAAACCCCAACGCAAAGGCGTGGACTGGGTACTCGCTAAGGACGTTGCAGAAGGCTTTGTAATCTTCGTCAGCCTTACTGAACTCGCTCGCTCCATCCGAAACGAGGATGATGAAGCCACGCTGCCCCGTGGCGACGACGGAGGATGGGCGACCTTTATCCAGCTTCTGCATGTTGTACAGTACAGTACGTAATATATATCCATTAATTAATTACAGTATGTAATAATATAATAATCATTTATTAAACTCTATAGTATATCATCCTGACATTGATAAATGGGGGTGCAGTAGTAGGCACTGGACCTATTTAATAAATTCATAAATCTGCGCGCGTCTCTACTCTATCTAGAAAAAAAAAACAACGAACATAATTTGATTAAGGTTAAGCACTAAATACATCTGCGGCTGCTCTACTCAATCATAAGGGATTTGCCCTGAATTTTAGTTTGCTTTCAGGCGACAGTAATTGCATATATTTTGTATTAAAATTACAGATTTCGATCGTTGCAATTTCTATAGGCATAATCTGCAATTTTTATTTCTGAGAATAAAAAACCTATCCGACAATCACAAACCTGACAAAATCTAATATGTGTTGGCACAAAGACAACTTAATAATTTACAATTATTTCTATAGTTAGACAAGGACAAAAAATAATATGTTATGACACAAAGACAAATAACAAATCACAAAAGTAACAATTTACTTGTACTAGTTGGTAGTACAAGAGTGCTGCCTAAAATCGTCTTAAAATTGAGGCATCTGAAATATAGGAAAAGTGCAATCATAATTAACCTCTCCCAATAGGTCATCAATAGATATATCAAAGATAATCTAAAGCACCTACACTAAGCTAAGGATGCCACTTACCTCAATGGCTTTCTTCAAGACTGCTTTAAGCTCGGTTACACCCTTGGCCCTAGGATTGTCTTGGGGAGATGATATCAGGTCGCTCATGCTCGTTGTCCGAATATTACCATCAATGATGATAATATCATCGTTTCTCCCAGCTCGACGAAACTCTCCTAGGATCAACCCCCACATCTCCGCTTTGAAAGTAAACCCCCTCGTCTCGGCCACATCCAACACAACAGCTACTGGTATGTGTATCTTCTCACTTCTCTGTACCGCTTTTAAATGAATCAATGCTTTGACTGTGGAATTGCTCACCTTCTTTGGTTCGATCTTGTGTTCCCAAGAGTACTCAGGATCAATACTAACTCCGATGACCTGCATGTCAAATAGTGATACTTAGAGGATCGCTCTATTAACTAATTAACCAACAGTTCTATCCACTAAAAAAATACTATCCTAAAAATATGAATGGACAGGAATTTCATATATTCTACACCCTAGGTGTAGATTAATATTCTACACCAAACTGTTATACTGAAAAAAAAAATCAGTAGTAGTATTCAATAGTCGTGTGTCCGTATTTCATGGTACTGACGCGTACTACCGGCTGGTACTGAACACGGTTCAATAGTATTCAGTATTTCGTGGTCGGTTTTAGCTGTATCTAGGGTGTAGAATAGCTCTGTGTGCCCTCCAATCAAACACACCATAAGCTACTCCCTCCCCCATCGTGTCAAAATGTATTTTGATTAGAAAAGACAAGTCTGCAATGCCCCCTAAACTATGTTTCTAGCTTACCCACCAACCCTTTCTTTAGGTTCACAATAATACCAGATGTCCACATAAAGAATTAATATACACCCCTAAACCAGTTTTTCTTAGCGGTATTTCTTAATGAGATTGCTATTATTGGGGTTTTCATGGCATATATTATATATACAGAGGAGTATCGCCACATGCATGTATGAGCGCGACAAGCCTACTATGCAATGCTGGCAATGACGGTGCTGGCGTGGGATCTCTTGTCACACAACTTCCTTTTGCACAAGGTGCCCAGGCAAACATGCTGATCAATTACCCTTTCTTCCCCGTCACGCGGATAATAGTGTTAGTAATAATCTATTATATAAATAGAATATCCATGTCAAATATGAGGCCTAAAATTACAAGATTAATCATAAAAAGTAAGTAATAACACAGTTGAATTTTATAATAATCTAACACTCGCAATAAATAAAGTATGCATGTTAAAACAATTGACGAATAACTTGATTCAATCCATATCCAATATAATATGGCAAGGAAAAAACTGTTACAATCTAATCTAGATATAAATCATGACAATACAGCAGGCAAGTCAAAGGTTATGTAGATATGGCAACCCGATTGCATATTGGCATGTTACTTAGATGATGATGCTGAACAAATTTCGGATAATACTAGCTCCAGTGGAAATTAAAAGGAAGAAAAAAAGTATTAAGAACAGTGAAGAATTTTTGAGCCTTCATGTGCGCTCTAATAATTTGAAGGTATCAAACATCAAGTTGCGCCACTAAAGGCAGGCAAGCATCTGCCAAAAAGAAATATGATTTCAAATGCATCTTCAGGCAACATCGGGTGAACAACAAAAACCGGAATAACAAATATATGCATTGGACAATCAGGACTAATCCGTTTAAAACTTCTCTAGGTTCATTACTATTGGATGATGCTATCAAGTATATCAAACACTTGCGTACGTATGCCAATGACACCGACGATAACAAGATTCTGACTAGCATTAGTTCAGTGACCAAATCGGTCGAGACCACGTACGATGAGAAAACAGTTTTGAACATCTCCATATGTCCCCATTACGACTTTAGGATTATATGACAAGCCCCTACCATTGCATGAGCTATCGTTGCTATGCAAATCACCATGTTTTTTGTTTTATGCACAAATCAAAGTATTGGGAGGTACTACAAGACACCTAAATGGACAACTCACCAAGAAGTTATCTATTAAGTTGTCTCATGGTTATGTGAAACTGCATGGTGGTGTTAGACTCTTATCGGATGGTTCTAAGACATGAAAAGTACTGTGATTAATTAATCAATCGATATTATAGAAAAAAAGAAGCTATAGATCCATTGTAGAAGAAGCTATAGATCCATTGTAGAGCCCAAGAACATCTCGAATTTAAATCTACAAGAGAGCCAAGATAAGAAACAAAGGCTTCTTAGTTTGACCTGACCAATAAATTTATCCTTATTTTAAATTACGTAGTCACAAGATAGTGATAGAAAAAAAGACAAAAAGTGATAATAGCTCTAAGCTAGAGTTGGGGTTTATACCCATAGATAAAATAAACGCGTCGAGGGAAAAACAATTATAATCAAATAAATAAAATTTTATAAAAATAATACTAAAATAAAAAAATCCAAATACTATAATAATAAACAAACTAGCTACCCGCATTATTCTCGGGCCAGCCTACTAGTTATATATATTACAAATAGAAATCTGCGTGGAACTGTAGAGGCTCACTTTAAGACGGTCAAAATACGCCTTTTAATATTTTTTTAGACGAGGAGATCAGGGGTGTAGTATTTTTTTTGATAAAACATACCTGTATTACTGGGTAAGGGAAACAAGTACAAAGACGTACAAATACAGATACGGTAGAGGAGGATACATGCACAGCTGTCTCTACTGTAGCAGGGGAAAGGCGGTTCGAGTAGCAGCAAATGACCTCAAAGCAGTATGACCTAGATCAGGGGTGTAGTGGATAAGAGAGAAGGAGAGAGATGGGGAAACTCGCAGATGGAATATTCATCCAAGAAATCAAGGCTAATTGCATATTATCTTTTTTTTTAATGTCACCGGGGGATTACTCCCCACAGTTATATATATTGATATAGGCCTAAATCGGCTTGTTATAAGTTTTACAAACATTGAGGAGGAAAAAACAACAAGACACCCCAGCACCAGGGCGGAAAAGTGGCAGAACCACAAATACACTCGCGAAATGCGAAGACTACCACACCAGGGCACATGAGCTCTTCGACGATGCCTCCAAAGAGGTGAATGGCGTCAAAACTTAATCATCGTCAGCCAAGCAGGAGCTTGGCAAGGCTTTCGCCCAAGCTTTGCACCAGAGGGTAACTGCATTGATCGGGCCAACCAAGGAGAAGCGGCAACAAGAGGTTCTTCAACGATGCCTTCAAGAAGGAAATATTCATCGCTGGCCCAGACTGATCTGAGCTAAGTTTTCGCCCAGAACCTTTGCCAATGCTCCCGTTGACCTGCCCATGACGGAGGGAGGCAGGTAGGTGTCCATTACCTAGGCGAGAGGTCACCGCGGCCGAGCCGTTCCCCGACTTCGCCCTTGGCGGGGCGCGCGCGGGCTCCCGCGCCTAGACGGAGGAGGTGCCGACCGCCGCCACACAGCGTGGAGCCGTTCCCGAACTTCGCCGCGGCGATGGGGCGGCGCACCGGCAAATGTCCACGCAGGGAGGAGTGCCCGGCCTCTGCCACACCGCGGGAGCCATTCACGGGACTTCGCCCGCGGCGATGGAAGCGCTTGCCGGCTAGTGTCAATGCACGGGAAGGGGTGCTGGTCATCGCCACACCCCAGCGGAACGTTTTCCCGGACTTCGCCAGCGGCGATGGGAGGCGCGCACCGGCAAGTGTCCGCGCCTTGAGGGGGTGCGGCCACCACCACACCTCGCGAAGCCATTCACGGACTTCGCCCGCGGCGATGGGAGCGTGCACCGCTAGTGTCAATGCCTGGAGGGGGTGCCGGCCGCCGCCACACCGCCTGCCGAAGCCGTTCCCGGACTCACCCGTGACGATGGGAGACGCGCACCGGCAAGTGTCCACACCTAGAGGAGGTGCCGGCTGTCGCCACACCACACGGAGCCGTTCCCGGACTCACCCGTGATGGTGGGAGGCGCGCACCGACAAGAGTCCACACCGGGGAGGGGTGACGGCCGCCGCCACACCGCACGGAGCCGTTCTTAGACTCGTCCGTGACGGTGGGGCGCGCACCGACAATCGTCCACACCTGGACGGAGGGCCCACGCTAAAGCGGCGCTCTGTCCTCCCCGTTGAGAGGCAGATTAGGCCTTCACCGGCCGAAGACGCAGGGGAGGGCGCTCCCATGCACGCAGCCCCGCCGCCGGCATGCCGGCGGCCAAACCGCGCACGCATGCGTAGAAGAACTCAAGAACACCCACGGCACGCAGCCCCGTAGCCGGCGCGCCCGCGGCGAAACCACACGCCTAGAGCCTCTGCACACGCACGAGTAGAAGAAACACCGCTCCACACACACCAGGGGCGCGCACAACCGCGCAGCAAAGAAAGGGGCTTCCGAGCCCCCGACGGGATGCCACCACCGACGCCATGTGAGAGCCGGTGCCTCGGAAGCCGGTGATGGTGCTGCCGCTGACCTGACGACGTCCTTTTCCCCGCCAAGCTGGACCGAGTAGCCGAAGCCGCCGGGACACTCGCGCCTGCGAGGACAAGAGCCGACGCGCGGGGGCGAGACCCGCGAGCCCCCGCCAGCGACGAGGACGGCAGCGCCGCACGACACAGGGACGGGGCCCTGGATGGAGTCGACCTGGTTGGGGAAGGAAGCGAGGACGCTGCTGACGACCACCCGGGTTTGCGCCGACGCGAGAGGGCACAGATCCATGCGTGCGGGAACGGATCCGTGCCTCCCACATGCGGATCTGCCAAGACGCCGCCCCAATCCACCGCCGGCCATGGTTTCAAGAACAGCAACAGAAGTAGGAAGAGACGGAAGTGGAAGGGCAGATGAGGGGAGGGGATGCGCAAGCAGGCTCCATTATGGGCGCTGCTGCTGGCCGCTGCACGCCGGACAGTTGCGGCAGCGGCCGGAGCTGAGCGCGACGAGGGCCTCTGGCTGGCGGCGGCGGGCGGCCCTCCGTCGCCTGCGGGGCGACGCGGAGGGTTACTGGACCGGTTGCCCACCACGGATCGGAAAGTTTAGTTTCAAGAACAAGGTTCAATTGCGTATTATCAATCTTACGAAAGAGTATATATATAACAATTTTAGCTCAGAAACAGAGGAGCTACTAAAGAGACTCGTTCGTTGCACAAACTCGGTCTCTTTTGGACAAGTATAACGAGAGATTATGAAGCAGACAATCAAATCAACAAGAACCGCGCTCCTGCAGCTGCTGCTGATAGACTCCTGCTGCTATCGCAAATTAAATATGAAACTTAAGCTTATATTTTAGATTAGCAGCAGATTAAAAGCCACATCTAGATAAACCTCCTGCTGATTTCATAATCATACAAAACTTAGATAAACAGATTACCTTGTCGGAAGCCATCGCCTAGCTAGCTTGCTCGATCGAGGAACAGCCGGCCGGCGGCCGGCTTCGATCGTTCAGTGCGTCCCTCAGCAGTAAGCACAGATGTAACCTCTCCAAAAAAGTAAGCACCGATGTATAGTTAGTTTTTGGCTTTTTGCTGCCTTCAGGCTCAAGGAATTGAAGTGAATGCCTGGCCGGCAAAGGCTTAAGAAGCTCCCTCACGGAACTACCAACCCCCAATTAATTCAACCAGCCCCACCTAATAACGAATATATCATTCCGTCGCGAGACTTCTCGAAGCGTCCGTTCCCCACCAACAGTAGAGACAGGGGACGCACCGGCGATTTCTCGATCACCGCCGGATTCGCTGCTTTTCCTTGCCGTCGGTGGCCTTCTTGGCGCCGACGTGCTTGGGAACAGTGGATCTGGTGGGTGACGTATATATTACCTAGAATATTAGGTTGGTTTTCTTACCGGTGGTGTTATCGTCAGTAAGCTTGTCCCTTCCAAAGTTTCTCTACTATTGTCTGTGTTCTTGATGAGCGAGTTCTGATGCTGTCTGAGGTGCATGTGGTGATTGATGGTGATATCTTTTACGGAGGTCTCAACATCGATGGGTATGTCATCGATTTTATCTTTTGTGTTGGTGTTCGGTTTCCTGCATTTTTTTTTGGTGCCATTGGTGCCTAAGACCATCCGCACCCGGGGATACGTAAATCAAAAGCGATGCAGCGTTTTACCAGAAAAAAGCGCCCCGCAATGGGAACGGTAAAACGCCATGTCGGCCGGGAAGAAGAGCGACGCCAAAGATGGCGTCGTCGTAGCGTTCGCACGCTTACGCGGCCGTGTGGCGCTGCGGCGGGGCTCGCGCTCGCCCTGCGTCCTCCGCTTCGTCGCGCCCCGAGGCCGCCATGCGAGACGGGAGAGTAACTACGGCGGCGTCCCAAGCACCGCGAGGTCGGCCAGCCGGCGGAGGGAGTTTCGGAGCGAGGGCCGAGGCCGCCGGGCCAGCCTTGGGCGAAGGGCCTTGAGCCGCCCAACCGCGCTGAAGCTTGCCCGACGCCGCTACGCGCCGCCCGCTGCGCTCGCTTCCTTGGCGGTGGAGAAAAAGAGAGGAGCGCAGCCTTGGGAGGGAGGTCCACCTGGCGAGCGGCGGCGCGAGGGGATCGCCGCCGCGGAGCCCGGAGGTCCGTAGGACGAGCAAGGGAGGGAGGAGCCCCCGCGCCATGGCCGCACAACACCTCCACACCTTCCCGGAGCCCTTCCCGCCCGCAGGCGGCGCTGGGAGCCCCGCCCGCCTGGGGCGGGGCCGCTGGGCGGCGCTGACGCTGCCGCCGCCACATGGCTGCCGAGGGCGGCGCTGACGCGCCCGCCTGCTGGCACGCACGCGAGCGGGGCTCACGCCCGGACGCCACCGCGGGCCGCATAGCCCCAGCGCCTCCGTGGGCCGCCCCGGGAGCCGCCGCCGGGCCGAGGCTACCTTCCGGCCCGGGAGAGAAAAAAGGGGCGCGAGGCGAGGCTCCGCCGCGGGGGAGAGAGAAGAGGGAGCGGCCGGGCGCGAGGAGAAAAAAGAGGGAGGAGAGAGGGATGGGAGGGAGGGCATCCGTGGGATTAAAAAAGAGAAAAGAATGGGTAGAGTAAAGATATAGAGGATAGATGAGTGCAGAAGAAAGTGATATAGAGGAGAGAATCTCGCTGACCAGGACAGAATATTCTGTTTAGAGGATGAATTTAGAGTATGACGAGTGCGGATAGCCTAAGGTGCCAATGATAGTGCTGGACCTGTAATCTAGAATACGGCAATGGATACATAGAAAAAATTTGAAAAGTTTGTACCAACTTGCAGAGAAACCGGGTTGGGCTTGGATCCCACCTTCTTTGATGGTTTTGCTTCCCTTCGGGTTATATCTTTCTCCGGTGAGTCAGGGCTGCTGGTGGCCTTTTGAGGCGCCAGATTCCTTGTTTTACCGGCGATGGGATGGCTAGCGGCCATCTTCTTCAGCCAGACGTTCAACGAGCTTACAATGGCATCGAAAAATTGTGAAGAGCTGTCGTCCGGAAGGGGGTCGGCTTCAAGCTGCAGATTGTTCCGATCACCGGCGACGAGGTAAATCGGGACGACTATGATCTTACAAGGACTGAGTTGTATTTCATTTTCTTTGAGAGGGTCTTTTTAAGATTTGGTGTAAACATTAAGAAGTTTATGTAATATAGCTTCCCAGTTTCTCAAAAAAACCTAATAACGAATATATATACACACACACGTGCTATTCTACACCCAGTATTGAATACTGGACAAAATCCAGTTCTATTCAGTATTTGCGTGTCAGTATTACTCAGTATTCCGTAATACTGACGACTACTGACGCCAACTACTGACTGATACTGAACGTGGTTCAGTATTTTCTAGTTAGTATTGGTCAGTATTAGGTACTTGGTGTAGAATAATATTCTACACCTATAGCTACTAGATTCCGCTCTCCTGCAGTAATCGTGTTACTGTTTTGATAAGGTTACTAAGGCTCGTAAAAGAAAAGAAACAGCCCGTATCCTCCATGTCTTTAACTCGACTGGTCCCTACTGTCGATGGGCATGGACATACCCTCAGGGTAAGTATATTGCTACACATCAGCGGTCTCATACTCCGTCGCATGCAATGCCATATAGAATTTTTGTTTATGTGGAGAAAAGATAGAGATGAGAGAGAAAGAGATAGTTGTTTCACGAAACAACCACCTCATGAGCTAAGATTTAGAACTTTGAAACAATTATTATACCATTGTATGAGTTGTTGTTGCCATGCAACTTACAATTCTACTTTTATTCTATGCATAAATTAAGGAATTATGAATTACTATGAGATAACTTAAAAATAACTATTATATATATTGTCTATTAAGTTATCTTGTTTATTAAGTTATCTTAAAATTATGTGACACTGTATGAGACTCCTTAACCCACCATCCGTGGCTCTGCGCTGCGCCGGCAGCTCGTGCGCGTGCGCGCCTCCTTTCCCTCTCATGATTCAAGGGCCCAGCTCTGGTCTGGCCCAGTGTCAGTGCTTGTGCCTGTTCCGTCTCCAACCCGTCGTCGCGCACCCACATGGAGATCAGGCACATGCTCATCTTCCACATCTAAGGGGTCCCCTCACTGACCGATGGTGGGCTGATGCCTGATGGCCTCGACAAGCGACAAGGGGTCGTGTCTGCGGCTCGATCAATAATTCATCCCCCTAAAACGAATAGATTATGGTTGCCCCCTTTTCAGTTATAGGCTTATAGCCTGTTCAAGACCTGTTCGTCACTCGCAGTGTATGCAGACCATGTGCTTCAATGTTTGTTCTGAGAATTCAGTACGATATGCTACCCTTTCGTGATTCACAAACTATTTTGATTACAGGTTAAATAACTATGCTTATGTCTCAATGTAAAAAGATGGGATATCGTCACCTTGCAACACTAATCTCCTGTGTGTGTTGCCATTTATCGGATGTGTCAATTTACATGCTGATAATACCGCGAGTTTAATTGAATCCCTCCGTACAGAATTAAGGTTGTGAAGTACATGGTTCAAAATTTATTGGATTGCATATTTATTGCGGTTTTCAAAAAAATGGGACATATGTTCCTGACAGCCCCAGCCATTTTCTGAAATCTATAGGGATTTTTGAAATGTATTTGGTTAACCCTCAGAAATTGGAAAAGAAACTAAAAAATGAAGACGCAAGTACCAGCAATACTGGAAACACAGCCAGCGCGGGAGATCGCCTGATTTCTTCCCATGTTCCTTCCCATGTTCGATATGTGCACTACAAGCAAGAAAATAGAGCTCGTGAAGGCAAGAGGCTACAGCACGGGAGATTTTTTTTTTTTTCCAAAAAAACTAACAGCACGGGAGATCTAACCTGGTTAAATCCATGGAGTAGCTGGTCGATCATGGAACCACTGGTCTGGTCGCGGAGGTATCATCGTGGAGAGGCTAGGCGAGGAAGAGGCAACGACGAAGCAACTCCCGACATCTGGTAATGGGCGACATGGGCGGAGGAAACCCTCACTACTACAGAACAGGCCTTTGGTCACTTGGGCGAAATGAGCAATAGCTCCCGAAAAAATGGCGTCCGGGACTAAAAGAACCTTTAGTCCCGGTTGGTAACACCAACCGGGACTAGAAGTCCCCACCCCCAACGACTATGGTGTCGACAATTGCGGGGGGACTTTTAGTCCCGATTGGTGTTACCAACCGGGACTAAAGGTCCATCTTTAGTCCCGGTTGGTAACACCAGCCCGGGACTAAAGGTTTTGTCCTCGATGCAGTCACCAAAGGGACTAAAGATTGGACTTTAGTCCCTACCGGTGTTAGGGACCGGGATTAAATCCTCCCCCCCTATATTTGAATCCTTCTTCCTCCCCCGCCAAGCTGCCCGAGCTCGGTTTCTTCTCTGCTCTTCATGTGTTCTTCATGTGTTCTTGATTGATTTGTGCTCACGTCTTGGCCATTGATTCATTTCATCACTTCTACGCCATCATTTACTTGTTTAGAGGTTACCAACTTCATCTTCTCAAGTTTTAGTCTGCGGTTTATCTCATTTTGTAGTGTTGTACATGTTTTTTTTTTTTTTTGATTTCTACACTATTTTAAACACCAATCACTTCATCGTTTAAATATTTCAATGTAGATAACTACAATTAAGACCCTAAAAATTAGTATACACTATTTATTACTATTATGTCTACCATATTATTTGGTTTAGTTATAAAAATACTAAATTTATGGTTTCTTATTATAATTAGTTTTTTAAAAAATAACATTTGGTAATACTTTAGTTTATAATTTTGTTTATAAATAATACATTTGAAAGATTATTTAATTATAACTAAGTATGAATATAAAATTTATTTAGGAAAAACAAGAATAGAGAATTTTAGGTTATGGGTTAGTTGGTTACTTAGAATTCTTTATTTTTGCAATTTGTGATTAGTTTTATTAGTTAATTTAAACAAGTATGCATGTCACATTTCTTGATTAGTTAGAAAAATAAATAACTTTGGTGTTATTTAGTTTTGATAAATAGAAATAGAGAATTTAAGGGAAAGGCGTGAATCACTCTCGGCGTAGCTAGGAAGCTCTTCCGCCTAAAATATGTTTGGTTCTCAAAGTTTGCAGCCCCAATGGATTAAAACAACCTCGGCCCTTAAAATAAAAGTTGCTATGACAATCAAGCTGCCAAACTTTGTTAACTTTAATTTATAGAAAAAATAGAAATAGAGAATTTTAGGTTATAATACTTTAATTTACAATTTGTGACCGGGTTAATTAGTTAATTATAACTAGTATGCCTACCAAATTTCTTGATTATTTAGAGAAATAGATAACTTTGGTGTTTTTTAATTTTTGCTTAATGAGAAAAATTAGAAATAGAGAATTTTAGGTTATTTGTCACTTTTATTTCTAATAAAAAATTAGAAACTTATCATACTTTATGTTGCAATGCGCATACAATGACACGTGGTTGGATGTACAATGCCGATCGCCGCTCCAAAGAATTCATTGATGGTGTGCATTCTTTCTTAAGAGTGGCCGAGGAAAACAAAGCGGGATGGATTCATACGTTGCCCATGTGCCTTGTGTCGAATTTGAAGGAATATTCTAGCTCTAGAAATATTCACTCACATTTGTTAAAGTCGGGTTTCATGCCAAACTATATTTGTTGGACCAAACATGGAGAAACCGGGATATTGATGGACGAATTTGAAGAAGAACAAGAACAACCGGAGCCCCGACGACCTTATTGCTCAATTCGGTGGCTTCGATGATACAAAGAATGGGAGAAGTCAAGAAGAGGGAGGTGCTCCCCGGTGAAGGTGATGCTCTTGTTGATGCCATTCGTGATGCACAGAAAAGAATGTGAAAGTGAAAAAGATAAGGCAAAGTTTGACCGCATGCTAGAAGATCATAAGAAATTACTATACCCATCCGCCCAAGATGGGCAAAAAAATTAGGTACAACACTTTGGAGTTGTTGAAATGGAAGGCCTGAGAATGGTGTATCCGATAAGGCATTTGGGCGAGTTACAAGTGTATTTATGTTTAGTAACTTATTATATAATTATGTTTAGTGACTTATTGTATAATTATGTTTAGTAACTTGACATCGGATTACAAGTGTAATTATGTCAAGTAAGTTTATTAATTGTACTTTTATTTAACTTTATGTGAATTAACTTTCTCATTTCATGTGACTTTATTATGTACCTTTATGTGAAGTAACTTTATTAATGATACTTTTATTTAACTTTATTAACTTTGTCATGTCATATGACTTTATTATGTACCTTTATGTAAAGTAACTTTATTAATGGTACTTTTATTTAACTTTATTAAATATTTCATGTTATATGACTTTATTATGTACCTTTATGTAAAGTAACTTTATTAATGGTACTTTTATTTAACTTTATTAAATATTTCATGTTATATGACTTTATTATGTACCTTTATGTAAAGTAACTTTATTAATGGTACTTTTATTTAACTTTATTAACTTTTCATGTTATATGAGTTTATTATGTAACTTTATGTCAAGTAACTTTATTAATGGTACTTTTATTTAACTTTATTTCTTGTGGCGCTACATGACCAATTGAATTCTAACAACTTTTGCAGAAATGACCGATCCGAATGATAACATGGATGATGCGATGATGGACCTAATCAACAAAGGCGCCAACCAAAATCCCCAAGTCGAAGGTGATGAAAATGAACAAATAGATGATGGGAGTCGATGCCGGCGATTATGAAGAACTTGTGGGAGACAATCCCGATGAGATCTATCTACAATCTAGTCTCTATGTATATACATGAAATTAAAAAGAATGACTTTTGTATTAATACATTTATACTTGTTTGTGTAGCCCTCTGGATCAGCGACAACTACCGGGAGTGGTAGAAAAGTGCGAGGCCCGAAGAAGCCGTTGGAGGGTCGGTACATTCTATCGGAATTGACGAGGGTACAGGCCAAGTACTTGGGGAACATGCAAGGAAATTTGTTGCTCACTTTGTGGATACTTAGTGAGGGACAGGGCTCCCGATCGGTGCTCGAGAATGGAGGCAACCGAAAAGACAACCCCGATATTAGTTATGTCTCGGATCGTGACAAGAAATTGCTATGGCAAGATATCCTTGAAAGATTTCCACGCCGGATACAGGATGAATCTTTGAAGGAGAAGGTTCAAACATGGGCTATGCGAGAAGATGGCCAAACAATTTTAGGCTTGGAAGAAGAAACTCCGAGAAGACTTTTGTTGCAAATAACCGGACGCCGGATTTCACCAACAAGGCCTATGTCAAGTTGAGGCCTTTTTGGGATGAGTTCGTACAATTTAAGAACTTCGGGATGTGGGTCAAGCACGGATGATCCGTAATCGGGAAAATGCTAGACACAAGCAATACCACCATCACTTGGGTTCGGTGGCTCTGGGATCATATTCCCAAGTGGCGTAGGCGGAACAGGGAGATTGTTGATAAGGGGATAGAACCCGAGAATCACTCAACCGGCCTTGAAAGGCCAAGTATTGGTTCTTCGGCCATGGGGAACCCCGGACCTAGAGACCGGAAAGGTGGTGTACGGCGAGAGAAGTCGCAGAGAGTGGGCCGTAGACCGGCATATGCCCGAGGATTAGGCTGAAAGTGGCGCCCGGCAGCCAAATAGAGAGAAGGATGAGTTGACATACGCCACGGAGAGACTGGCTGAACACGGTGGGCGAACAAGAGGCTATGGGGAGATATCGTGGGAGCATGGCTTCCCTCAAGATAGACCCACTTATAGAAGCCGCCAAAGAAAGAAGGAAGAGGAGGCGGAGCGATTGCGTAGGTTGGAGGCAATGGTGATGGAGTCACAAGCAGCGGCTCGTGAAAGCGATACAACGAGAGAAAAAGCACTTGAAGAGAGAATGAACGAGGAAATCAAAAGGCAAGTGCGGGAAGTCAGAAGTTCTATGCAAAGGCAAAAGCGCATCGAGCCGGCGATCAACATTAGCCCCCCCTTTGTCGGTTGAAAAGCGCTTGTGCTTCCACGGAGGTGCCAACTATTCAAGACGGCGTGGGGGCTGCGCTTTTCGGTGGATGACGTCACCGAAGCAAGGACAACATGTGAGCTGCACATTCCACGGGGGGGCTACCACCATGGTTGCCGTCGGTGTTGTAACTCCTATCGACCCAACGAAGACACCAAGAATCCATGGAGCCATAGTTCCAAATTGGATATGCTAATGTCTCCGTGGATAGAGTTATGAAAGGCTATGAAAATGTGCAGCTCGAGATAGAAGGAGGCGATGGGGGGAGAAGACTCTAGGGCAAGCGCGAGAAGGCATTCATTTGTTGGCGCAAGCGCTACATCATTATTCACAGGGGCTTCACCTAGTAGTGTACCACCACCTCCTCGTCATGAACCTAACCCTAGGTGGTGATTAAACTTTACGATACATTTATTCACTAACTTTATTTTGCATTTCCTTAGTTAGTTAGCGGTTTACTCATATACCTCTTTGGTTCCACAGGTGGTCACCAACATGTCATAGCGCCCGCGGGTGATGACGAGGCAAAGGCAAGACACGGCCGCATCGCCCCAGGCCGCAACGCCGCCTCCTCGGGCTGCAACGCCACCACCTCGGGCTCCAACACCGCAACCTCGGGCTCCAACACCGCCACCACGTGCTCCAACGCCGCCACCTCGGGCTGCAACGCCGCCTCCTCGGGCTCCAACACCGACACCGGCTGCCCCCCTCGCCTCCACGTCGGGCTCCAACCCCGCCACCGGGTGCCCGCGCTGCCCGGCCCGGAGAGAGGATGGGGAGGCATGACCGCGGAGAGGCGCGTTGGCGTGCCACGGCGGTGCGACGGCTTCTACAAAGCCATGATTGGCCTCAACGAGGCTCAAGGGGAGCAAGGCGGAGCTCACCGAGACTTGGTACGCTCACCGGGTTGGGCTGGAAGCGCAGCAGAGCAAGGTTGGCGGCGGAGGACGGCGGTCCCGCAACGCGAACCGGGCGGCGTGCTATGCGTTCGCCGAAACCGCGGGGGTATAGCTGAAACCGACGGGCCCGTGAGCTTCACGGTGACTAGTCGGAGCTTCTGCCGATGCTGGTTGGGTCGGAGAAGAGCCGAACGAGCTAGCCGTGGTGGAGATGGAGCCCGCGGCGGAACACCGCGCAGACCGGTGGCGAGGTTACGCTCCCGAGCATCTACGGTGATAGAATGCTCAAGAGCGGCCCTACCGTTGTCACCAGCTCAAAGCGTAGATGGGCACCGCCGGTTCTGCCGGAGACGCATGGAGGCGACCTGGCCAGGGTGAGCGGCTCGGGGAGTCCGACGACCGGCTACGAGGAAGAAGGCGAGGCGCGGCTTCTTCTCCGGTGGCCATAGCTCGCAATAGCGAGATTCTAGAGAAGCGCTAGGGACCGGGCGGAGCTGGTGGCAAGGTGGACACAGTGATGGTGGAGTGTCTTTGTGCGAATTTTGGCGGCGGGTGAGGGTGCTCGGACGGCGCTGGACAGGGAAGGAAGAGAAGTGAGGCCAAAAACACCGTGATGCTAGATAAGGATGGCGGGATGGACTCCAGCAACTGCTAGAGCTTCGCCACGCAACGCAGACGCGTGTCCCGCGTGTAGAGCAAGCCAAAAGGGACACGGCGGCCATCGGCGGTGAGCAGCTGCGTCAGCTGCTTCACTGTACCATGGCGATGGTACAGTGTCGCGCCTGACAGAGCAAGTTTGTGCTCCTAAAACTCATTGATCCCGTCCGAATTAGGAGTTGAGCATGTTGACTAATTTATTCAGCTAAGTGAGATCTTCAACTTTACCAACATGGTCTAAGTCTAACTCTCAACGGTTGAGGAGATACCTGGAGGAGAAAAGGAGATGGATGAACTGGACATGCAGTTTCAGTAAATGAAACTGAATGCAGTCACAAGCTGCAGTTGGCCGGGTTACTGTAGCAAACCTTCCCCTCTTTGCTGTTTTCTCAGAATTACTTTCAAAAATTGAACTGAACTCAAACTTTTCCAAAAATACAGATTTTTCAACATTTTGTGCTCTAAAACTTTCATTAAACAAGTTTATCAAATTCCAAATATTTTTAAAATTGGAGTTTGAATTTGAAAAAAAGGGTTTAAATTCCAACTTTTGGGATTTTAAAATTACTTTCAAATTTTGAATAAAAGATGAAAATCTCCAAAAATAAAAGTTGTTTTATTTTTCAATATCTACAACTTTTATTTACAAATATTTCTCTGAAACTGAATAGATTTTGAATTGGGGTCTAAAATCAAAAAGGGGAACAATCCCCAATTTAAAGAACTTTTGAAATTACTTCAATTTTCATTCAAAAACTTGAAAAACTTTATATACCAAACTTGTAGAGCTCAAAGAGATGCACAAACTATATTTTTAGAGTTTTCCCAGATTTAGAATATTTTGAGGTAAAATTGAGAAAGGGGTAAAAAGCTTTTGAATTTCAAGGTTTGGAAAAGGATTTTCACATTGAATCTTTGGGCAATTAATTAATGATGTTGTGGTACTTTTCAAGCCCAACCAATGGCATACTTTCAAAGTACAAAGTTCATACTTTGAAATGGTACCAAAATTTAGCAACTTTTATTTGCAAAATTAATCATGGTTAGCTCCTAGGAATTGAAAATGAAATTAAAATTCCAACACTTAACCACTTGGGTTAAGGTTTGGCATTTGAATTCAATTTCAAATTTAATTCTTTCTTTTACATTGTTTGTCTTGTAAAACATATTTAAGATATTAAACATAGTTAGCCAAACACTTAAATCACTCCAAGGTTGCTTTTAGTTTAATCACTTTTATAAACTTGATAAAGCATGTAAGTGAAATTTAATTGCTTTTCCACATTATTCTGATTGGCATGTATAGCAAGCTATACTAAAAATCACTAAGCATGATTAACATCTTAAAACACACTTGGCAAACAAGACAAAGCATTACTTATGCAAGGGTCATTAACACCATGAAATGCAATAATGCACCTAATGCTTGGTTATCAAATTAATGACGCATATGATCATATGCTAATTGCATTATCATTGAATTAATAAACATGATGCTTAATGCATAATATGATGACATGGTGGGGTTTAGGTTAACGTAACACGGAGGGTGTTACATTATATCCCCTTAAAAGAAATCTCGTCCCGAGATTTAAGGCTTTAGGGCTAAGTAATGGAAAAGAAAATGTATCAAGCATATTAATTTGAAAGAAGGTCATAAAGCAACAAGGGTTGGGTTGGAGAATTCCAACTAAAATCAAGAGATAGCTATTGGTGGTGAAAGTGCCAACAGAATTACGTATATAAAAGATCAAGGAAAGAGAATACAACAATGGTAGGTTATCTTGTATCAGAGCACCGACTATGAGACTAGTGTCCTCTAGGAAATCCTAGTTTCCGGACGCAAAGAATAACATAGTCACGGGTCGAGATACCAGTTTAACGCCCTCTTGCAGTATCTCTAATTTAAGACATATTGAAGTGACGAGGTCAATAAAGTAGCATGTGATGAAACTAAAAAGACCAAGGTGACACATATTAGAAAAGACCCAAGAAGGGTGAGGTTTGAATAATGGAAAAAAAACATGTCAAGCATATTGAGTTTCAAGAATTTCATAAATCAAGGAAGTTGCTTTCAAGGTCACAACCAAAGTTAATATAGGGTTACAAGGCTAAAGCTTTTAGTGAATTAGGATTCACAAGAAACAAGTTTAACATATACAAGGGGTTGGGATTTCAAAGAATGATCCCAAGGGAGCACTTTAATTGTGGAAAGCGATGGAGGATGATCATTGATCTCGGTACACATGAGCGCCAATGAAGTAACTCATGTGGCTGCAGCACACAGAAGACCCCAGGTTTCGACGCTGTATCGGGATCGTGGATCATGGTACCATCATAAAACACAATTTCGGTAACTCCCGCATGACACATGTCGAACTAACGAGGTCAAGGAAACGACATGTGTTGAAATTAGAAAGACCAGGTAAGACACATACATAAGCAAGAAAATCAAGGTTATATTCAGGTATTTGCTAAGCAAAAGATCCTTAGCAATTCGAGATACAGGGCGAGATCAGTGGGATCTTAATAGCTATGCGATCAATAGCTATTGTTGGATTAAGGAAGGACATATTACCTTTATATGATAGGTATGATGCATGCTCGTCCTATACGTCTTCCCGACGTTAGTTAGCACACCACTCACAACTCACTATAGGGCAATACTTTATACATTAGTCTTGCAGAGTGAGACAGGATTCAGAAAGGTTCTTGGCAAGGTATTGTCGATGAAGCTGACTCTTCAGTAGACTTCCGTGAGAATACTCAGAGACTCTTCAACGTTATGGCTCCGGATTATCTAAAAAGTCTTCTTGACAGCTTGCAGAAACTTTAGAAAGATCATAAGACAAGTTTTAATATTGTTTCATCAAAAACTTTAATTGTAAACTTATTTTGAAGTTTTCGCAAAGCAATACTACAAGTATCTTTGTAAGAATCGCTCTGATACCATTTTGTGGCAGAACCTTCTAAATTATATGGCCCACAAGCACCTGACATTGTCCCTAAGACCTCTGTCAGCCATACTTGTGTACCACATAACTCAAAATGTTCTGTCGGGTGAAACCCCGATTACACCACGATCCTCTAGGATCAACTTCTTACAAAGAACTTGCAGTATTACAACCGTTTTATTCAAATACAACAGAGTAGCGGAAGATTTACAAAAAAAATTACAAGACTTGATCAGAGTTTGATTAAACCAAACTTAACTGAGTATGCGGAAGCAAGGAAGAACCATAGAACACTTGTAAGAGAGCGTCTTAGACGAAAAGTACTAGATCATGTCAAGCCCACTAGCATGACCTAGCTCTGCAGCACTAGTCAGCACCGGCAACAGGGGTCAAACAAACCCTGAGTACAAAAAGTACTCCGCAAGACTTACCCGACCAAAAAAGAGTGGAGAAGACTCAGGAATGCTGGCTGATGGGAATCAAGGTAAGGATTTAGCAAGAATCAAAGACACCTTTTGCGAAAAGAGACTAAGCCAATCCTTACTATAACAATCACTTGTCAAACATGTAACTAATTCAAAACTTTCCAATCTCACAACTTCCATCATTACTACGATGCCGGGACTCGGATCAAGTCTCCCATATCGTGGAGCAACGACGATTCGAATCGCTTATATATCCAGCTGGGGCTTCCTAGCCACACGATGTATGCAGGACCGAACATCTTACATACATCAACTCACGCTTGTATTTCTCCCCCGCCGAACGGGTCCTAGCCACGAGAGTACAAGACACCATCTCCCTACGCCGTCGGGCCTAACCGGCCGACGGTGCGCTCGTAGTGTGGGTACACGCTACTTCCCCGTCCCCGGTTGTCCGTTCTCGCATGGATCATACAAGGGAGCTTACCGCCATTAGCATGCGACTAGTACTATCCAATAACCTCATGATCCTGTGGCCAAACAACGGACGGTCCTTAACCGACACAAAGTGGGCGACACTACACCGGGGCACTAGCCCATCCCGTGCAAGTCACTCCACCGATGTCTCGATTTATTCATCATCATGTTCTTGTTGTGTACCCTTGACCCCGGCCGGAACAAGGATAAACAACAAGCAACATCGAGTTTTCATAACTTCCCTTCGAGGGTATTGTTATCACACTTTTGGAAACAGTTTTATCAAAACCCTATACTAGTAGCAAGGCTAAGCGTATACTAAGCATTTTGAAATCAAAACAGGTATCCGGGGGTAATATATCAAGGTACGGTAAATGCATCAAAGTAGGATGTCACACAACTCTTACACCTAATGCATTATATCATCACATGAAATCATAAAACTTTCGAAATACAAGGGCGGGTTTGAATGCATCCGGGGCTTGCTCAACGTTGCGAGAGAAGGTTAGTTGTTAATCTTGATAGTGACATCTTCGATGGATTCCTCTCTTGAACTTGGATCAACACGAATCTTCTCCCGAAGTTTGATCCACGGAAACCTTCTCCGAACTTGATCAACACAAACCTTGCTCTCACGATCACTACACGTGATAATAATGCATGCTTAATATAATGACATGTATGACATGATGCTAGATGATGCAATATGGATGAAACAACGTAACTCTGTATTATCTTGAGTACAACTTTCCTTCACGGTAAAGTTGCATCAAAAGATCATAATTAGCAATTACGACAACATCGAATAAAGCAGCGAAATCAACATAATTGAATTGTCCAAGGTCATTAGGGTTAATGACCTAGGGTCATCACTCAATCCCAAAGTCAATCAATCCTAATAGTGATTAGGAACTACTAAGATTATTAACCATTTTTACAGTTGTTGAAAGCCACTAATTAACTTGCTAATTGGAGATTAATCAAACTCTAATTAATCAAGGGATTAATTAATTAAACATTAATTAATGAAGGTATTAATTAAGCATAATACAAAAATTAGTCAAAACATGATCAAACTTCATAATTAAGATCATTATCATCTAATTAGCATGCAAAATAAATTTCATGATTTTTGGATTTATATTTTAATTATTAAAAATCATGAAAATTGCATTTATCAATTAAAAAGAGCAATTTATAGCATAACTAAAATAATTAACATGGCCAACACATATTTTTCTATGAAACTACACATCACAAGGATCACACATATATTTTTAGTATATTTTTACTTGCCCAAAGTATTTAATTATCCAAAATAACAAAATCAGCTTTTAAATTCAATTTGGAAGAAAAACGTAAAAAAAAAAAGGGCCTAAACAGGCCTGGCCTTCTTGAGCCCGGCCTTAGGCAAGGCCCATGCCGGCCCAAGGCGGCCTGGCCCGGCCTGGCTCTTCTCTTCTCCCTCCTTTCTCCCGCTTAAACAGAGCGGGGGGGGGACGGCGGCGTCGGCGTGCTCGTGGCGGCGGCGCGACGACGGCGGCTTGCCGCCGCCGGTCCCAAATGAACCAGACAAGGGACGGGAGAGGTGTAGGGAGCTCACCACAGGGTGCTGCCCGCGCTGCTCTGACCGGAGAGAGGATGGGGAGGCATGACCGCGGCGGAGACGCGCGTGGCGTGCCACGGCGGTGCGGCGGCTTCTACAGGCCATGATTGGCCTCAACGAGGCTCAAGGGAGCAAGGCGGAGCTCACTGAGACTTGGTACGCTCACTGGTTGGGCTGGAAGCAGAGCAGAGCAAGGTTGGCGGCGGAGGACGGCGGTCCCGCAACGCGAACCGGCGGCGTGCTTGCGTTCCGCGAAACCGCGGCGGTATAGCTGAAACCGACGGGCCCGTGAGCTTCACGGTGACTAGTCGGAGCTTCTGCCGATGCTGGTTGGGTCGGAGAAGAGCCGGAACGAGCTAGCCGTGGTGGAGATGGAGCTCCGCGGCGGAACACCAGAGCGCAGACCGGTGGCGAGGTTACGTTCCCGAGCATCTACGGTGATAGAATGCTCAAGAGCGGCCCTACTGTTGTCACCAGCTCAAAGCAGAGATGGGGCACTGCTCGGTTCTGCCGGAGACGCATGGAGGCGACCTGGCCAGGGTGAGCGGCTCGGGGGAGTCCGGCGACCGGCTACGAGGAAGAAGGCGAGGCAGCAGCTTCTCCGGTGGCCATAGCTCGCAATAGCAGATTCTAGAGAAGCGCTAGGGACTGGCGGAGCTGGTGGCAAGGTGGACAGAGTGATGGTGGAGTGTGCTGTGCGAATTTTGGCGGCGGGTGAGGGTGCTCGGCGACGGCGCTGGACAGGGAAGGAAGAGAAGTGAGGCCAAAAACACCGTGATGCTAGATAAGGATGGCAGGATGGACTCCAGCAGCTGCTAGAGCTTCGCCACGCAACGCAGAGACGTGTCCCGCGTGTAGAGCAAGCCAAAAGGGACACGGCGGCCATCGGCGGTGAGCAGCTGCGTCAGCTGCTTCACTGTACCATGGCGATGGTACAGTAATCGCCTGACAGAGCAAGTTTGTGCTCCTAAAACTCACTGATCCCGTCCGAATTAGGAGTTGAGCATGTTGACTAATTTATTCAGCTAAGTGAGATCTTCAACTTTACCAACATGGTCTAAGTCTAACTCTCAACGGTTGAGGAGATACCAGGAGGAGAAAAGGAGATGGATGAACTGGACATGCAGTTTCAGTAAATGAAACTGAATGCAGTCACGAGCTGCAGTTGGCCGGGTTACTGTAGCAAACCTTCCCCTCTTTGCTGTTTTCTCAGAATTACTTTCAAAAACTGAACTGAACTCAAACTTTTCCAAAAATACAGATTTTTCAACATTTTGTGCTCTAAAACTTTCATTAAACAAGTTTATCAAATTCCAAATATTTTTGAAATTGGAGTTTGAATTTGAAAAAGGGTTTAAATTCCAACTTTTGGGATTTCAAAATTACTTTCAAATTTTGAATAAAAGATGAAAATCTCCAAAAATAAAAGTTGTTTTATTTTTCAATATCTACAACTTTTATTTACAAATATTTCTCTGAAACTGAATAGATTTTGAATTGGGGTCTAAAATCAAAAAGGGGAACAATCCCCAATTTAAAGAACTTTTGAAATTACTTCAATTTTCATTCAAAAACTTGAAAAACTTTATATACCAAACTTGTAGAGCTCAAAGAGATGCACAAACTATATTTTTAGAGTTTTCCCAGATTTAGAATATTTTGAGGTAAAATTGAGAAAGGGGTAAAAAGCTTTTGAATTTCAAGGTTTGGAAAAGGATTTTCACATTGAATCTTTGGGCAATTAATTAATGATATTGTGGTACTTTTCAAGCCCAACCAATGGCATACTTTCAAAGTACAAAGTTCATACTTTGAAATGGTACCAAAATTTAGCAACTTTTATTTGCAAAATTAATCATGGTTAGCTCCTAGGAATTGAAAATGAAATTAAAATTCCAACACTTAACCACTTGGGTTAAGGTTTGGCATTTGAATTCCAATTTCAAATTTAATTCTTTCTTTTACATTGTTTGTCTTGTAAAACATATTTAAGATATTAAACATAGTTAGCCAAACACTTAAATCACTCCAAGGTTGCTTTTAGTTTAATCACTTTTATAAACTTGATAAAGCATGTAAGTGAAATTTAATTGCTTTTCCACATTATTCTGATTGGCATGTATAGCAAGCTATACTAAAAATCACTAAGCATGATTAACATCTTAAAACACACTTGGCAAACAAGACAAAGCATTACTTATGCAAGGGTCATTAACACCATGAAATGCAATAATGCACCTAATGCTTGGTTATCAAATTAATGACGCATATGATCATATGCTAATTGCATTATCATTGAATTAATAAACATGATGCTTAATGCATAATATGATGACATGGTGGGGTTTAGGTTAACGTAACACCAGAGGTGTTACAGATTTGATACAGAGTATATAATAACATGGAATTAATATACCAAATGTTAAGTTCCAAACTGTAAGTCTTTTGTTTTCCTCTTTGCTTTGTCGTATATTAAACTAAACTTGTCGAACTTGAATTTAATTTATATAAAAAATATATTAACATCATGTATGATATCAAACAAATGCATTGTCGAAATGGTGTATGTATGTGTATAGTTTCAACTTTTTCATCAGTTGCTCCTACATGAGTCATCACTTCGGGCATGATGTCACACACACATTAGTGTTGAAAGCCACAGAAATGAACGGCAAATAATGAATCGGGCCGGGCCTCGTGATTTCCAGTTTCTCAAGTCGGCGGGGGTCCCACCTCTGACATAGCCTGCCTATTACTTGCGGATTTCTCATGCCGCTGTCTTTTTTCTTTTTTTTTGAATTCAATAAATTTCTGTAGGGGCCTTGGCCCCTCCAGTTTCCTCAAAAAAAAATAATGTGTATGTATATAGTTTCATTCCATGTGCAAAGCTAGGGTACGGTATAATAAGCACATATTTGATGTGATGTATTTCCTCCGTTCTAAATTATAAGTCACTTTGTCTTTTTTGATACAGTCATTTTGCTATGTATCTAGATATAATAATAATATGTTTAGATATATAGTAAAATAGATGAATCAAAAAAATCAAAGCGACTTATAATTTATAACGGAGGGAGTATTACATTATTTAATGTGTTCCATGGGGAATTGATCATTATCTCCCTAAACCTGTCTTTAAGTTTGCTAAACACCTTTTTAATTTCCTCACGGTTGTCTTTTGCTTTCAAAAAATCTGTATGTCTTAGAGAGATCCTCAGCACGGTTGTCTTTTGCTTTCAAAAAATCTGTATGTCTTAGAGAGATCCTCAGCCTGTAGCAATAGACGGATCAGATTTGTAGCAAACATTTCTAATAGGTACTTGAATCGTTATATGCATTAGCTAGGTAATAAGACATGCTTTCCATCAAACCTCGCGATCACAAAGTAAAATAAAGAAGAACTCCTCCAGCATTTGATGTGGGAATTGTTGGGTAAATAATAAATATTGTATTTCCTGTAATAAAAAGCCAAAAATATTAGGTATGCACGTAATAATATATATATATATATATATATGTGTGTGTGTGTGTATATATATATATCAACCTACTAATGCATCAAGTTTTTTTTCCTACAGCCACACACGAAAAACGTCCTCCGCTGAGGAGTCCCATCTTGATGCACCCACAAAATTATACCCAAGAATACAACATAATTAAAATAGACCGCCTGGGATTTAATTTCAATCATTCTCTCCGCTCTCATTCACATCGGACGGCCTGGATGAAAAGTGTCACACTGCTCCTTGTTCCGCCTGAGCCCAGGCACCATAGGCCGCAGCTGCGCAGCCACGGTTCGATTCTCAGTTTTTTTTTTTTTTTTCTTCTCTTCTTTTCCACCGGCTCTCCCCTCCCTCTCCGTCCCGAGGCGACCGTGGGCGCTGGGAGATGCGTCCCCCTGGGCGGCGCTCCGGCACGAGCGGTCCCCCGGCGCGAGCGGGCCCTGGTGGCGGCCCTCTTCCCTCTCCCTGATGCCTACGGCCTTCGTCTCCGATGACCCAAACCCTACCTGCCGCCTACCTGCCTCATATGCCCTCCGTGTGCGGTGCGGGCGCGGGGGATTCATCGCGCGGCGCCGCTAGGAGAGCGAGAGGGAGGGAGCCTTGGCCCGGTCTGCAGGTCCCCAGGCTGCTCACGCCGCCGCCCCACATCACGGCTCTATCGATTGATGCCTCCTCCTCTCCGATCCTCCTGCCCGTGCAGATCCATGCCCGATCTGATGGCGGGCTGGTTCGACGCGTGTACATGAAGGTGGATCCACAGGCTGCAGCCGCGCCGTCCTCCAGGCGGCGCTAGGATCCGGCAAGCTGCGCATTGAGGGGTTGTTGAGCTTCAAGCGGGCACATCAGGCTGCGCTGCTGGTGGAGACCGAGATCTCCATCCGGACATCAGCCGCCATGCCCGATCATTACTTCGTTTGTGCAGGTGGAAAGAACAAGATCGATTTGTTATCAGCTACAAGTGCTTGCTGTTTCTTGCTTCCTAATAAGGTGCTTCCTGTGTATCAGGTACCAACTACCAACGCAAGGTGAGCCATCAGACAATATTCAAGATTCAAAGTTACAAATTTTGTTGAAAACATTTTCTGCGTGAAATTGCAGCAAACTGGAGTGACATATGAGAGGAGTGGCTATTGGATGGGGCAGGATTTGTAGGATTCTAGAAAGTGGCAGCATGAGTTTGTGATAAAACAGGTGATGAGGCCGGCTTCTTCGTGCTCGGCATCGTCGCGCCGGTCGCCGCCGCCGCGTACACGGTCTGCAGCCCCTTGGGCAAAGGCGACCGGTGCCACGACCTCGCCGCCTGCTCCGTAGTCGTTCCAGCATCATCGGCGGCGACAAAGACGACGACGCCGCCCCCATCGGGCAGCACGTCGTGGTGGAGCCGGAGTGGGCCGGCGGCATGCTCGACTGCGCCGGCGGCGGGCGAATCGGCGGCGACCACCGCGTGCCTCTCGCTGTCGTGCATGTTCTGCGTGTTCGGGTGGAACGCGGAGGCGGCTGGGCTTCGGCAACTCGTGCGTGCACGCCGCCACGTTCGCGCTCCTGTGCTTCGCGCCGCTCTGGGTGCTGGGCGTGTCGGCGCTGCACATCCACGACCTCGTCGTCGGCGACGCCGTGGGCGGCGCCCGGCGTGCTGCTCTGCGCCGCCCGGCCTGCTCTACGGCGGGTACTGGAGGGTCCAGATGCGGCGGCGGTTCGGGCTCCCCGCCCGGCAGCACCGCGTGCTGCGGCTCCGCGGAGCTCACGGACTACGCGCGCTGGCTCTTCTGCTGGCCCTGCGCGCTCGCGCGCGAGGAGGTCCGCACCGCGAGCTTGTACCACGTCGACGGTGAGGTCTTCTACTCCAGGGTCGTCGTTGACGACGACGGTCATCACGCCGACGACATCGAGGAGCCGTTGCTTGTGGTGGCTAATGGTCGTGACGTTTTCAGTGCGGCGGAGACGGTTTCAGTGTCACAGCAGTCACCAGCAGCGAGTGAGCATCTGGTTGTCGTTCATGGCGAAACAACCATGGCTCCTCCACCTGTTCAGGTCGTCGTCGTGCAGGTGGAAGACGAGTGCAGTGTGGTTCGTCATGGGCACACGAGTCGTTCGTGTGTTTCGTCATCGGCAACGGCGAGCGAGGAAGATGATGTGTCTGTTTTGGAGGCGACGTCGAACGGAGAAGTGTTGGAAGATGATGATCGTAGTATGTCGTCTGATGGGAGTTGGAGTGTGGAGAAGGTGAAGAGACTGATCAATATGGTCACCCTGGTGTCTCTGCCCATTCTTTTGTACACAAGAGGAATTATTCTGTAGAGAAGCAGGTGGGAATTGGGGTTTTATGTTGTGCAGCAGATGCTTCTTTCTCCACTTTTGTTGGTGAAAATAGGATTACAAGAAGTCGAATCTTTAATCTTTATGGAGTTCATTGGGTGTATATACAGGAACACATACTTTTGTCATAAAAGTGCACAAGGTTTAGATGGAATTGTAATTTTTGTATTTTGGAGTAGTAAAGCCCAACGGCAGTAAAGTCATTTTGTAAAAACAGGACTTTACAACAGTGCAATCATCCACAAGCATATGAACTGTATTTCTGAAAACAGATGAAGGCGAACCAAACATATGTCTGCATATAATTTCATCCGGATGTTTTGAAACAGAATTGAAATGACAAGGAATATAAGAGACGAAAATAATCAGGCCTGGGCACATGGAGCCTGATTTTTTTCTTCTTCACCTATTCATTATTCTATAATGAGCAGAGTAGAACAAAATAGAGTTGAGTATGTCTATGAATTTATTTATCAGACGCTGGCTTGGCACCTGTTTTTCTGAACTTATAAAATCTGATTGTCACTATTCATGTTCCTTTTTGTATCTAAACCTCAAGTTCTTCAGAATAAATGGCACACTGAACTGCAAGTCTCACATGGTGTGCTGAAAGCACCTGTTATATATTTCCTCTTTTTGTTTGGATGTCTTGAACTCTTGATTACACGTTTTGGAACCTTTTCTGTTTGGCTTAACAAGCTGATTCAAGTAGTCTAGATAGCATCCACACTAATCATGTATTTGGAAGAATGGCCTCTCGGTTTCTCCCACATATTTGGACGTAGTTTCTTTGTCCAATCTGAACTGAACGGCCATCACTGCATATTGACAGCATGCCAAAGTTGATTCACGTTCACCTGCACATCTACTGAATACAAACAAACTTGAGACTGAATTGAATTGGTCCATTCGATTCACTGTGCCTGCCCATCTTGACTTTCCAGTGCTATTCCCTGCTGAAATCTTCTGACGGTTTCAAGCACCAGCAACAAGACCAGGTTCAAGTCTCAGTTTCAGTAGCAACCTGCCAATCTTGACAGGAGTCAACACTTCACTCTTCTCCCAGAAAGAAGCAATCCCTTTCGTTACAGTTAGTATCTCTCTTAACAAAATCATATCAAGCAGCAACATGTATTAATATATATGTTAAACAGCTGCAACTACGTAGTAGCACAACTAGTAGCTTCAGAAGTTCAGATCAAGGAAGCTACTCTGACTGACAAGAAGAAGAAGAAGCTTGCAATTGCAATGGAGTCACACGAGACATCAGGCAAGCAAATCGAACGCCATGGCAAGGCGAAGAAGGAGGAGAGGTTCCTGGACTTCCTCAGGGCGGCGCCATCCAAGGACCTATGGCTGCACCGCTTCAGCGTGACCGCGCCGCACGCCATTCTCCGCCGCGTCGCCACCGTCCGTTACGTGCCGGCGGCCTACGCCCGCTTCTTCCCGCTCCGCGCGCCGGCGTTCGCGCGCACGGTGGACTGGCGCGCCCTGTGCTCCCGGTGCAAGGCGTGGGCGAGGCGGCCGACGAACGCGGCGCTGCTCGTGTGGCTCGCCTTCGTCGCGGCCGGCGTCGCGTTCGTGTTCCTGCTCATGACGGGGGCGCTCAACTCCGCGGTGCCCGACGCGTCCCGCCGGCGGCGGTGGACGGAGGCCGCCAACCAGGTGCTCAACGCGCTCTTCACCATCATGTGCGTGTACCAGCACCCGCGCCTCTGCCACCACCTAGCGCTCCTCCTCCGGTGGCGACACGCCGACGCCGCCGAGCTCCGCGCCGTCTACTGCAAGATTGCCGCCGCCGCCGGCGGCGCTGCCCCGCGGCGGGAGCGCCTCCACGTCGCCGTCGTGCTGCTGCTGCTCCACGCCACGTGCTTCGCGCAGTACTCCTACTGCGCGCTCTTCTGGATCTTCACCAGCGAGACGCGCCCCGACTGGGCCGTCAACCTCTGCATGGCGTTCGGGCTCGCCGCCCCCATCGCCGCCGCGCTCTACATGGTGTACGGCCCGCTCGGCAGGAAGATCGTGCAGCTCCCGGAGGTGTCCACCGACGTCGAAGACGACGATGCCGTCACGGCGAAAGAGAAAGACGCAGTGGTGGCCAACGAGGAGTTGGCACGGTGCAGCAGCGGCGGCGGCGGCGGCAGAGCGGCGGTGGCGAGGCCGGAGTGGGCCGGCGGGCTGTTCGACGTCGCCGACGACCCGACTGCGGCGGCGCTGTCGCTGGCGTGCACGTTCTGCGTGTTCGGGTGGAACATGGAGCGCATGGGCATGGGCAACATGTACGTGCACGTCCTCACGTTCGCGCTGCTCTGCGCCGCGCCGGTGCTGGTGTTCGCGGTCACCGCGCTCAACATCCGCGGCGGCACGCTGGGGTTCCTCGTCGGCGCCACGGGCGCGCTGCTCTCCGTGCTGGGCCTCGCCTACGGCGGCTTCTGGCGCGCGCAGATGCGCCGGCGATTCAGGCTGCCCGCCGACCGCTCCATGTGCAGCGGCCGGCCCGCCGCCGCGGACTACGTCAAGTGGCTGCTCTGCGCGCCGTGCGCGCTGGCGCAGGAGGTCCGGACGGGCAACCTGTATGACGTCGAGGATGGCAGCTTGTACCATTTGAGGGGTGGCGATGAGGATGCGGCGGCGGAGGAGAAGCCGGCAATGGCGCCTCTGGAGAGGGAGGGGTGCGTCGCGCCATTGACGGCTGACGGGGCACGGGATGGTGTTGAGTGTGTAGTTGTTGTTGATGCACCGCCGGTGCCGGTGAGGATGCAAGAGGTGAACAATTAAACAGGCACAAAGGTGTGCAATGTTGCAGTTGTAGATGTATCTTTTCAAAAGGAATTCTTTGTACAATTGTACTAGTGCAGTAGTGCTATATACTAATAAGATAGTTGGAGTGTTTGGCTGATTATATAAGCCGACTGATAAAACCTGCTGATTTGCTACGACTATGACCGATAAGTCCTGAAATATGTCTAAATTTTAAGATAATTTCAGGCAACACTCTAATACTCCCAATTAGTGGTACAAGTAAACTGTAACTTTTATGATTTGTTATCTGTTCTCATGTCATACATATCAAATTTTTATCATTGTCTCATTATAGAAACAACTATAAATTGTTTAATTATTTTTATGTCATTATATATCAGATTTTTTAATACCTTTTTATTCTTAAACAAAAACTACATATTGTACAATAATTGTCATCTAAAAACAAAATAAAATTCAGCACCTGAATTTTAGCTAATTGCTACTTCCTTCACCCTAAATTATAAGTTATTTTAAAGATTTTAGAGATTCAAAATTTATAATTTTGATCAAATTTATATACTAAGATAAGATCCATTTGATGTTATAAATTTTTATATTTTTTTATAACTTTGATTAAATTTAAGATGTTTTGATTTTCTAAGAATGATTTTAATTTGCAATTTGGAAGGGAGAGAGTAACGTCCGCCGTGTCCTGCTTTGTTTGGCGCTTTGATGTCGGGCGCCGCCGAGGCCATCCGCAGTCTCCTGCTCACCGGCGTCAGCCCCGGCAGCCACCTCCCACCGCTCACCGTCAAGCAAATCCACGGCCACCTCCTGCGCCTGGACCTTCTTCTCACCGACCTCTCCCCGCTCCTTCTCCGCGCCCTCTCCTCCACTGGTCTGCACCTAGACGCCCTCCGCTTCCACTCCCTCCTTCCCGACCCCTCCCACCTCACCTTCCCCGTCGCGATCAAGGCCGCCTCCCGGCTCCCCGATCCGCTCCCCGCCGGCGTGCAACTCCATGCCCGTTCCCTCAAGCTCCCCTCCCACTCCAACCCGCACGTCCTCACCTCCCTCCTCAACCTCTACGCCAGATGCGGCCGGTTGCTCGACGCCCAGAAGGCGTTCGACGAAATGCCCCACCCCAGCACCGTCTCCTGGACTGCGCTCATCACCGCGTACATGGACGCAGGGCGCGCTAAGGAAGCCGTTGGAGTTGCGAGGAGGGCGTTCGCGAGTGGCATGCGCCCCGACAGCTTCACGGCCGTGCGGGTCCTGACCGCGTGCGCTCGAGTCGCTGATTTGGTGAGTGGGGAGGAAGTGTGGAGGGTGGCAGAACAGGAGGGGATCGCTGGGAACGTGTTTGTGGCAACTGCGGCGTTGGACTTGTATGTCAAGTGCGGGGAAATGGATAAGGCCAGGGAAGTGTTTGACAAGATGAGGGACAAGGATGTGGTGGCTTGGGCCGCGATGGTTGGGGGATATGCCTCCAACGGGCATCCACAGGAGGCTCTGGAACTGTTCTTCGCAATGCAGGTGGAGGGAATAAGGCCAGATTGTTATACAGTGGCTGGGGCGCTCTCAGCGTGCACAAGGTTAGGTGCACTGGATTTGGGGCGGCGGGTAGTTGGGACGCTGCAGTGGGATGAAGTTCTTGGCAATCCAGTCCTTGGTACTGCACTGATTGATATGTATGCCAAGTGCGGGAGCACGGGTGAGGCGTGGATAGTGTTCCAGCAGATGAGGAAGAGGGACATTGTTGTCTGGAATGCAATGATCTTGGGGCTCAGCATGACTGGCCACGAAAGATTGCCTTTGCACTTGTTGGCCAGATGAAGAAGTCAGGTATGACATTGAATGATAATACATTCATCGGATTGCTCTGCAGCTGTACACATAGTGGCCTTGTAAAAGATGGGAAACGGTATTTTCATAACATGACTCAGTTGTACCGCTTAAGCCCAAGAATTGAGCATTATGGTATTATGGTCGACCTGCTCAGTCGTGCGGGGTTGCTAGAGGAGGCTCATCAGTTGATTGAAGACATGCCAATCCAGCCAAATGCTGTTGTATGGGGAGCACTCCTTGGTGGGTGCAAGATCCACCGGAATGCTGACCTTGCTGAACATGTGTTGAAGCAGCTCATCCAATTGGAGCCATGGAATTCTGGAAATTATGTCATGCTTTCTAACATTTATTCTAACAGCGAAAGATGGGAAGATGCCGCAAACCTCAGGTTGGAAATGAAGGCAAAGGGGGTCGAGAAGGTCCCTGCATCTAGCTGGGTTGAATTTGATGGTAAGGTCCATGAGTTCCAAGTTGGAGACAGATCACATCCCCTCTCAGATAAAATTTATGCAAAGCTTGATGAATTAGGCATGGAAATGAAGGCCATGGGTTATAAACCGACTACAGAGGTGGTGATGTTTGACATTGAAAACGAGGAGAAGGAACACACGCTAGTGCATCACAGTGAGAAGATTGCAATTGCATTCAGTCTCCTTACTACTGAACCAGGAGAGACCATTAGGGTCACCAAAAACCTCCGAGTATGCAGTGATTGCCACTCTGCCATCAAGCTCATATCAAGGATAACCTGTCGTGAAATTATTGTTCGAGATAACAATCGATTTCATTGCTTTAGAGATGGCTATTGCTCTTGCAATGACTATTGGTAGTATACAGATGGCTTAATTTTACAATATTGGACATTATCTAGAATTGGAGCATCTGCATTTTAATCTTATGAAAAACTGTAGTCAGCTAGAGCTGGGACTGGAGCATAGTTACTAGCACAATGTATGGCAGATTGGTATGTAGTTCCCTTTCCATTGATTTCATTGAAAGGAATTGATAGTTTTCTGATTTCTGCTCTTGCATTTTATTTGTAATCTACTTCAGAAATTAGAATGGCCAAAGTACTGCTTAATTTTATGCTTTCCCCTCTCTGTTTGTGTGAGACTGTGAATAAGAGGCTTAGGCATCATAAATGGTTTATATAAATAAATTTTATTTCTCAAGGGTGTTGTCACCCATTGAACTGTGATTTTTTTAAAACTATATTGCCTGTTTTATGTTCTTTTACCCCAAAACTGATGTCATTTCACATGTCAAGTTTCTACAATGTGTGTTGCTTTCAGATGCTGTATTTCAGACATTTGCTTTCTATTGTGTTGGTCGTAATGGCATGAATTAGTTCATCATTCTTGTTACGTTCATCGCTCTTGTTAGTTATTACAATTTCACTACTTGGTTCTTGTGGACTACAAGTCATCTGTACATTATCATTGCAGAAGAGCCGATATGGTGTTTTCTCTTTCTAAAGACATTAACTGTACATCTTGTCTTTTGGTTACTGATACACATCCATTTGCAGCAAGCTGCTTAAGAACGTCAGTACCAAACTAGCTGGCTGTCAGATCCCTGAGAGCAAGAAAGCTCCATCAGTAAACCTGAATGGCACTGTGTCTTGCATGTCGCTTGTTCCTTCTCCAGTCCCATGGTTTCTGAGGGGGCTTCTTTGATGCCCAGAGTCCAAGGCCTGTAGATTTTGCCTCTTCCTGCCACTGCAAAGTAAAAAAAAAAAAAAAAACCATAAGTGAAAAACTTATAGTGGCAAATGTTGGAGATTAATTTATTTTCTTGAGATGAAAGAAAGTAAAATCGGATGCCATACACTAGTTGATCCTTGAAGATTCTAGCAAATTCAAGTATGAGTTGGAAAGATAAGTCAAAAAGCAAATTGAGTTTAGCAAAAGGAAGAAGTAGTAAAGTTGAAATTGACTATTAGCTAGCGATGAGTTGTAAAGAGAGTATTCTAGCTAATGCTTAGTACTCCCTCCATCCCAATTTATAAGACGTTTGACTTTTTTAGCACCAAGTTTGACCACCTGTTTTATTCAAAAATTTTTGTAAAATATTATTTCTTTTGTCGTGACTTGTTTTATTAATAAAAAAAATTAAGAATAACTTAAATTTTTATGTTTTTGCATAAATTTTTTGAATAAGACGAGTGGTCAAACTTGGGGTGAAAAAAATCAAACGTCTTATAATTTGGGATGGAGGAAGTAGTTTGATTTGACTACTTATATGACGTTTGCCAAGTCTAAGGACTTGCTGACTTGCATACCTCCTTTGTAAGGTAAGTTAGCAAGTTAATAAAAATTAGATTGCAAGGGTGGCTAGTTTTAGATAGTCTTGAGGTATATATGGATTGAAGCTAGTTAGAAAGTTAGAAAGAGTTGTACTAACTTCATATAGCCTTGAGCTGTATTTATATGTGAGAAAAGAGATCATAAAGATATTAGTTTGAAGAATACCGCATCCCACCGATTTGTTGTATGCAACTTCTAACATTTGGTATTAGAGCCTGTGATCCATGTCTTCATCTCCGGCTGTTAGTGGTCCATGTCGCAGCCCACTGTGCACCTATAGTCACTGTTCCCCTTCCATACAGCCAAGGTGCGGGCGGCACCTTGGAGGCACAGAGATGGTCATCCAGCGCGTGGTGAAGGAAGTCGGTGGCACGCTGTATCTGCAGCTGACACGTAAGAACTATGAGGAGTGGAGCCTCCTTATTAAGATGAAGTTGGAGGCTCGTGGCCTTTGGGATGCGATCGAGTATGGTGACACAGATCGCACGAAGGATCGCATGGTTGTTGATGCCATCCTCTCTGCTGTACCCAGAAAGGATATGTACATTAGTAGCGAAGAAAGACATCGAAGGAGGCTTGGGAGGCGATTAAGGCCATCCACATAGGCTCGGATCGCGCACGCAAGATGACGTTGCAGTGACTCCGCAGGGACTGGGAGCTGGTCTCCTTCCATGACAGCGAGTGAATAGATGACTTTGCGCTCCGCCTAACAGGGATGATGAGTTCCCTCAACCTCGATGACGAGGATATCACCGAAAGCAGCGTGCATAATGAGAAGCTCCCGCGTCTGTCCCCAAACAGTACAAGCGGTGGCGATTGCAATTGATACCATGCTTGACAAAACAGACCTATCAATTGAAGAGGTGATTGGGTGACCGAAGGCGGTGGACGAAGATGATGAAGTTGAGACATCAAATCGATCGATCTTCTCTAAAAGCAAGCTGCTACTGATCGAGGAGGAGTGGACAGCTCAGATGTGGGAGAATCGCCACCATGGCAAGGCCCCGCAGAAGAATGAGAAACAAATTAGTAACTATGGCCATGTCAAAGACATGGAGATTGAGCAAGATCAGGATATAAGAGGTACAGAAATTGATATTTGTGAAAAATACAAGCATTCTATGGAGAGATGTTGAAAAACAAAAACTTGCAACAAATGCAAGAAAAAGGGTCATATTGCAAGATATTATAGGTCTCAAGAAGATAAGGAGAAAAAAGCATACTTCATGGAGAAAGAAAGTGATGGTGATGAGCCTACACTCCTTGCCATGTAAGTATGCGAACTTTATCAGGATGCAGAGAATAAGTGTGAGTCTTTGGTGCTAAAAGATGAGAAGGTTGCGCCTACTATGCACTAAAGACGAAGCATTAGAGTCCAATGTATGGTATCTTGACAATGGTGCGAGTAACCATATGACATGTCAACACTCAAACTTTGTAGACCTGGATGAAAGCATCAATGGGCACGCCAAGTTTAGTGATGGATCGATAGTACAGATCATGGGAAAGGGCTCTATCATGGGAAAGGGCTCTATCATGCTCCAGTGCAAAAATGACGAACAATGGCTTCTAAATGAGGTATATTATTTACCTAAGTAGTGCTGTAATATAATTAGTCTTGGTCAGTTAGAGGCAGGCAATAAAATTCTCTTAGATGGAGATTTGTTGTGTATTTGTGAAAGAAGCGGAGAGCTACTAATGAAGGTCCGAAAAACACCGGACATGCTTTACAAGATTGAGTTGCAAATTAGCAGGGGCAACAATATGGAAAAAAATGTTGCAATGATGGAATACAAGGAGAAAGGTTATTTCTCCTAGACAAAATTGGTAAGTTTGAACTCACATTTATGTTCAGATTTGGGTTCTAAAAGGCAGTTGGTAGTACCAACCTTAGCTCTAAGGAGCGTCAAGAGCAAGGGGGAGTTTGATGAGTCGAGAAATCACACAGCCGTGAAAGGAGATGTAAAACACGAAGTATAAGATATATGGGACAAAAGAACCATAGGGTGAAAAACAGAAAAGTTTGGAGACCAAAAGAAATATTCAATGTTATAAAAGAAAAATTGAATGCAAATTCATGCAGTGAGAAGAACAAAGGAAATTATGCGATTGGAAAAGGAAATTTTCTAGAAGATTTTGTTGAAAGAGAATTGCCGCAAAAGAAACAAGATTTCTCAAGAAAACAAAATAAGGGGGAGATTGTTGGAGATTAATTTATTTTCTTGAGATGGAAGAAATCAAAATCGATTAGTGGATGTCATACGCTAGTATATATTGAAGATTCTAGCAAAGAGTTGGAAAGATAAGTCAAAAGCAAATTGAGTTTAGCAAAAGGAAGTAGTAAAGTTGAAATTGACTTGTTAGCTAGCGATGAGTTGTAAAGAGAGTATTCTAGCTAATGAGGTTAGTTGTATTGTGTAAGTGGTAAAGTTTGATTTGATAACTTATATGACGGTTTGGAAAGTTTATATAAGGACCTGCACACCTTCTTTGTAAGGTAAGTTAGAAGTTAGTAAAAATTAGATTGTAAGGGTGGCTAGTTTCGAGATAGCCTTGAGCTGTATATAGATTGAAACTAGTTAGAAAGTTAGAAAGAGTTGTGCTAACTTTAGATAGCCTTGAGCTATATTTATATGTGAGAAAAGAGATAATAAAGATATTATTAGTTTGAAGAATACCACATTGTTATATCCAATTTCTAACAGCAAAATCATATGTCCTGTAAGCCATCATATCTAGATATAGTTTTCAGCTTAAATGATCATGCATGATCGACATATGTTCCTAGAACATTTGATAAGTGTGGCTCAATGATGTTCAGATAGAAAAGAATACTTAGGTTTCTTAGAGTGCCTTGAAACCCACAAATGCATTTAGATGTGGGGAAATTTCTTACGTTTTCAAACTCTGGGCGTTTGTCGTACTTCTTGAAATGATGAACATGACCACACTTCAGCATTTGCTCCTATATATGACTCAGACACACAATAATACTAATTAAGAACCAAAGCAATAAAATTAGAAGGCATGAGCTACTAAATAGTTTCTTTTAAGAAAAGATTCTGTTTTACCTGGATGAACATGTTATCACAATAGATGTCACCCACATAGCGTCCAAATTGGTCCTGCTCATACACATAAATTGTGACACTTTTTCCTCCAATGAGCTTCATTAATTCTTTCTTTGCTTCTTTTCCATATGGCATCTTAAGCTCCGGTGCATCAATGCCCCTATATAACTTATGGATATGAACTCAGAACAGTACTTCCAGATATTATTAGATGTATACACAACTTTTGAGTAACATATACCTCATTCGGATTCTATATTTTCTTGCGAGGGTATCTTTGCCTAAAATGTCTACTACCCTGTTCAATAAAATTGTTGTAAGTAATATTTCCAGTGATTTTAAATAAACCATGTATATGAGTAGGATCACATTGATGTAATTGTATGGCTGTCATTTTCATCATATTATAGCTCTTCTTCCTTGTTTTTTTTTTTCTTTTTGGTTTGCAACAGTTCATCTAATGCATAAACTACATAGTGCATTATTCTAATTATTTTTTAATATGCTACTATTGTATTTTTTGTGCCATTAGGTTAGATTTATTCGATATGCAAAAAGAAAGGTCAGTTGTATTCTGTTGTTTTTATGAGCTTATAATCTATAAAAAAATTTGAAGGTAAACTACAATAGCAGCTCTAGCAGTATTTTATCCAACTTCCACTGAAATTTAATACAAATTAAGTATTGTGCTAAATAAATTTATGATAAGGATTGTTAAGCTCAGTTAGAGTACTTATATCCAGCTTTATCAAGGCTTCTTTGAAGAGCATTAGCTGTCTGATAATCCCTATCAGTGCGTGCTTGCGTTATTCCAATCACCATCTCATGCACTTCAGGTGGCACATCTGCGGACTCCCTTGGATCTGCTGTGTCAACATAAGCAGTAAAAAGCCATCACCATCTCCAATGCACTTGTTATGGACCTGACAATAGTTGCAAGAGATGAGGTAAATGATTAGCAATGTTGATGCAAGGCGTTGTTTAGAAACTTGGTGTTGGAAGTAAGCCTTTCTTTGCAGTGGTTGAACATATATAATATACATATCTGACCGGCAAAGTATTTAGCATAAACTGCACGCCTTCTGGTAGCGATGTTTGGTGATGGTTTGAGTCTGGTACAGGGAGTGATGGGGTCGGCAGATTGTAGAATGAAAATATATCCTGAGGAGAAATCAACATTACAACAATGGTGAGAATAATAGCTTTGTGATTTGAGGTATCAAGAAAGAATTGCTTCTCAATGGAATGAGTTAAACATATAATCTGATGAAATGCTAAAGCAAGCGCTGGTAAGGTTCCTGCCCCAACCAGCTTTCAATGGTCTAATCTAGTTCTAAAGATAGATAGCTACCTCCAAATCAGCTCTCTGAAGGGCAGTCTCAGCCGGTGTTTTCCCTGGGGTTTTCATATCCTTATATGCCTCTGACATGTCCTTGTACCTTTTTTTGTGTATGCAAATAGAGAGGTATAATGCGATTCTGTTAGTTTTTCAATTTGAAGTACAATTATATTGATTCTGTTTGTCATAGAAACAATCATATACATTGGTAATTATATGCTACTCACATATGCTTTCTTACTTGATATACCAGAACGCGTGCTGTTTGTTAGGTTTTTCACCATAGAAACAACAATATCTGGATGCGTCTAGTTGGATTTCATATCAAATTTACTATGGTATACTATGGTATATATATTTTCAAAAAAGTTTGCTAGCATATATAACTAGAAAAATCAATGGTCAAATACGTTACTAGAAACCTTGTCGACACCGTCCTACACCATAAGTAGTAAAACTAATTCAAGGTAGTGTGCAGCTCAGATAAAATTAGTGCACATTTCAAAGAAGTTAATGTCCTCACTCATCCAATCTTAACTAATGCCAGTATATAAAGTAAAACATTAACATTCATCCATGGCCTTCTGATGTATTTGGACTCTCAATTCTTAACAACGTTAGTTAAGAACTGATAGTATTTTCTTCAGACGTACTGTGTGTTGGTACCTTCTTGTTAGCATTAAGCAAGCAAAAGCTTTGCTAGCTTTGCTCATCTGTGTTATATTTCACAAGTTTCAAGTGATTCCCTTGAAACTTAAGTCGATTTGAAAGCGACACCCAACTTATAAAACCCAGCTCCGTACAGTATCTGTTTTTGTGGGTCTGGTAAAGCTTAATTGTATTGAACAATTCAGAGAGGAATGGAATCAATATGCAAATATTAGAAAAATCATCAGCTGCATAAGCTTTTCAAAAGTTCTCTCCCTACCATTTAGTTTGTGCTTTCTTGGATGATGTGACATGCCGTTTGAGTCCTTCAGGAATCTGTGAAAAGATGACAGAGACAAAACAAAATTCCCTTTGTTATGCAAGTCTTTCCCTTTGTTATGCAAATCTCGTTATAGGAAAAGTAGGGGTGAAGTTGGAGGCACGGGAAATTATTCTGATTCCCATGACATGCCATCAATCTCAATATTTGCAACTGTTTCCATACAGTAATATTTTAGCAGTCACAAATATGCCTACTGCTGCAGCTTATTAGATATTATTAATTCATTGCTACCATATCCATCAGTACGTCAAAGAAAATAGAGGTCAGAAATATGAAAGCAAACTTAGCCTAAAAAGATGTGAAAGTAAATTAAGATCCAAATTACGATTTCCAGAGTTTTCTCTGCAGAACTTATGCAGACATGCATGTGCAACCGAAATCTTTGGATAAAATGTAATATGAAAAGTGCTCGTCTTAGCAAATTGATATTTGAAGCTGATGTACATCAATTGTGTTTAAAACAAAACAACCAGACTGTATAAGGCAAAGTTTAGAGTGTAAAGCATTATGTACTTATGCTCATCTCGATCTTTGGTTGCCAAGATGAGTAGGAAGGCCAAATATTCAGAGAGGTTGCAAGAGCTAGTGCCCAGTCGGGCCTCTCCTTTTTTAATATAAATCAGCACATCTCATGCCTGAATCATTTTAAAAAGTTGCGAGAGCGAGGTAACCAGTAGTCATGTTTGCATCCAAAAAATTAACACAATCACACATAGAAGGAAATTAAACCTTCTCCTAGCTAGCAGACCAAAAGAATCCTAGATATTAAACACACAATTTTCTGTAGGTTGGCGTCTTGACGGTGCATGTTGACATCCATTTCATTCATAAAATCAATTGGAAAATTGACTAGCAATATTCCTCATAAAAAAAATCACTAGTAGTGATTGTGCCGTTACATATAGCTAGATTAGTGGGTTGCATGTTTACCATGGATGCGTTGAGCTGCAGGTCCCAGGGCAGGGAGGCGGTGGCCGCCGGTGTGACGCCTCCATGGATGGGACCAAGAGACTGCTGACGAGGCTGAGAGGCTGCTGCAGGCTCACCCTCCCACCTTGAGGCTGTACGGTAGTAGGGGTAGTAATCATCATCATCACCATCACCATGGTCGTCTCCTCTTGTGAAGCACCTGATGATATTTCCCATGGAGATGGATACTTCCCTTCCCTTCCTCTGCCCTGCAGCTGCAGCTCTCTCCTATGTAGTCACTCTCTGCAAAGTGGAATGCACCTGCTTCCTCCCACTTCACTTCTTAAGCTGCCAGAGGTGAAGAGGAAGGCTGCTGGTGGGACCGGCCTTATTGTGTCATTGTGCCAGTGGTAACTGGTAACTAATAAGTGGAGAAAAAAGGTAAAAAAGAAACAAGATTAGGAGGCCTGAAGACCTTCGGTCAGTGAGGTTCAGCAGGGTGGCTACTGACTTGATGACCATTCTTTCAGTCTTGTGTTCTATAGATTAGACAGTCTTTTTTTTTAATATTTAGATTACACAGTCTTGCAATGACTTTTGGTTGTATAAACATAGCAAGAACAGAGAGATCCGTTCCAGACCGGATCTATTAGAACTTAGAAGTTGGCCAGGGGCAAAAGGAGTAATGTCACGTGCTCATATTAACTCAGATTATCTAAATAAACTTATAAATTCCTTAAAATCCTTTCTAGCAGTTTGGTGTCATTTGGTGATCCTTTCTCAACGAAGCCCACTCTAAAGAGCCAGTACCATTTTTCTCCTTGGGACAGTCATGCAAAGGTACAGCGTGTCTGGAGCAGGCGGACAGCCTCTTGGTCAAATGAGTAAATGAAGTACGGAGTAGCAAGGTGGCAGTAGGGCAGGTAGATATGTCACACGTACGCCACGTATGATACGGAATCAAGGGATAATTGAGCCTAAAAGGCCAGAAAAAAAAAGGCGGCGACTTGGGCCGCGGTCACCCCGAACCCTAGGGGGGGGGGCGCCCTGCGCCGCCACCGATGGGGGCGTCGTGGGGAGGCGCCGCCCCTCCCAGCGGGCCCATGTCCACGTGTAGTTATCTTAAGTAATATTTATTTATTAAAGATATTTCGAGATATTAGTTGAATTTGTAAAAAGAAAGGACCGGTCGATAAGGTTCTTTACCTTTTAGAGTTCAATTGGGACTATAAATATAGGAAGATTGTAATCAGATCAATTAAGAAAGTAATTAAGTTAATTCCCATTATTCGTCTCTCTTCCTCTGCGCTTCCTCCCTCTCCTTGCTCCACGCCCCCCCTGCTCCACGCGCCCCCCTGCCGCCGCCGCCGCCCGCCCCCCCCCCCCTAGGGCGCTGCCCTAGGGCCCGCCCCCCTCCTCCCTCCCTCTCCTCCTCCTCCTCCTTCAATCCATTAGCCCAATCCACCCTCCCCACTGCGTGTGTTACAAGATAGCTTTTTTATTATAATATTTAGGGTTTCTACATGAAAATAGTTTTCTAGAAAATAGTTTAGTTATTTTTTACAACAATTTGTTTATTTGTTTAGCTGTGATCATTCTCTCCCCATGCCGGCACAAACTTTATTTGTTTAGCAAGGTTTGGACAGACGAATGGTAACAAACCACTCAATAAAGGCAGGCTGCTACCCACCATTGTTACTGTTTTGCTTGCTTTTTTTCACTACTCCCTTCACGCTCACCTTCAGCTTTCTGTTTCTCTCTCTAGACCATCTCTTGTTCTGCGCAGGTCGCTTTCTCTTTTTTTTTTTTTTTTTTGACACCTCTCATCTGGATACAGCTGTAGCATCTGTTCGTATACAGACACACACCTACACCACACACACGCACACCACACGCACGCCACCATATACATAACCAGACCTACAACTATATTCAGATATGAAGTCGCGTCCTTGTAGAGATCACCAGAGAAGACTCTGTAGACGACGGACACATCGTTGTCCCATTGTGGTACCACGCGCTGAGAGGCTGCACTAAAATTTATTTCAGCGGAAATAACCCCGGTGAGGCGCGCAAGCTCGTCCCAGCCAGAGATCGAACCGCGAGCGGCTGCTTCCACACCTGGGAAGCAGACCAACTGAGCTATCGCTCAGTCCTGGCTTTCTCTTTTCTCTTCTCCGCGTTGCGTTCGAATCAACCTACGTGTCCTGACAATTCAGGTCGGAAAGTTGGAGAAGCCCTCAAAAGAAAAATGGAATCCATGGATAGATAGATCACACGTACTGAGCCCATTTTACATGTGTCTCTGCAACAGTTCGTCGATGACGTAAGCTCTTACATGTCTATGCAATCCCACGTAGACAGTGACGTAGTCTGGTCAGCCCACCAGTGACACTCACAGTACTATGACTGGCGGCACTGACTTTAGCTTGTTGACTACTGCCGCCATGCTTGAGATTCAGGGGTCCTCTCCCAACACACTATAAATTCTGGGACGAACAAGATCGTGTCATCTCCAAAACATTCTGAACTCTGAAGAAGCAACACAGCACTACAGCAGCAGCTGAAGCAGTAGAGATTAGCTAGAGAGAGCAGAAGAAGCATACATACCATCTCGATCGCCATGGCTGCTGCTGCTGCTGCTGCTTCGTCAGTGTCGCCGCCGGTGGTGGTGCCGCGCATGAAGCTGGGGTCGCAGGGGCTGGAGGTCTCGGCGCTAGGCCTCGGCTGCATGGGCATGTCCTTCGCCTACGGCCCGCCCAAGCCGGAGGCAGACATGGTGAAGCTCATCCACCACGCCGTCGCCGCCGGCGTCACCTTCCTCGACACCTCCGACTACTACGGCCCGCACACCAACGAGCTCCTCCTGGGGAAGGCGCTGCAGCAGCAGGTCGCCGGCGGCGGCGGCGTTGTCAGGGACAAGGTGCAGCTGGCCACCAAGTTCGGCATCGTGTACGTCGACGGCAAGCAGGAGGTCCACGGCGACCCGGCGTATGTGCGGGCGGCGTGCGAGGGCAGCCTCCGGCGGCTCGGCGTCGACTGCATCGATCTCTACTACCAACACCGCATCGACACCAGGGTGCCCATTGAGGTCACGGTGAGTGTTTGTTTTCACGCTATTTTTATTGTTTTCCAAAAAAAAAGTGCTCGTTGGTGATATTCAAAAATGGATTAATTCGTAGTTCATTTTTAATTTCCCTTTAATTAAAATCCACGCTGCACCTGTATTTTTTTAGAATATTTTTCATAAACTTGGTTTTGCATGCGTTGTTGCTAGATTTCCGAACTCAAGAAGCTAGTTGAAGAAGGGAAGATAAAATACATAGGTTTATCGGAAGCATCTGCTTCGACAATCAGAAGAGCTCATGCAGTTCATCCTATCACCGCGGTGCAGCTGGAGTGGTCATTATGGTCTAGAGATGTAGAAGAAGATAACATGTTCTAGTTTTTTTAGAACTTTTAAGATTTTTTTTTTCTGGTGCGCCTCATCAGGATAACATGTATGTTAGAGGCCTCTAAATAGTAATAGTAATAGTAACATACAACATTAGTTGCGTCTTTTCATTAAGAACTTCATTGCTTTGCAGATTTTTCCTAGATTTCAACCAGAGAACCTTGACAAGAATGCCCAAATATTTGATCGTGTTAATTCCATGGCGACAAGAAAAGGATGTACGCCATCACAACTTGCACTAGCTTGGGTTTGCCACCAGGGCAGCGATGTTTGTCCCATACCTGGCACTACAAAAGTCGAAAATTTCAACCAGAATATCGGAGCATTATCTGTGAAGCTCACACAAGAGGAAATGAACGAACTTGAGTCCTATGCTGCTGCTAGTGATGTCCAGGGAGACCGATATCTTCAAATGGATAACACCTGGAAGTATTCTGAGACTCCTCCACTATCGTCTTGGAAATTAGAGTAGCCTGATGTCCAACTTTTGGTATTATGTAAACAAACAATTTCTAGTATCTTCAACTATGTCCAATGTCATGACATGGCTTGCAGAAGGAGTTGTTCAAATGTTTACATTGCAATCATGGCCTTTAGATCTGCTTGGTTTTGTTATCTACACCAGCATGCCTATGACTATTACTCATCATAGCAGTAAATAATGTTATGTAAGTGAGAGCAATATGTTGAATTGAAAGTTTGGTTCTGGGATTCGGGCCGAACGGACCGAATTTCACTGAAATTCATTCATTTCGGCCCAGCCCGAGATAAAATCAAATCGGTGAAATTATTTTGGCCCGATTTAAATTTGAAGCCCATTTTATAGTCCAACAACAAGCCCACATATACTCCACAGCAATACAACACTGAAACCCTTCCTTGCTCACGTCGGTACTTCCTTTCGAGCCGTCGCCAGCGACGGCATATCGCTCCTCGCTGCCTGCGCCAACGCTTCAGCAGCCACTGCGAGACTCGTGCTTGCTTCCCCAACATCGGAGCTCACCCATGGATGTTCCTCAACGCCGCCCACGAGCTATGGCTGCTCCTAGAAGCCCGCAGCCGCGCCGTCTCTGTCCCAGGCATGTCGTTAGTCTCATCTACTCGTCTCGCTGCTGCCACCGCATCGTCGCCGCCTTTCTTGCAGCCTATCCATCCCACGCTGGCCCTGCATGCTTCCTCTCCATTCCCACAGCCACTTCTGACAGTTTGAGGAAATTTTGTTTAAATTTGATCAAATTTCATTCAAAATTTGAGTGAAAATCGTTCCGAATTTTTTGATTTTCCCGAAATTCGTCCAATTCGGTGTCCAATTTGAAACTAGGGTGTATTTCATATATATATTCATCACTCCTAGGTAGTGGCGTGCTAAGAAATACGGCGTTGGCTGGTCACATAAGTCGACAGATAATACAAGCCGACTGATTTGCTGTGAGAGAAAAATACTGTTCGAACGGCTGATAAGCCCGGTTATAAGACTCCCAAATCCACCTTTTTTGTTCAGGAAAACACTAATTAGTAATGAAAGGAAAGAAGGAAGATTGTGCCGTTATATATAGCCTGGTTAGTGGGTTGCATGTTGACCATGGATGTGGATTCGATGTCGAGCTGCAGGTCCCGGGGCAGGGAGGCGGTTGACGCTGGTGTGACGCCTCCATGTATGGGACCTAGAGACTGCGACGAGGCTGAGAGGCTGCTGCAGGCTGATCCTCCCACCTTGAGGCTGTAAGGTGGTAGGGGTAGTAATCATATCATCACCATCACCATGGTCGTCTTCTCTTGTGAAGCACCTGATGATGTTTCCCATGGAGATGGATACCTTCTCTTCCCTTCCTCGACACTGCTGCAGCTCTCTCCTGTGAAGTAGTCATTCTCTGCAAAGTGCAAAGCACCTGCTTTCTCCACTTCACTTCTTATTCTGGCAGAGGTGAAGAGGATGGTGCTGGTGGGACCGACCTTGTATCATTGTATGAGTGATAATTAAGTGGACCAAAATAAAGAAGATACAAGATTATTAGGAGGCCTGAAGACCTTCGTTCCAGTGAGGTTCAGCAGGGTGGCTATTGACTTGATGACGACCATTCCTTCAGTCTTGTGTTCTTTAGATTAGGGAGTCATGCAGTGACTATTGGAGTCTTGCAATGACTATTGGTAGTATAAACGTTGCATGAACAGAGAGATAACAGTGGCGGTGGGTGGATACGTTCCAGACCGGATCTATTAGAAGAAGTTGGCAAGGGGCAAAGGAGTAATGTCACGTGCTCATATTGATACATCGTCTAAATAAAATTATGAACTAAAAAATCTTTTGTAGCAATTTGGTGTCATTTGGTGATCCCTTCCCAGCGAAGCCCACTCTAAAGAGTGCATTTTAGTGAAAGGTACAGTGTCTGAAGTCTGAAACCTGGCGAAAGGCTCCAGCAGGACATCCAGACTTGGTCAAATAAGTACATGCATGATGAATTAGCAAGGTGGCAATATGCCTGGTATATAGGGTTTACATTATAATATTAGGCTTCTTTGTACATAACTTTTTTGGAAAATATTTTGCTGATCTGTTTTGCTGTGATTATTCTCTCTCCATGCGCCTATATACTATATACATCGGCACAAAGTCTATGTAGCTATTGTTAGGAATTTAGGCAAATTCATGTTTTATTTAATTCAAAAAAGTCATAGCATATTTGTGATGACATATGTTCTACTACAAACAACAGTAGGTAGAACATGCAAGATAGACATATACTGATCATAAGAGAAATCAAACTGAATTTAAAGAATTAGAGATTAGTTTGTGCCTAACGGAGGGACTAATGCTCAAGGCATTTCATTCCCACGAGACATCGTGAGTTGCTTGAAATTGTGGACTATAGTCGATACATGAAAGTGTTCACCGTGCAGCCCTTCAAACATCCACCAGGAAGATGATCCAATGAGCACAAACAACGAGCAGTCGTGGAGATGCTCCACAAAACCTGATTGAGCTTACACCCGGGCATGTGTCGCATATGATGGCATGTGGCGCAGATGATGTCAGTTCCAGAGGCCTATATGCAAACGCAGAGAAACATGTGTCGCACATGATGTCGGTTCCAGAGGCCTGTACACGCAGAGAAATATGACGGGGAAAGCTCATAGGGAAAAGGCCAAGGTGAGAAATGGGACGGGGGCATGTGTCGCAGATGATGTTGAGGCCTGTGCGCGCAGAGAAATATGACATGGAAGCTCATATACAACTCGACAGAGAAAAGGCCAAGATGAGAAATGAGACGGGGAAGCTCATATACAACCCACACCATGTCATGGAGCGATGCGGCCTGTGCTTGACTTTACTGGTCATGCACACCAAGGCTTGGCGGCGGCGCGTGCGTGTGTGACATGCCTTTATCCTCTTTCAATTTCTTTATAAGTGCATATATAGTCGTCTATTTACGTTGAATCAACAAATAGTCAAAATTCTATATGAGACAAACTATAAAGCACCATAGCAATATTGGCCTATAGGATTTATTTTTATTAAGATATGGGCCAAAACCCATATAATGTCCAACAGTTGTCATCGATCATTTTTTTTCATCTCTTTTTTTTTTCTTTTCGTTGTATCCTACGGCGGTGCAATTTCTGCCGATGCCACATATGTTTTGATAGATGACGATGATCACAAACTACTCAATATAATGCATGCTGTTTCTTGGACCGGCCACTGTTACTGTTCTGCTTGCTTTTACCCACTAAATCACCTCTTCACGTCACCTGCAGCTCTCTCCTTCCTCTTCTCCACGTCGTGTTCGAGTTAACCCACGCGAGTCCTGACTGTAACACCTCTGAGGAGGGCCAAAGGCCGCATGAATATATTAATTAATATATATATATAAAGTCAAGGAAGACCCTTGGCGTGGCATTACAAAGGCAGATACAATCTGTGATAAGAGTGATTGATCTATTTTCTAATTCACTAGTCTCCATACGTGTACATGACTACTATCTACTAGCTAGATAAGATTATCATGTCACTCAATCACAAATCATATGACGACGCCATCTAAAAAAAACATGGCAGCAGGAAGTTTCTGTTAACACTGACAAGGTTGGAACGTTGAAGCCCTGAAAAAATGGAATCCGTGGATAGATAGATCACCAAACACGGAGCCCATTTTCATGTGTCTCTGCAACATTTCGTCTATGACGTAAGCTCTTACATTTCTATGCAATCCCACGCAGGCCGTGATGTAGTCTGGTCAGCCCACCAGCGGTGACACTATTTTTTCTTTTTATTCAAGAAATCAGTGACACTACTATCACTATGACTGGCGGCACGGCACTGACCTCAGATTGTTGACTACTACTGCAGTTGAGGTTTCAGGGTCCTCCGTCCTCCTCCAAACACACTAAGTATAAATTCTGGGCCGAACAAGCTCGATCGTGTCACCAATGCAACTTTCTGAAGCAATTAAGTGTAACTGTGTAAGCAGCAGATCAGATCAAACAGTAGAGAGAACAGAATCGAAGAAAGCATACCATCTTCATCGGCATGGCTGCTGCTGCTTCGGGAGTGCCGCCGCCAGCGGTGGTGGTGCCGCGCAGGAAGCTGGGGTCGCAGGGGCTGGAGGTCTCGGCGCTTGGCCTGGGCTGCATGGGCATGGGCATGTCCTTCGCCTATGGCCCGCCCAAGCCGGTGGCAGACATAGTGAGGCTCATCCACCACGCCGTCGCCGCCGGCGTCACCTTCCTCGACACCTCCGACATCTACGGCCCGCACACCAACGAGCTCCTCCTGGGCAAGGCGCTACAGCAGCAGGACGCCGGCGGCGGTGGGGTTATCAGGGACAAGGTCCAGCTGGCCACCAACAAGTTCGGCATCGTGTACGTCGACGGCAAGCCGGAGGTCCACGCGGCGACCCGGCGTACGTTCGCGCTGCGTGCGAGGGCAGCCTCCAGCGGCTCGGCGTCGACTGCATCGATCTCTACTACCAACACCGCATCGACACCAGCGCAGTGCCGGCCCTAGGGGGTGGCAGGGTGTGCGACGCCCTAGGGCCCAGGAGGGATGGGGGCCCAAACCCAGGTATATAGACCCCATACTATAGAGTTTTATTCTTGGTTAAGATAATTATATTAGTTTTAGAAGAACAAATATACTGCTATTTTAGTGTATATTGTTTTTTAGTAATTATCAAACATGAATACATGATAAATTAGTACCTGTACATATTATAAAATTTTATACATGGTTTAGATAGGGGCCATAGCGACGAGTTCGCCAGAGGGCCCTCAAATTTCTAGGGCCGGCACTGCACCAGCGTACCCATTGAAGTCACGGTGAGCGTCCTGCACTCCTGCTTCTGTCTTTCTTTCGTTCGTTCTGAGAAATAAAATGAAGTAATGATTCCGTACTGAAAGTTATATTTATAATTTGGTAGAATACTAAACTTAGTTTTTACATGTGTTGTTGCTAGATTTCCGAACTCAAGAAGCTAGTTGAAGAAGGAAAGATAAAATACATAGGTTTATCTGAAGCATCTGCATCGACAATTAGAAGAGCTCACGCGGTTCATCCAATCACCGCAGTGCAGCTGGAGTGGTCAATATGGTCTAGAGATGTAGAAGAAAATATCATTCCCACTTGCAGGTATTTTATTTAATTCCATGCTATTAGTAGTTAAGCTTATTTTCTTGATTTATTTATGACGTTATTATTACCCTGATCAGAGAACTTGGAATCGGGATAGTGGCTTATAGTCCACTAGGTAGAGGTTTCTTGTCTGGTGGGGCAAAGCTGATTGACTCGCTATCAGAACAGGATGCCCGGAAGGTGAAGTCGTATTGCTGCTTACAACTTTTGCTTGTAAATTATATTCTCACTAGGTGGTATGCCCGTGCGTTGCTACGGGACAACTAAATTTTTAAACTAAAATACATAGATCGCATGATAAATACCGACGTTAAAGTGCATTTAATCTAAAAAGCAAAGTTCATAAAATGAACTTAGTCACGGACAATTAACGTTGCAGGAACAAAAACTCTATTGTAATCAATTACTTCTTTACTAACTTTAGTCTAGATAGAACAGAAACTATGAAAGATAAAATAGATGCAACAATCAAATTCTAGATGGGGGAATAAATCAGGAATCTTCTCAAGTTGATATGGGATCCGCTTGCTATGCCACCATGCTCAAGCCAACAACAGTCACCCAACATGGGTACCTACCTTTACTACTCTGATATCAAGGTTTATTTCATGGCTGCAAAGGATCCAGGTTGTGTCTCGTCATCCAGGTTTACAGAAATTTGTTTATTCCAATTCATCTATATATAACTTGTTTATGACAGCCAAATAGAATAAAAAATTTACCGCACCAAACGTTTCTATCCTTTTACTCTTTTTAGTTGTAGAGATAGACCACTGACCATTTTGGTCCTAGTTTACTTGATTTTGGAACCTACTCTAATGCGAGAAGAAACAGTCTTCAGTTTCAGATTATAGTCTTGTGTTAAGGTCTTGTTGGGTTACAGCAGGCAACACTAAGGAATTTACATTTGTCAAGCGTCCATGAAATTCAAAAACTATCTACTGCTAATTCTCGGCTCTTCTAGGTACAACATGCGTCCTTTAGACTGAGGTAAAAAAAGGTGTGTACTCATCAGAAAGGGATAGCAACTAAAGGCCTTTAAATTACTATACAACCTTTTTTATTACTTACAGTTTGAAGGCTGGGCAGTAAAAAATAGCTATTATACCAGAACCAAATTAATTAACAAATACAGCTAAACAATATAGCTAAAGAATATAGCTCATCCTAGCTAGAACTGAACTATTATTGAACTGAACTATTTCTGGACTATTACTAAACTAATGTTGAAGCATGTGTCATGGTTTTCAGAAATTACTAAAGCTAACCAGATTATGGATGTAGATATACCTGTCCTGATTGTCTTGATTTCCACTTGTAACTCCTGAGTATCCACCCTCCGTAAACAAAGAACCCTAAGTTAGGGATCACATTGACCATAGATATGAATAATAAATCACATGAATGCCAATTATTACAGCAAAGCAGTACTGGAACAAAATAGAACATTTAAACAAGAGGAAAAGAATCAACTAATGAAATCTTGTTATCAAACTTATCACTGACAACAGTGGTCTCGACGAACAATATGCCTCGTTGTGTATAAGAAAAGATTCAACATTAAACTACAATCTCAGTCAACATAATTTAGAGGAAACAAATTTGATCTAACAAAATCTTAGTGTGTACAATTTCGTTCGCCATATAACAAATGGTAATAGGCAAGTTTTGCACCTATTGATCTAGAATTCTAGGAGTGGTGCCGGATCATGACTGACAGGGAGCAAGGCAAAACCTGGATTGCTGTTATAGATAGGACGGTCACCGGCAATGCATGGTAAAAAAAAATTGCTGAAAAGGAAATCTATATGGCCAAAAAAAATTGTCGCAAACCTGAACACAAAAATTGATTTTGCAAACATAATGCACATTCAGAAGAATATTGTGAATTGAGAAAAGGCTGCATGGTACCATTGCAAATTTGAATGGATCTAACCATGCACTATTGATTATCTGAATTATTTCAAGAACTCTACTCCCTTAGATTGGGATCAACACCTTAATCTATATTGGGAGCAACACCTTAATCTAGCTATCAGAAGAATTTTTGACCTAGCAACTGAATTTTAACATAGTCCTTCAATGCCATCTCCAATAGTTTTGGCACATTAGTACAAGTAGCATCGTTGATAATGCAAATGGTATATAACTTAACTGATAATGCAAAGTAAATACATACAACCATCAGCAGAGTATATAACCCTCAGCAGTAGCACAGTGCTAGCACAGTACCATGCAGTATAAGACCATGCAAGCGTAGAAGAAGCAGACGCCCAGGTCGACTGCTGATCAACAACAGTGGTGTGCAATGATTTCTAGTATTTGTAGTGTATTTTACATATTATTTGACAAGCAAAAAAAAAAAGTAGTATATAATGTCATCTTGATGTCATGCTATCATCAGGCTTCACGAGATATGTGTTGACGTTATAAATTAGCAATTGGATAAACATACATGGTCCTGTATATTTGGCCTTGTTAAATATGCATGGTCCCTGTATATTACGGAGATCTGAAGCTCAGTGGCAAACTCGTAATAATCACCATCTTCTACCTCTGTCCAACCAAACCTTCTCACGTTAGGTGCATCAGGGAGAACAAAAAGAAGGGAGGGAAAGGGAGGGGCTCGATCTGGGGCAGGGATTGGCCGGGCTGAGCAGCGGCCAGCAGCCCGCCGGCGCTGTGCCGCGGTAGGCCATTGCATGGCCTGCGGCCACGGTACATGTGCGCGTCCGGCTTCGCGCAGGATTGCCTGGGCAACATATACAGTAATTCGGCTGCGATATAGCGCCTCCGGCAGGCGGATTAGCAGCGACCGGCAAGATGGGCGACGGGGACAAGATTTGTAGTGACTCACCTAGATGACACGTACGGGCAAGGGCGATGTGACGGCAACGATGGCTGGATTGCGGAAAGACTGACACCTGAATCTGGCAGCCCTATGGCTTCTCCTTCACCTCTCTAGTCGTTGGCGTGGCGGAGTTCGGCGTGAGGGTGCGTCTTCCTCGGCGTGACGGCTCCAGCGCGAGGGTGCGTCGTCCTCGACGTGATGGCGTCTGACAGAGATGAGGCACGGCAACAGGCACAGCTCCCACTCTGAGCTTCAGCGTGGCGCAGCCATCATGGTCCTCGTCGTGAGGTGGTGCGCGTCGCAGCTGGTGGTGCGTCGTCCTCGACGTGAGGGCGTCCGACGGAGACGAGGCACAGGAGTCCGGCGGCGCTCGAAGTGGCGAGCCGAAGTGCCGAACGTGGAACCCCACCATGATGATGCTCCACGGCTGATCGTTTGCAGATACGTCGCTGGCACAGGCTAGCAGGGATTAAGATGTTGCTTTTTTTATATATAATCTGCTCCTTGAGTGGGGCAAAAACTAAAGGCCGTGAATGATTGTTGTCGTGATCACCGGGATCACATGCACGCGTTTCCAAAATCACGTGAGGAAGCAATTGATTGATACGTTTCCAAAATCACCGTGAGGAAACAAAAAAAAGAGGACGGTGAAAAGGTATCGCACGGACTGGGGAGGGGGAGCGAGCCGAAAATTAACGCACCAAACAAAACTAACCTTTTTACTCTTTTTAGTTGTAGAGATTTCGAGGCTGATTTCAGCTGGAAATTTCCTTGTAGTCTGATTACAAGCTAACAAATCATAATCTCCAGAATAATTTATTCATCTTTTTTTTTGATTTACAAATCACATAGGACTTGAAGCTATTTCATATAAAAATTTTGGAGGAAGTATCCTGCAAAAAACCTGTATTTTAAATATTGCCTAAAATTTTTAACAAATGGATTGACTCATTTATGACGTGGAATTTTACCCTCAGCATTGGTCCAGACACCTTTCTGTACTGTGCTCATCGATACGATATAGTATTTATGGGATAGATGGTTTTACCATATATGTCATGGCGTCATAATTAGCAATACTAGGTTATCAAACCATGCTCTTATTATCCATTGTGATTAGAGTCTAATGCAGTGGTGGACAAATCTTTCTAGTTTTTTAGAACTTTTAAGATTTTTTTTCTGGTGCGCATCATGAGGATAACATGTATGTTAGAGGCCTCTAAATAGTAATAGTAATAGTAATAGTAATATACAACATTAGTTGCGTCTTTTCATTAAGAACTTCATTGCTTTGCAGATTTTTCCTAGATTTCAACCAGAGAACCTTGACAAGAATGCCAAAATATTTGATCGTGTTAATTCCATGGCGACAAGAAAAGGATGTACACCATCACAACTTGCACTAGCTTGGGTTTGCCACCAGGGCAGAGATGTTTTTCCCATACCTGGCACAACAAAAGTCAAAAATTTCAACCAGAATATTGGAGCATTATCTGTTAAACTCACACAAGAGGAAATGAATGAACTTGAGGCCTACGCTGCTGCTAGTGATGTCCAGGGAGACCGATCTCTTCAAATGGGCAATACCTGGAAGTATTCCGAGACTCCTCCGCTGTCGTCTTGGACATCTGAGTAGCCTGATGCCCAACTTTGGTATCATATTTCGACAAGCAATTGGTATTTTCAACTTTACCTGATGTAATATAGTTCTAGATACTTGGCTTGTAGAAGGCATGGCTTAATGGTTCACATTGCAACCGTGTCCTTTAGATCTGCTTGTTATTGTAATGGGCTATGCTCAGGTAACTCTGTTTACCTATAAGGAGGTAATATCTTATAATTGATCTAGATCATTGATTTTTCACAGTTTAATTAATTACTAAATAAATTAATAAATTTAATAAAAAAACACCCACATCCCCCTAATCATGGGTGGGCATATTTTTTTGCGTGGACTGCTGGCACGATTTTTGCGAGATCAAATATTCACGGCACGATCCAATATCCACGAAATCGTGCCGCCAAGGAAAAATCGTCCACGCAAAAATCGCATCTTGCATGCCGTGAATTTTGGCAGCCTTCAACAGCGTCGACCTTGCGTGCACACGTACGTACACACTTAAAATGTTCAATAAGATTTTGCACACGTACGTACAATATTGTGTTGGCAAACTCTTCTTGATGCAGACGTACTATGATAGCCTAAATCTTCTTCATGAAGTTTTGCAAATGCAGTTTGATGCGTGCACACGCACTATGATAATTAATAAGATTTTCGCACTCGATGTCTTGCAAACGCAATCTGATGCGTGCACACGCACTATGATAACCTAAATCAATAAGATTTTTGCATGCATCAACCAAATCTTAACAACCAAATCCTAAAAAAGATTTTTAATATTTCAAATCTTCCTTATTTACCCTATTTTTATAAAATAAAAATTTAATAAATACTATTACCTCATAGGAGGTAACAGATGATCGTGACTGTTGGATCGGAATAAATGGATGGTCCACAGTCATTTCGGAGTACCGCAGCAAAAGCCTATTGTTATACCTATGCCGACATGTCTATGACAAGTACTCATTATAGCAATAAGTTAAGTGAGAGCAATATGTTCAATTGAAACTAGGGTAATGATATTGTATACATCACTTTTTGGCAGTGTGATGCTCTTAATAAATAATATTTCTCTCCCGAATCTATCTTTTTATGTCCAACAAAACACTTCGCAATGCAAATTGATGGTTTCTTCACTATTCATTTTAGTTGTATAAAACCAAAAATTTAGGGCAGCTGTTTGCTAACACCAAAACGATAACATCATATTGCTCTATTCATTTTTCCCTTTTGAACCATACCAGTTATTTTGCGCAAACTATGGGTGAATGTGTGTAATTGTGGAGAAACATCTAGTTTATATAGATGGCAATCAGCAAAAGAGCTAGGGGTGTTATTGTTTTTGACATATGACAAGTAATCCAATGAATCACTGTAGCAGTTCAGATGGGTTGCACATGAGACATGGGTACTGGTTCAGGTACCAAATACCCTATGTCCAGTCTATGAGGAGAGCTTTGTTGCTTGTGTGCCACATGCAGGGGTTTTGCAAGGGCATCGGTGTTGTGTGTTCATGATAATGTTGATTGGGGGCATCCTACCCATCCTTATATATTTCGGGGTAGGATTACAAACCGATTCCCTTGATCGATACATAAATATTAGTATCTTAGTCGGTTACGCGAAAATTTAGATTGATAAGATTACATATATGCATTAGTTTCTATCTACATCCTACATGCCTTGTCCGCCAAAAGATGAAGACTCAAGGGTTGTTTCCTCCTCCTATCGGATGGCATAGCTCACTACTGTTGGGTTGTCAGTTTAGGCCCTGATGAGGGTTCCTTGGGCATATGTAGTCGACAAGGAATAATCACTTTTCCTATTCTGCGTTTGTTAGTTTTCATGGCCATTACATTCTCCCCACTGAGGACCGTACCAGGCACAATCCAAAAGTTTTAGCTAATAAAAGGAGTGAACAATTCATTTACAATTCAACACTCTGTGGGTGTCTAACAGAATACACCGACCTAGTAGTTTTTTTGGAAAAGTCTATGAAGACTTCAGTGTCAAACCGAGTGTCACTGTCATCTAATAGAGCTTTAGGGACCCAAAATGTCATATAACTTATTGCTAGGACATTTTTTTTTTCTGCCGCCGATTGTTGACAATGTTTTGTCATCGATCGATCAAATCCATTTGGTGAAATATTCTACTGCTACCATTACGTTGTGAAAGTTTCCTGCCACTGTTTGGACGGGTCCCACAACATCCATGCCCCATCATTGCAAGGCCATGTGTCTATGAGATGATTTTGGTGCCTAAATCATTGTGCGTACCTCAACCGGATGCAGTGCCTAGATGCTTGGATATGACGATCCATATAGCGTGGCTTCGGAGGGCGATTACGTTTGGGAGCATGAGCTATCGCCGTCGCCACGTGAGAGGCAACTCCCGCCTTGTTCCCAGCGCACGAGCGATATTTTTGCAAAAGCAGGACACACAGAAGGCTTGCAAGGCCGTGTTGTACACATATTCTAAAGCTTCTTTTTTTGGTACTCTAAATTATTTGCAGTGAGGAAAAAGACAACATGGTTTACGAAGCTTCATGGCAGTTTTATTCCTGTTGTGCCCTGAAGGATTTTCAGCTCTACTTCAGAAGGCCGAGGATGAGGGCGCGATCTGAGGAGTCAAAATATGCCGCGGAGCTCCAAGCATCTCTCACCTACTGTTTGCCGATGACTCTTTGATTCTTGTTCGTGCAAATGGGGAAGATGCAGCAAGGTTACAGGGTGTCCTAGACTTGTATGCGGAGCGTTCGGGGCAAGTTATAAACAAAGATAAATCAGCGGTTTTCTTCAGTAAGAACACAAGGAGTGACAGCAAAACAATGGTGATGCAAATTGTGGGTATTCAGAAGAAATCATTCAATGACAGATATCTAGGTCTGCCATTTCATGTGGGCAGCAACAAAGCACAAATGTTCGGCTACCTGAAGGATAGAGTGTGGCAATGAATTCAGGGGTGGAAGGAGAAAATGTTGTCTAATGCTGGAAAAGAAATAATGATCAAAGCAGTAGCTCAGGCCATACCCACTTATGCTATGGGATGCTTTGACATTTCTAAGGAGATTTGTGACCAAATCAGTAGGCAAATTTGCAGATACTGGTGGAGTCACAAACGAGATAAGGAGAACAAGATGGATTGGCTAAGCTGGGATAAATTGAAGAAACCAAAAAGGCAAGGGGGCTCGGGTTCAGGGATGCTTATGCTTTCAACATGGCCATGCTAGCAAAGCAGAGCTGGAGATTGTTACAGAAACCGGATTCTCTTTGCACCACAATTCTAAAGGCGAAATATTATAGAAATGGAGATGTGTTGGATGCCAAACCGAAAGACGGGATGTCTTACACCTGGAGAAGTATCCTGAAGGGACTCGATCTGCTGAAAAAGGGAATTGTTTGGAGGATTGGTAATGGAGAGAATGTCAAAATATGGACTGACACGTGGTTGCCAAACGGGAATAGTCGGCGGCCAATAACACCAAGGAGGGGGGTACTGCTGTCACGAGTTGCAGAACTGATGGACCCTGATGCTGGTTGATGTGACAAAGAGCTAGTCAGGGATTTGTTTTGGGCAGAAGATGTACCCAAAATCTTAGCCGTACCGATTCACGTGGATATGCAGGACGTTCCGGCATGGCATTATGACTCCAAGGGTACGTTCACAGTTAAATCAGCCTATAGACTATGGTGTGGCGATCATCAACAGTACAGTGTATATGGGGTCGGGGATACTAGCTCTGGACATATTGAGGACCAAGAGAAAATCTGGGGAGGCATTTGGGGTATGGAGGGCCCAAATCGGCTGAAGCACTTCCTGTGGAGGTTTGCCCACAAATCTCTTGCTCTGAGAACAAATCTGGATAGAAGAAGGATGAAAACAGGTAATAGATGTGAGATGTGTGGAAAGATAGGGAAGATGGCGGTCATCTGTTTTTTAAATGTAAAGCAGTGAAGGAGCTTTGAAGGCAGGCGGGCTTTGAAGAATGGCGACAAAAACTATCAACCTGCTATTCGGCTCTGGAGACAGTTAAGATAATATTGGGCTCCTGAGAAGATCTTCGATTGAGGATGGTTTTCCTGCTGTCCAACTGGTGGCATGAACGTAATGCTGTCAGAGAGGGAGAACAGAAGCGTCAGCCAAGTTACTTAGCGAGTTTATGCTGGAAGCAAGCGATGGAGATCACGGACTTGATTAGAACTATGCAGCAAGGCGGCGGAGTAAGGGGCAGAAGTAGAGGGAGGAAGTGGCAGCGCCCAAGTGAAGGATGTCTGAAACTTAATGTGGATGGATCTTTCAGGGCTGATAATACTAATGGAGGGTGGGGTTTTGTCATTAGAGATGAGGAAGGCCTGGTGACTCTGTCAGGGTTTGGGAAGGTCCGGTTTGCATGCAGTGCTTTGTACATGGAGCTATATGCTTGCCTAGAAGGAATCAAAGCAGAGATATCTCTAGGCACTACAAGCATTGTGCTCGAAACTGACTCAATCCAAAGCCGTGGAAGCTCTGCTCGGGGATGATTACAGGCTGTCAGTGGTTGGAGGAGTGGTGCATGAGCTGAAGGTGTTGTTAGATGAGAATTTTATATTTCCCCTGGTGAAGTATGTGGCTCGAGATTGTAATCAAGTGGCGCATGCTTTAGCGTCAATAGGGAGCGTGAGTGAGGAGAATACATCCTCTGTAATGGCTGGTGTGCCAGATGGCATTTTGTACCTAGTGTCCAGCGATTTGGTTGGTTCGGTTGATTAATGGAATCATGCATTCCCCTAAAAAACATATAATGCAGTTGTTTGTGGAACATATTCTTCTGCATTTCAAGGGGACGGTAGGGGATGTACCGTAGGATGTTGAATTGGAGTGGGAGATTAATCAAACTGTAGGATTGGATCTGCTGAAACAAATATAATTTAAATATTAGAAAATGCTGTTTTTCCTCTAAAAAGTTGAAAAAAAATTATGTTCTCAGAGTTCCACATTACCTCCTTAAATTTCACAAAAGTCTGTTTTCTTCCCTGAACCCCGGTAAACCACCTCTCTGAACTTTTTAAACTGTTCATTTTACCTTCTTGACCTGGTTGTCTTTTTTATTTATTTAAATCTGTATCTTTGAAAAATCGTAATAATTCACAGAAAAGTTATAAAATAAAAATCCAATTTTGTTGGACACCACATGAATAAATCTACAAAATAAACATATAATATGATATGCTTTAGTACAAAAATTTTACTGTAAATTTAGATCTATCCCTTCAGTTAATTCATACCTATAATTTCTATGGTCCAACTGTGGTAAAAATTTTTATGGTGGACTAATTATTATATGATTCAACTATAGTAAAATTTTTATATTCATTGGATCATGTATAACTTAGTTATAATTTTTTTTAGATTTATGCTTGTTAAATCTAAATAAATTTATAAATAAGTTATATATGATGCAGTTATCACACTATAAAACTTTACCACAATTGAACCATAAAAGCTGTAGCTATGAATTAATTGTAGAAAAAAAAAATAGATCTAAAGTTATAATAAAAACATAAAAATTTATACTAAAGTATACCATAATATATGTTCACTATATAGATCTACTCGTGTGGATGCCAATAAAATTAGATTTTCTATTATATGTTTTTTATGTGATTTACTATGATTTTTTAAAGATTCATCTGAAATAAATAAAAAACAAAATGACAAAACCGCCTTTAAAACCATGTATAACCAGGTCAAGGCGGTAAAATGAACCATTTAAAAAGTTTAGGGGGTTGCTTTACCTGATTTTGGAGTTCAGGAAGGTAAAATAGACTTTTGCAAAAATTGAGGGAGGTAATATGGACCTTTTCCGAGTTAGAAAGGTCAGAGTTGTGCCACTTGCAACATGAGACATGGGCTTGGATCGTCCTAGATTCGTGTTGTGATGGGCTGGGCTTCAATTTTTTTTGGATGCGAGCATAGCATTTTTTCGTGTTTTACTCAACCAACTAATGTAGTAATGTGTTTGGCTGGCTTAGCGTATACTCCCTCTGTCCCATGGACTTTGTCGTTGGAAAACCGTGTCCCCCTCACAAACACGCTTCCCGGACGACGTTCTCCATGGGACGGAGGGAGTATGTGCAACTATGGCTTCTTCTACCATTGAGATTCTATTAGATGAGTATAACAAGGAAAATTCTATTTATTAACCCATCAACTATTAGTGTTTATCTACTTCACCTTCTCACCAAGGAAACTAGGTATTTTACCACTAGCTTAAGGTATTGGAAACCCATGGGCTTTGGCATAAAGGCCTACGTTCATGGTGCCCGTGGATCCATCGCTGTGTGTTGTCGTGTTGTGTTCCGTTGTGTCACATCTCGCATGGTACTCGGCCCCGCCTAATTCTAGAATTGGCCCAATAAAAATCGGCTACTGATGACATGAAGTATTTTTAGAAAAACCAGGAAGCCTATTTTTTGAGAGTATGCTACAAATAAGTCGTACGGCCCAATATGCTACTATTTTGAGAGGCTAAATTGATTCAGATAGTTAATTTTCTGTAGACATCTCTATTTTTGTAATTTTCCATATGTTTTATTGGAGCTACTCTAACACAATGTTGTGAATAAAACAAACTTGCTCTTATTACAGCCATCGCATTAGGGCGACGACCATCGTAACTTACAATAAATTAAAGCTCTCACAACAATACATATTTCATATTTAATAGTGCACGATACAACGTTTTTTCTTGCAATACAAACAACATTTGACCATAATATATATAGTTTTATTCAAACAAAGAACACTTGAGGAGAGATCGAAAGATCCATAGCAGGCTTCTTTCACTCTTGCATAAGTCATACCCATTATTTCTGCATGCCGGCTATGGATAGACCTCAATGAGTGACCGTAATCCCAAGCCAGGGACAATCTTGTAGCGAGTAAACCCTGCAGCTAGGAAAATCCTGTGCCATGTCCCCTCTCCTCTCAGTCTCCCTGTTGTTGCCACCATCATTTTTAGATCTAACGAAATCTGGGCTTCCGATGCCTGTTTATTATTAGATGGGTACCCCATCACGAAATCCACAATTATCACCTTTCCCTTTGCTTCTCCAGTAGAAATAGCTTCTTTGGCTCGTTTCAAGATCGTGATGCATTCCTCGTCACTCCAGTTCAATAGCACACTCTGCAGTAAGGTATAGTATTCACGAATCATGTAATGATTAAGTAGATAATAACCTATGATTATGACATCCAACATATAGGTTATCTGGCGCAAATTGTCATAAAAAGTAAACAACATATGTATTAAAATACAGTACTAGTATCTTTCGTAGTAAATTAAAGGTTGATGACCAAATACATCAGAAAGTGACTAAAAAATAGTCAATCTGAATTAAACTTTAAACTTGGTAATCTATATATATATATATATATATATATATATATATATATATATATATATATATATATATTTTCTGAAATATCTAGCCTTTCATTTGGTAGATCATAATATTTTTCTATAAATCATCCATGCCTGTCAATATGAAAGATAATTCGCTAGGTTTACATTTAAATTATCCATATATGCCATTATGAAAGATGATATAAAGTAACCCCTTGTATTTGAGCAAAATTATCATAAGGCGCTTAAATATTAATATCCTCTTGAGATTAGCACCACTACCTAATCCTGGTCTCACATCAAGCACTACCACTGATATTAAACAGCATGATACATCTTCAATCTTTATATTTAAGAAAAGTATAAAAGGAAGTTAACAAAACCTATAATAAGCAAACAAATTTACCTTAATTTGGACATAAAAAGTATGCAACAATTAATAAGATGAAAATTTAAAAATCAAAATTTACCTTAATTTGGACATTATTACTTTACCAAGAAAATCAGTAATTAATTACTCGTACCTTGATGAACACAACATCAGCCGGAGGGATGAACTCCATCATGTCTCCTACAACGAACTCAACTGCGCTGTCACTGTCAGCAGGCGCGGCGTCCACCACATAGGACAGCTCCAGCACCGAGCACTTCACGTGAGGGAGGGCCTTGGCAATGGCTCTCGCCACCGACCCATTGCCGCCTCCGACGTCCACCAGGGACGTCACCCCCGCCAACACCTCGGTGCACTCACGGACAATGGCGTCAGCCAAGAAGTCGCTGTCGGACTCCATGCCCTTGTTAAAACAAGAGCTGAAGGACGCGTCGCCGACGAGGAAACCATAGAGGTCCTCGCCGTGCGCCACCGTGAACGGCGTCTCTTTGCGTCCGGTCGCCGCCACCGCGCCGTCGTCCTCTTTCTGGAGCCAATCGGCCAGGCTCTGAGACGCCGTGAGAAAGAAATGCGAGGTGATCATGAGCACGAGCGGTGACAGGCATCGGTGGCGACCTCCGGCGTCCTCGACGTCCCCGTCATCCTCGACGAGGAGGCGAGACGCGGCGGTTTGGCGGTAGTACGGACCTGCTCCGCCGTCGTCTGCCCGGGTTTCCTCCATGAGGATACCCGACGTGGCCAAGAACTTCAAGAGGCGAGAGAGGAATGGGCGTTTGCTTGTGGCAACGGGAACAGCGGCGTGCAGCTCCGACAGCGATGCCACGCCACCGAGGCGGTGGATGGCATTGGGGATCCCGAGCTTGATAGCACACTGCAGGGCTGAGGATTTGAGGTAGCCGAAGCCGTCGCACCACAGCTTTGCCTGGGCTTGAATGAGCTCATCGTCAACCGTGCTTGTCATGGGCACCAAGGTGGTTGCCATGGCCTCTCTCTCTCACGCTCGGTCGCTCCTACAAGCTTGAGCGGTGGTATTTCGTGTGTGAATTGTTTTGCGACTATGAGAACCAGGGCTGGGTGCATTTTATAGACTTAGCGGGCTGGCGGCATTCGCTCGCTCTCTCGCCGTCGTCGTCTTCTTTTCATAAAAAGCCCTCTTAGTCTTTGAAATTACTGTATCTTCCAAGCAGTGACAATAATTGCAGTGCCACCTAGAATTTTAATTAGCTGACGTGATGCTATCATAAGGGGTCTGTTTTGGTATACAAGGCTAGTTACTAGCTGAGACTAAAAATTAGTACAAATTAGCATCTTTTTAGAGCTGGTTTTTCCTATTTAAGGAAACACTAAGTTTTGTATTTTTTAGAGCTGGTTTCCTATTTTCTGTACGTAGTATAGTTGAACTGAGGCTACCCTAAACGATCGGAAATGCTACCAAACGTCCAAACCTTTACACTAGGTCTCTTGCATATGGCCCAACGAACCAAGTTTGAAGGATGCAGATAAAAATATTATATTATTGTGAAGGTGATGAACTTATGCTTCAATGAACTTTGGTATGTAATTGGTTTAAATCATTATGGTTTGTATTGATTTAATGAATGGAAATCATCTCATTGTAATATCCAAGTTTTTGTTAACTATTAATTTTTATTTCGAAACATAATATGTATAGTTCATGGATAGTGTCATATAACACGTTATACGGAAAACTATTTGAAATGAAAAAGGAATTAAATAAAAAAGAAACCACAAAAGAAAAGAAAATAAAAATAAAAATAAAAAAGGAGCCTTCAATGTCAGTTGGTAACACTAACCGGGACCAAAAGTGTCCGTCCCATATGTGGGTTGGAGGCCCCTTAAGGCCCTTCACTACTGGTTACCTGACCCGGGACTAGAGGCTTAGTCTTGGATTCATAGTTCCGGTTAGGAAACCAACTGAATAGGTTTTCGAACCGGGTTGTACGTCCTTTCTGCACCACTGATCTGAAGTTTGACTAATGATAATAAGTAATGCTAGATTCTTTATTAATTATAATTTATAGTATATCTATGTGATGTCATAAACATTTATAATTCTCTCTATAAATTTGGTCAAATTTAGGATGCTTTGATTCTTCAAGCAAGTTGAAATAACATAATTTGGAATGGAGGAAGTATATCGTTGAACGAAGAGAAGGTGAAAGAGCATGGCAAGCTTAAGCTGTGATAAATGCTTTGTGACTGAGATGCTTTATCTTTGTTTCTGAAAGATAAAAGTTGCAAGAGGGAGCTACTCCAGGTTTGATATATAACTGATTTCACTTCGATTTTCATTATATTTAGATGTCCTTACATCATAAATACTCTCATACATTTCCCCCAGTTACATATATCATACATACTGAGTGGAATGTTTGATATGTGAGTGGAGTGTTGTCCACACAAGGAGGGAAACTGCGCTACGCACTATATGAGCTTGCAAAACTGGCGTTGAGATCGAACAGGGCTGTTTGGCACAATGTAGTTCCGGTTTGTATCTAGCAAATTATTGCTCAAGATTATAACCTGATCGAATAATGAGCAATAAAAGAGCATCCCTTTTATATAAGGGAAAAAAAAGCATATCATACACACTGATGGATACATTAATCACATACATATTTATATCATACATACACAAGAACAGGGCTGTTCGTGCATGCATGCAATGTTTTTGTCCATGTCCATCACAAGTGCACAAAGGACCTCGCTTACGATGGACTTAATTTATTACAGCAAACAAACCACGCATACGCATGGGGAGTACGACTGAAAGAGAACTTCATTTCTTTTTTTTTTTTTTTGATCGGTAGAACTTCATTTCTTACTGTGCGGTGGTTCGGTCGTCGTGGTTATATTATATAAGCTTGGGCAGCGCACGGAGGAGGATGGTCTCGACGGTGATCCCGGGGCCGAAACCGAAGAGCAGCCCCCAGTCGAGGCCTTCTCCCGGCGTGCGCAGCCTCCGGTCCGCCGACCTCCGCCGCATCTCCTCCAAGGTGATGAGGACGCACGAGCTCATCGTGTTGCCGTGCCGCCTCATCACCTCCCTCGACGCCTCCAGCTTCTCCTTCTTCAGGCCCAGCGCGTCCTCCACCGCGTCCAGGATCTTCCTGCCGCCGGGGTGGACCACCCAGAACAACTCCTCAGCGACGAGCCCGGCCCGTGCCAGCGTCCCCTTCACGATCTCCTCGATGTTGTTGGAGATGTGCATCGGCATGTCCGGATGCAGAGTGTACACTATCCCTTCCTCGTGCACCTTGGCCAGCACACCCGCCAGCTCCGTCCCCGGAAGGATGTCCTGCGACGCCGACACCATCTCGAACAATGGCGTCTCGTCGTCGCCGCCACCTGCTCCGACGATGGCCGCGCTTGCAGCGTCGCCGAATAAGGCCTGCCCGACGAGGTTCCCCGGGTGGGTCTCGGAGGGCCCCCGCAGGGTCGTGGTGATCACCTCCGAGCACACGACGAGCACCCGGGCGCCCTGGTTGTTCTCGGCGAGGTCCTTGGCAAGGCGCAGCGCCAGGCCGCCGCCATGGCAGCCGACCTGGTACAGCATGAAGCGCTTGGTCGAGAGTGGCAGCCCGAGGAGCTTTACCACCTCAAAGTCGGCGCCAGGCATGCAGCCGCTCGATGACGTGCAGAAGACGAGGTGGGTGATGTCGGAGGCCCGCCGGCGGCAGCCCCAGTCGGCGATGGCCTTCCGTGCTGCTTCCGCGCCGAGCTGAGGTAGGGTGGCTTCGGTGAGCTCTTGCCGCAGCGTAAGCGACGGAGACTTGTAGCTGGTGATACAGGGATTGCTCCTCAGAAACTCGTCCGACATGGACACGTGTCGCCTCTCAATCATCGTCTTCTCACCTGAGGATTAGTTCAATGTAATTAATAATAGTAATGTCTGACGAGTTCTTTTATAATCTTGGTAAAATTAGATAAGCATATTAACCTAGAAAGAAGCTAAAATAACAATTTACAATAATTTGGAACCAAGTGAGCAGCATTGTTATTAAATATAAAATGGACTGAAAATATAAAGAATTGATAATCGTATCAAGAGAGTTTCATCCTCATGACACTCATTTCATTTCTCTCTTTTTAAATAACCATATCATCGAATATGCCTATGTGACATCCTATTTAATACAAAATAAAACTCACATTAAACTTCCACTAAGACTGGCCTTACTTCAATGGAGTTAGGAGCTCACGGTCCTTGATTTTTAAAAATTCAAAACAATTAATTCAGTAATAAAAATGTTTCCAAATAAAATAAAGTCCACTCAAATATTTTGGGCAATTGCACCCTAGGCCCTCCTTAGAGCATCTCCAAGAGATTAGCCAAATCATTTTCTAAAGATAAATTTAGATATTATTAGAGAAAAAAGTCTCCAACAGACTTTGTAAACGACTCTTCAAATTTAGTAACTCCTCATCCCATCTCATTCGTTCTCTACTTTTGGATAGCCTACCTCATTAGCAATCTTTTTAAAGAGTCTGTTAGAGTACTCTAGTATTTTTTTGGTCAAATCCATTTTAGAGCATAGCTAAATCAATAAAAATCTTTGCTATAGATTTTAAAATATGTCACATCCAAAATTCAAAAATAAAAAAAGATTTGCCACATCCAACAAAACAGATATGCATCAATTAAATCTATAGCAAAGATTTTTTAAATCTAGAACTTTCCTTATTTATTATATTTTACCAAATAAGAAATTAAATAAAATAAATCTATATTTCATATATTATCTCCTAGGAGGTAATAGGTGACTATAGCCATCCGATCTATGGACGTCTCATAGTTATTTGAGGGTATCACAACAAAACCCTAAATTAAATGGCTAGGATGGTTTAATTTTCTAGTTGAAAGAGTGGAGACACTTACAAATTCTTTTGAACTTAGCTTTTAGATCCACCATGTGATTACTATTTGATATCTCAAAGTAGTAATCAGGAAAGGACTCTTGTGGCCACACATGCTCTGGGACAGCCGCACCTAATCCTAGTATAGCCGCCCGGCTGCCACTAGGATGAATAGACACCTCTCCTACGTTGGAGGAACCCATATGTACCAGCTAGAATTGCAGTCCGGGACAAAGGTTGTTTTATGCCTGGCTCTCTGTGACATCTTGTTCGAGTATTGCACCATTATATAGCCATTCAGTCAGCGGCAGCCCATTTATTTGACACTTTCCGCATAGGCAACGTGTAAGACCAGTCAGTGGAGACTTCATAGCGTTGTTTTCAAGACTGTTATGCCATGTGAAATAAAATAAAACTCTCCATAGGCAATTAATTTCATGACTCATAGAAAATTAGTGTTCGTGCCAAACGAATTTTATCTACTAGATGACACCTATTTCTTCTCTTTCTTCTTAAATACACTGTTATGTCATAGAATATATCTATATGGCAACCTATTTAATGTAAATAAAACTTACTTGAAAGTCTATTTAAGACTGGCCTAACACAGATACAAATGAATGCAGTATTCTAAAATGATTAGTGTTGACCTTGCTTAGGCCCTAAAAAGTAGGAGAAGTCCTTAAATTAAAAATAGGGGCCTTGATTTGAGGCCTATACTCTAAGAGTTAGTACGCTTGAGTTTTTTAAAAAAGAGTTTTTTTTTTTGAAAAAAAGAGTTAGCACGCTTGATGTTGCACATAGCCGAACACACAACGGACAAAGTTCAAAGGCAAAACAAGGCCCACCAGCAGGACGGCCACAAAAAATTTTAACGATCGTTCTTCACCTAAAAAGCTCACGAACACCTTCCTGCTTAAGTCAAACGCCCATGTTCAATCATCACCGCTTTTGGTCCTAGGCCAATTTCTCTAGGATATCCTAATTTTTTTTAAATTGGCCCAAAATTGATTCTTCCAGCTAGTTTCTAAATGCTTCTCAAACTCAAATAATCATGGCAACAAAGCAATCACTACTACGGTAAAGATTTATAGGGGCGGCTAAAGAGAGTTTATATGGACGGTTTGGTCATCAGCCGCCCCTTCTAAACTGCTGCTATTAATGGCCGGTTTGTAGGGCAACTAGCCAGCTATCCTTGCAAATCCTATCTATGGAGGTGCCCCCCCCCTTTTTTCTGATGCTTGTAAGTTTCCCTGTACCTTTGTTGTTCTCCTATTTTATAAAAAGTTTTCTAAACCGTGGGGACCTCCCCCACGGTATTTCGGTTCAAAAAAAAAAAACAGTAGCCACCTCTACAAATAGAATTTGTAGGAGCATCTTGTAAAACTAGTTGCCTCTGCGAATAGGATTTGTAGGGGCGATTGAATCTAGAAGCACCATATTTTTATGTCAAAAGAAAATCAAATTTGAAAATTCAAATCTAAACTAAACACATATACATATACAAGGATATTATATCATCTAGTTCACAAGTAGATATGTACATATACGGATTCAGAAGAACATATATATAATTTTTTTGAAATGGAGAACATATATAATTCATCATTACATTCACATAATTCAAAAGTTCAATAACATTGCTAATGTCACATTCCACACACATTGTTATCAATAGCCTAAGCCTAACCTTTCCCAGTCATGAAGATGTTGGTACTGAGGATTCCTACTTACTAAGTCAAATACTCAGTCATGGTAAAAGCCTCTGACATGTATAATCTGATCTATTATGAAGTTGTTGCAAAGGTCGTCGACGAGCTCCAAGAGGTTGTCATTTTTATGTGGATAAGATCTTACACATTTCTCATCTTGCCACTACAAGGAAACAAGTTTAGATTGAGTATTGCATTTTGTACCACCTTACCGTACATGGGTGTCTCCTATAGTTAGTGGTGTTACTCATGATACTACATATGTAATATCCACAATTTAAACTCCCTGGCTTCTGCTTGGGGCACTATGTTTCGCATATACAAATGTTAAGTAATGCTAATTTCAACAGCAACATAATAGAAGTACTAATAAAGTAAGTTTCACTTACCGCATATTTTATTTTGACACATAGGTTACCCTTTCTTTGTGGATCATGCCTCCCTTTATGTTTATTGACATACATTAGTATGTTTTGTTCAAATAATTTGACAAATGTAACCTGTTAGTATAGAAAAGTGAATGTTACAAGTACATATGCAAACATATAACAGGATTGTCAATATGTATATGTTTTGAGAAGCGATATGAAGTCTTTGTATGTGTTCATGTTCTTATCTGTTGAATCAAAGACCCACACCATTCCAACACATCATCACCATCATCGATCTTCATCCCCACAATGTCCTCTGCCATCATTATTATTGGCACTAACTTCATCGTTGCCATCCCAACCACGAGCTTCACCACCCTGTTTATTACCAAACTCAGGATCCATTCGTGCATCAAGCTCTGCTGAATATTGGTCCAAGTAATCTTGGGTTTCAGCGTCATCTTTTTCTGGATCAACTTCATCAATAACCGTTTCACCGAGATGAATCCATACCTTGTAGTCCTGAACAAATCCTCGCATAATCAAGTGTGATCTGATGATCGTCACATTATTGATGTGAGATGGTTCTTGTAATCGCTACACGAACAAATAATTGAATCCTTCCTAATATTCTATGTTAATGTCTTTGTATGCTTCTCTGCGGTTTCAATAAATTTATCCATTTCATCACGAAAACCTGGCTTGTACAGTAATGCACCATACATCCAAGACTTTCTATACTCCATCTTTTAGGATAGCTGTAAAATAAAAAAAATTAAAGGACTAATTATTCATAGATATTTACATATAGGCATCAAATTAATAATTACTTGAACAATCTATAAATTTTATGGAAACCCATTCTAGAGAATATTAATGACCTATTTAGCCTTAACCAAGTAAAAATATATATTTCTCCACTTTAATTTTTTTGGTTACAATAACCATTTCAAAGACAACAATTAGTAACAATTAATATTTTACACACTATCCTTCATGCAAAAGATGTAATTTTAAAAAACCAATCCCTAGCTCTAGATCTAGATCTGTATAAAACATTTATAAAACTAACAAATAGTCCACTAAAATGAAGCAAGATCAACTAAATAATGGTGTAATCTTATTCCAAAAACTAATTTACCATAATACCTTTGAAACTTTGGTCTATTTTACTTCATACACATGGCTTAACCACCATAGAAGATAGAGAAAAATAAAAACACTAGTTACCCACTCACCAACCATTAAAATTTCAAAAAAATGTTTGAAGTAGCAATGAGACAACAGAAATGAGACAAAAACCTTCCCCCTTGGAAGAGCAATTTTTGGGGAGGAGCCCAACGGCTCCCTTCCTTCCTCTCTTGAACTACAGTAAATAGCCCAAGGAGAAACAAGGGGGCTCGGACTTTATACTTTGGGGTTTTGTAGGGGCAACTGGTGACTGAGCCACCCCTGCAAATCAAACAGTATGAGCAGCTATAGACTGAGCCACCCATACAAATCGACTCATTTGCAGGACGCTCGTATCATTGGCCGCACCTACTGTTCTGTTTTTGGGGGCGACTCTAATCGTCAGGCCCGAGCACATCCATTGTAGGGGCAGCTGGTGATGGAGCCTCCTACCAAAAAAGATGTGGTTGCTAAAAATTATTTCTACAGTAGTGAACGGTATCGAACCATCAGCGCATTTTGTTCTAGGGATGATATACAATATGGACCATAGTTTGGCTGGTACTTAGGCCTCTTGTCAAATACTTGGAAAATATATTTTGAGGTGCCTCTAGTTAATTGCACTTGATAGAAAATTACTTTTCAATGTCTCTAGCATATATAAATTTTCAAACACCACTGCTAGAGGAAGCATATTTTAGAAATGCGGATGTAAGGATGCCTATTAGCAGAGGCAACCTCCTTAAGATGTATGCCTTCAATAATCATTAATATAGGCAGTCATCATACATGTGACCACCTTTATTAACTTTTTAACACGTGTTGTCGGTGATATGGACCTAGGGTACCTCACTACCCATGTTAGATCCCGCTAAAACTAGGGTGGATCCACGTAAGAGCTTGCTACAACAAGGGTGGGCCTGACAAATATGAGACCTAACCAGAGTAGGGCACATCATTAGACTTGGTGGACATTCAACTAGCCGTACAGAGCTTGGAGACCAAAACACCAAAAATAGTTGATTCTATAAGTCGATTTTGTTGTAATAGATAAGGAAATCTCTTATGTAAACCATTCAGGACTCAAACTATAACTTTACCCCCAGACTATATGAGGCAGGGCAGGGAGCCTCCGGTGCCTCATAACAAGTTCATAACAACCCTAGGCAACTAGACATCAGCGCCCCTAAAAACACCTAGCATATGAGACGCGATCTATTCTAATTTGGATGTAGGATACCCTATACTTAAACGATTATAAATATGTGTCCCATGCACTACCCATTGTTGGTGGTGCTTTTACTCATTTTTTACCATCAACAATCCTACATAAAATGGGCATAAGGCAACAACCAGCATAGGGATAGGGCTCTAAAATATATTTCTCAAGTATTGGTGATTATTAGTTTGCGGTTGAATTATACATCAAAACATATGTAAGCATAATGCAAAGTGGTGAAGAAACATGATTTCAATACTTTGGAAGATCACTACACACATGCATATTGTTGGCACAAAATCTGCACCTGCGCCAAGCACACACGACAAGCCCGAAAAGCGTGACTTCAATCGGACGGCCGCACGGTTTGGAGATCCGGAAGCGTGCCCGGTCGGTTTGACTGAAAACCGACAAGGGACAAAGAAACTGTTAAATACAAAATCGGGCGTGTCGGATGAGACAAGACAGTTCCGTATATACGGCCCCCCCAAGCCACTTACGACGACATACGGCTATAGAAGGCATGCGCCAATCATGCATGCGATTCATTCGGCTAATATGAGGGTGAAACACGTAACGCATTGATTGCCGAACATGCATGTATGAGAAGACATGTTTGAACAAGTGAAAGTTAACTACGAATTGAAGCATAACCAAGCTCGGCAATACAGCCGACTTCGGGGTCCACGAAGAAGGAACATACAAATTATCATGACTAAACTAATCAAAGACCTGCTGCCGCACGATACCCGATCCTATCAAAGTCTAAGCGTTTCTAACATGCAAGAACCCGCAACATGTAACAATCTAGATTGATCTAATTCGGCTACGTAAGCATACGATCTATTTATCATGATAAGTAAAGAGCATTAGAGAGCAAATAGATCTATAAAATAAGAAGCCGAAACCGATCAAATCTAGATTGGGCAAAAGAGTGTTACACATAAATAAAATATTAAAGTCATGCAACACGTGATAACTTAATGAATCTACTAGATCTTGCCAAATCTAATAGAGCCGATAACTAATCCTTGAACCAGATCCTAGCACTGCCGCATCGACTCACGATCTAACCAAGAATCGATAACTATCTTGCCTCGCTAAGCTATCAAGCGGGCGCTGCCGCATCACGGCCATCTAGTCGAGATAGATAAAGCATAAGCAAAGACTTCTTGATCATCAAGTAGACGCTTTGCCGCACGGCCATCCCATCGAGACGAACAAGACTACTTGCATCAAAATCTAAATCCACCGCATGATACTAGACATGATAGCAAGGTTGCGGGAACTTACGGAGGTCGACGGATCGATTGGCTCCTCTCGAAGAACTTCGGCGACACGACAAAAGGGACTCGAAACGTGGCACGGGGCGGTTGTATTGATTTGATTGTGAATATCCTTTACAATGGTCGAGGGTCTATATTTATACCCTGGACATAACATGAATCCTAAGAGATTACGACGTACACAATATGTTAAAGGTAACTCAAAAGTATGGCAAGACTCTTGCTATAATTCTCCTCGAGTCCTTGATCATCGCTTTTCTCCTTCTGTTCGGCTTCTTGCTTGCCACCTTTCACTTCCCGAATGGAGCCACTTGTCTTCAAAGATAGCCGACCGCACCAATGCTTGCCGAATCACCCGAGTCAATTGCACATACGCTTGCCGAATAGCTCAAAGTTAGCCGACCGCACGCTCATTTGCCGAACGCGTTGGATTTACGCTTCCTCATAGATTTTACCGAATCGGCCCACCTTCATTGGTCTTTACCAAAATCCAGTGTTAACACATGCCCCCTCAATTTCGGGATAAAAGTGATTTTGTTCCGAAATTGAACACGTACTCTCTTCTCATCTAGGTCAACACTTGTTTCAAATCCACGGCCGCCATTCAAAAACCCGATTCTTCCTCGTTCCAGATTCGAGCTTACTTCCAATCCCTAATGGCAACCCTTGATGGAGTTCCGGAGGTATTTTCGATTCCTTTCATGTATTCGGCAATTTCTTTCCTTGGTTTTTCACTTTTCGATTCTTTTCGGCCGTTTCACTCTTACGAAGGAATATAAGGATGAAATTTTGATTCCTTATGCTGCGAACCCTGATTCGTACTTCTTGGGTCCGATGGGAGATCCTAATCCAATCGAATTTGTGGAGAAAGAAACTTTGAGGATCCCCTTCAAATCCGGAGTAGTTTCCCCGAACCAATGGCCAAACACTTTCAAAACCTGGCCTTTCCCTCCGATTTCTGGATGGCGGAAGTGGTACCAAAGGATGCCGAACAAGAGCAGCGATCCACTTTGGGACTCCCGGGATATCCAAAGATTGCTTGGAGTTATCTCTTTCGGGAACACTTCGAATGATTCTCTTTTGATAGCGACTTTCCACTTCTGGTCTGATGCTACTAATTCTTTCATCTTCGGCCATGGCCCGATGTCTTTTACTTTGGCCGACGTTTTCATGATGACAGGCCTCAATGTAACGGAGCCAGTATACCCTTCTAAATACAAGCACAGCAGCAACCAGAAAGCAGTCAAATCGGGAAGCGGGTGGACTAAATATATCCAGACTTACATGTCCACGGGATCTGTTGACAACAAAGAATATAAAGCTTTCCTGAACATGTGGCTTTGCGGGTTTGTTTTTACGTGGCAAATCCAATGAGCCAACTCTCAATCACATGGTGATGGCCGAGGAGCTGGCTGCAGGAACTTTAATTCCTCCGGGCAAATATCTTACGGGAGCTGTCTATCACATGATGCATCGGATCATTGTTCGGATCGTCAACATGGGGAAATTCATTGTGTAAATGGTCCCCTCGGTGGTTTGTGCAGATGTGGCTACAACCGTACATGCACCGATAGTCCCTCGTGGACCTTAACACCTTGGGTTTTCCTTCGTTAACGATGATGAGGACGGCCAAGTGAAAGAGAAGGCTTGTCAAACTTATGGAGAAGCGGCAGCTGCCATTACCATTGATATAGACCTTGGCCATCTATTCAAGCTATTCTTTAAAGGCTTCAATCATGTGATATGGCTCCCTTATAGAGAAAGTGATATTCGACTACGCCTTGCAAATTTAGTTATGAATCTGGCTGCTCGGATAGGGTTGCTACAAAGATCTTCAATTCTTTCATCAAGCCTGCGTCTTGCCGCCAGAAGTTTCATCATGGGAGGTTGCTTTGAATCCTTCCTATGAATTTTATAACCCAAACATGTTTGCCGGGCAATTAGGCTGTGGGCAACGCCCCCAAGACTATTTTTCTCAACCATCATAAGGCCCGGAGAGAGAATAGGAGATGAAATGGAGGCCAAAAGGGTTTTTGAGCTTGGATGGGATCTGCGCGAATTCATGCCCTTACCTTTGGGATTAATAGAAGCTGCTCATCCTTTGTTTTCCTCTTGGTGGCAAGAGTGGCGTGCCCATATTTTTTTAACATATCGGTGCACCCTTTGTGTCAAGATTTGTATGCTCAATTTGATTCTCGACGGTGAGGTAACTTTCTTCATACTCACAATTACCCTTTTTCCCCGACTTTGTTTTAAATTTCAGTATTGTCTTGTTTTTTGCGGGATCCCGAGCCTGCCCCTCCTTCACAAGTAGTCCAATATTACCAAGCCGGGACCCATCCCCGCCTTAGGTTTTAATGCTCCATCCCCGGCAACCCTCATGAAAACACCAGGTAGCTCTGGGTGCGGCTTCTTCGAAAGGAGAAGGCAAGAGGAAAGCTATTACTGGATCAAGCAAAGATGTTAATGTGCCCGTAAGAACAAGATCCAAGAAAGCTAAGCTCTCTCCCAAGGTATACTCTTGGTCGGTTTTGTTCGAACTATGATGGGGCTTATTTTACTTATTATATGTTTTCCTTCAGCCACAGGTCAGGCCTTCAAAATCAGCCAATGCGTTGAGAATTACCGAAACATCTTCCCAGGCTCCTGAAGATGTTGAAACCCAAGAGGAAGATGCAGAAATTCAAGAGTCCACTGGCCATACAGGTGATTACCTTCTTAACTGATTGTTCCCCTTTTTGCACCAAATGAACTGATTTTGCTACTTGATACTCAAAAGCAGATCATTCCTTGGATAAAACGGCAGAAGAATCTCCTCCTCATGCCTCTATTGATAGTGCAGAAATTCATGAGGCTATTGGTCGTATTGGTAATAATGTTTTCTACATATTTTCTTTTCTTTCTTCTGCCAAGGTTTATCTACTGCACTTTGCATCTCATTACTTATTTTCGGATGACATCTTGGATGACATAGCGAAGGATCCTCCCCTCATTAAGCTTCAAGTTCATCTTCTCTGGGCATCCAGCTAAGCCCTCAATCAAGCCGGGGCGGGAATCACCAAAGAAGTTTACGCACAAAAGGTAATACTTTATTTTATTGATCTCTCAAATAATCTTGATCAATCGGCTAATGGTTCTCCTTCTTAAAGTATGATGCTAAGCCGATTTGTCGCCTACTCTTTCACCATTGAAGAGTACATTAATGAGGGTGGTGAAGAGGCTACTTCTCAGCCAGAGGTTATCGGCCAGAGAATCAAGCTCGGCTAAAGGAGATATCCCTCTTACTGGCCAAAGATATAAATGCTCTTGTTCAAGATGCGGACCCGGATAAGAGAACCTGGTTGAGCTTATTGACCAAGATATCCCTCCAACTCTCAAGGTCTCTCTAGAATCTGCAACTCATCTTGATGATCACCTTGGCAAGGTCGGGAGAGCAAACAGGAACATAGCCTCTAGAGCCGCTCTGCAGAATGATAATCGACTAAAAAGCATCAAGTTAAAGAACGCACTCTCGGATCCAGTACGCTAAGCGCCTTTGGTAACTCGAACCTGAACTGGTAGCCATGGAGGAGGAAAAAGCCGGGTTGGAAGCTCAATTGGCTCAATTGAATGTGAGAATCCAATCTCACAAAGATAAAATTGCCACCTTGCCGAACTCTATAGATGCAGGCCAAAACAAAGATATCATCATCGTCATCGGGGGAGCATCGGCCAGATTAAAACCAGGCTTACGAGAATCCGAGTTAGAGGGCGATGACAAGAAGGTGCTAGAAGAAGTCGGCCGAATTAGAGATGATGTCATAGACGCAATCAAACTGTTCTTAAATGAGTAAAATATTCGGCTTGTAACACACTGTGATTTTTAAACAATTGTGTTCCTTGTTGTGCTTTGGTCTTTTCCATTCTTGTCTGACTGATGACATAGCCGAATGTTTTTTTTAAGCTTCCCGAACAGACATACGGCCATCATTCTGGATTTTCCGATCAGAAGATTAGTCGATTCCTCTGAACCGTCGTTTTCGATTTAGCCGAGCTTGGCCCAGTCCGGTAACGGCCCAAAAGAGAAGTAAACCCTACTTTGTCGTTTGGTATACTCCGAGTCGTGCGCCACGAACTCCACTTCGGCCTATAAATAAAGCCCTCTTCCGGCTTCCACCACCATCGCCGGTTAGCATTCATCACCATCTTCTCATTTTCTCGCTGAAACCTTTAGGAAGAAAACCCCACCTCCAAATCACCAATGTCGAGCGCCGGTGACCATGGGAAGCGTCTGCGGAGGGAGAAGCGAGGGGAGGGAGGGGCGCGACGCCGGCAACGCCATGGGTAAAATCAATCTGTCATCTTCGTGTGTTCTTGCTCACTTTGTTCATCTTCTAACCCTTCGGTTCTTCCTCTTCCTCAGGCCGCGAGTCATCACGGGGCAATACCACCTGCTGCCCCCAATGGTGGTGACTCAACCGGGCACCTCCAGCCAACCAAGTCTGTCACGGGTTCTTCGAGTTCGTCGAGCTCTTACGAAGTCCGACAACTCGCTCATACAACGCCAACCCTTGGGGTCCGGGCGGAATCGAGGGCGAGGACCCTTTGTACATTCATGAGGAGGCGCTCCGGTTCCGCAAGGAAAGGGATGAAGCCCGGACCGAGCTGGGCGACGTTTCCAAGCGATTCGGCATCGCGCAAGCCGAATGGGAGGATCGGCGCAAGCGTTCTGCGGCGCCATCACTGGTTCGGTATCCTCACATAGATTTCTTTTTCTCTCAATCCTCTTCGCTGTCTTGATTAACTTTTCATCTTTCGGCACTCTCTGCGGAGAAACGATCGATTGAAGGCAGCAGCGACCGGGCGGCCGACAAGGTGAATGCCCGGGAGAAACTCCCGAGGCACGCCTGGATGCCATGGATGGCCGTGTCGATCAGGCCGTCATCCAAGGTGTCCACCTTGGCGTGTCCCTCGGCTTTGGCAGCGATGTCCTCTCGCACCAATGAGGACTATTCTGTTCAGGCTGTTGGCTTTGCGAAGGTCATCCTCACGAGGTGGAGGACATCGAGGAGCAGGTTGGAGCTCTACGGGGGACCATGCTACGCCCTTGCCGAATCCACCAATCCCCAATCTGTTCTTAATAAGTTGTTCCAGGAGTAGTTTGTAACTAGGGATTGATCTGTGAATAATGAAATCATCTTCGAGAATGTGTCTTGTTTGTGATCTTGTGTTGATTGCCAAATGAATGTCTTGATGTCCTCTCTCGATTCGAAGCGGTTCTTGAGTGATTTTCCCGAATGCGGTGGCATCACTTTAGTCGATTAGATCTTAGTCTTACGCCACAAACGATTTGACGAGTCACCGAGCGGTATCGTTCGGGATCTCATCTTTCTCTTTTCCCGATAAACCAACCCGATCAGAATGTTGAGGTCAACATAAGATCATTCGGTTATATTTTGAACTGAAGGCGACACGAATCGTATCGGCTATTTACCAACTTCATATTTTTTTCACTAAAGGCGATGTTATCTCATCGGTTGTTTGATTTAAATTTTCTTTACTGAACCAACTTCGATCTTGGGGTAATATTTTTTAAGATATCGTCCGTTGATAGCTCACGTAAATTCTTCCCCCAAACAAAGTCTTCAAAATATATGCATTGCCAGGCACGCATTTTTCTACCCGAAAGGGCCCTTCCCAATTTGGAGACCACTTGCCGAATGCCCTGTCTTTCGATCCAATCGGCAGTATAGTTTTCCAAACCAGGTCACCTTCCAAGAATTGCTTTTCTCTAACTTTCTTGTTATAATACCGGGCAACACGTATTTTATTCTTCTCAATATTTTCCAATGCCTTGAGACGAATAAAATGTAAATCTTCAATTCATCTATCATCAAATTTGTATAATCTTCTTTTTCCAAATCTTTTTGCAACATAACTCTTCTTGAACCCGATTGCAATTCCCATGGTAAGACAGCATGATGCCCGTAAACCAATTCATAAGGAGATGTTTGAGTTGACCCATGACAAGCCATCCGATAAGCCCACAATGCTTCATTGAGAACCGAATGCCATCTCTTCGGTTTCTCATCAATCTTCTTTTGAATGATCTTGATCATAATCTTGTTGGATGCCTCTGCTTGCCCATTGGCTTGTGCATAATAAGGAGAAGAATTATACGACTTGATCCCCATGTCTTCGGCAAAGTCGCAAAATTCGAAGAAGTAAACTGGGTTCCTTGATCGGTTGTTATAGTTTGAGGGATCCCAAACCTATAAATTATATGCTCTTTAACAAAACTGATCATATTTTTCTCGATGTAACTTTCTTCAAAGGAATAGCTTCGACCCACTTGGTAAAATAATCCGTGGCCAAGAGCACAAACTTATGTCCTTTGCTAGGAGGAGGATGTATCGACCAATTAAATCTATGCCCCATCCTCTAAATGGCCAAGGTTTGATTATTGGGTTCATAACAGATCTTTGGAGCCTTTTGAACATTGCCAAACTTTTGACAATCATGACACCCTTTATAATAATCAAAGCAATCTTCCAAAGATAGTTGGCCAAAAATAACCAGTTCTCCGAATTATCCATTTCATTCGGTAAGGCTGATTGATGTGCACCACATAATCCTTCATGCACTTCATACATCACCTTTCTGGCCTCTTTTTGGCTTAGACACTTGAGCAATACTCCATCTATAGATTTGTAATACAAGTGATCATTGAGAAGGACGAACTTAAGGGCTTTGTACCCGAGCATTCGGGTAACTTTCTGCGATGGATCCTTCGGATATTTGATGATTTCATGCCTCCAATCGCCAACCACCTGTTCAGCTTCGGAATATTCTCTCCTATAGTGAAGACTTCTTGATTCTCACGATATCCGTAAGCGACTTGTGCCAATCTATTTGCTTCTTCATTGTGCCCCCTAGGGATATGATGCAAGGTTGCTACCCGAAAAGCTTTTTAAAAGTTCCCGGCATTCCTCATAGTATTCTCTTAGCGCGTCATTCTTACACTCATATTGGCCAATCAACCGGGTTGATCACCAGCTCGAGTCTCCAAAAGATTTCAACAAATGCGGCTTTTATCTCTACAAGAAGCCGAAGCCCTCTAAGCAATGCTTCATACTACGCTTGATTGTTAGTCACATGAAATTCAATGGGAATAGCATACTCAAAAGTTATTCCCCGTGGAGAAACTAATAGAATGCCAGCGCCCCCCTTTCTTTGCTGCAGGATGAACCATCGAAAAATAAAGTCCAAGGTACAATGCTTACTATACTTTTGTGCTAAGGTCATGATGTTGCGTAATAAAATCAGCAATAATTTGACCCTTCACTTTGCTTTTTGCCGATTCGTATTTTAAATCAAATTCCGACAAAGCTAAAATCCATTTGCCAATTCTTCCATTTAAAATTGGCATAGACAACATATGTTTGATTACATCATGACTTGAAATAATCACGCATTCGGCTTTTAACAAATAATGCCGAAGCTTGGTACATGAGTAATACACACACAAGCATAGTTTTTCCATAGCCGAATATCTTGTCTCTGGGTCTAACAGCTTTCGGCTAAGATAAGCTATGACTCGCTCCTTCCCTTCATACTCTTGCATGAGGGCCGATCCTATCGTTAGGGTATCGGCCGCCACGTACAACTTGAAAGGCTTGTTAAGTTGTGGAGGTACCAAAACTGGTGGTGCCTTCATGTATTCTTTAATTTCATCAAAAGCCTTTTGTTGCACGTCACCCCATACAAATTCTTGATTCCTCTTGAGCTTTAATAATGGAGAAAAGGGCAAGATTCTCTCTGATAAATTGGAAATGAACCTTCTTACGAAATTGATCTTGCCGAGCAGGGACTGTAATTCTGTGAGATTAGTTGGGGGAACAACTTTATCTATTGCCTCCATGCTCTTTTTTCCAACTTCAATTCCTCCTTTATGAATAAGGAATCCCAAGAACTCACCAGCTGACACTCCGAAAGCACATTTGTTTGGATTCATCTTCAAACCATGTTTTCTAGTGCATTCCAAAGTTCTTCTTAGATCAGCTAAGTGTCTCTCATAGTCTTTAGATTTGACTACTACGTCATCAATGTAGATTTCCACAATTTTGCCGATCAACTCATGAAATATGTAATTCATGGCTCTTTGATAAGTTGCACCGGCATTCTTCAATCCAAACGTCATTACAATCCATTCAAATAGACCAATGTGGCCAGGGCATCTAAAAGCCGTTTTTGAAATATCTTCTATTGCCATGAAGATCTGATTATAGCCAGCATTACCATCCATAAAACTAATGACTTCATACCCGGCTGCTGCGTCTACTAACAAATCGGCAATTGGCATCGGATACCCATCCATTGGAGTGGCCTTGTTAAGATCTCTAAAGTCTATACAAACTCTCATCTTCCCATTCTTCTTGTAAACGGGAACTATATTCGAAATCCAATCTGCGTACCTGCATGGTCGAATAAAATTTGCTTCCAGTAACCTTTCAATCTCTTTCTTTACATCGGCCAATACTTCCTCTTTATAAATTTTCCTTGGAGGTTGTTTGTAGGGTCGATACCCCGATTTAATAGGTAATCGATGCTCAACAATAGAACGATCTAGTCCAGGCATCTCTGTATAATCCCAAGCAAAGCAATCTTTAAACTCCTTCAGAAGATTTACTAATTGCTCTCTATATTCTGGACTCAAATTTGCACTAATGTACATCGGCCTTGATTTGGAATCATCGCCAACATTTATCTCTTCTAATTTGTCGGCCGACATAAAACCGTGTCCCAACTTTCCTTTGTTGCCATCGATTGGGTTACCCATCAAAAATTGCTGTTCGAGCCGATTTGCTTGGATCGGCTTGTTGATCCTTGTTGAATACATTAACAGGACCTTCTTTCCATACTTTGCTAGAGAAACAATCAACACCATCATATTCCCAAATGGTCTGGCTCGAAGCACCCACACTTACCGAATCATCGGCATGTATGATCTCCACGTCATCCCCTATCCATTGAATAAGGATTTGGTGCATAGTTGAAGGAATACAGCAGTTAGCATGAATCCAGTCTCTCCCAAGAAGCAAACTGTATGCCCCCTTGCCGTCAATGACGAAGAACGTAGTGATCAGGGTTTTAGACCCAATCATCAACTCAACATGCACAGCTCCTCGAGTGTCGGAAGGATTGCCAAAGAAAGTCTCTAAGGATCATGTCGGTTTTAAGCAAATCTTCATCCGTCATCCCGAGCTTTCTAAACGTGGAATATGGCATTATATTGATAGCAGCTCCTCCATCAACAAACATCTTGGTCAGAGGCTTCCCATTGACGTATCCTTTCACGTAAAGCGGTTTCAAGTGACGATGTTTGGCCGGCTTGTCAAAAGTTGCTTGTCGTGTTAGTATAAGCTGAGCCATTAGATCCTGAAACTCACTTTCATCAAAATCAGAGTAAATCTTCTCTTGTACTTCTTGATTGTCAGGAGCTATGAATTCGGATGGGAGGAAGAAAGCCATGCATGCGTCACCCGAAGGACCCTTCTCATCGGATTTCTTCTTTGGGCGCCATTCCTTCTTCTCTTCTGCAGCGGCCTGCTCCAGCTCTTTATTTCTCAACCGCTGCACTCTTCTCTTCTGACTTTTCCTCAACCCTGGAGGGCACCATTGCCCTTTCTGCCATCTATATCCATGAGTATTTCCTTCCTCTTCGTGCTCTTCAGGATGAATCCAATGATGATCCGCGAATCTCTTCCTCCGATGATCAAAGTCATTTAATTTTATACGCCGATCGTTCTCAGGAAATTGAGCTCCAAGTCTTTCATGGACTGGTCGGCGGTTGACTCGAGATTGCTGTAGCCATAATACGATCACCGCATTACGGGCAATTGTTTCTAGCGGGCAGCTTCAAGCCTTCATTCCAACAATGCTTAAAGAATGAACAACCCCAATGAGACTGTTCTAGTTCCCTCATGTGTTCCTCTTGTCCTCGGTGGTATATCTCTTCTTCATATCTCCACCGTTCTTCTAAGAACTTTTGTTCTTCATAATATTCTTGCTCTTGCTGCCTCTGCCATTTATTTAGTAAGATTCGTGATGTCACCCTTGGCCTGGATGTTTCACCTCTTTTGGTTCGGCTATTTTCGAACCGAACTTTCTCTTTCAATTCTTCAGCGAGTCACATCGGTTGGGGTCTCTGAGTACCATTTTTCTCGAGCTCTTTTCGATGTCAACACTTTCATCTTTCCCTTGCCTTTAGGGTCATCTGCAGAGACCATTCCGACAGAGAAAGAAATCATGTTCTCGGGGGAAATGTTTGCCATCAATCTTCATCTTGCCATCAAATTTCAGATGTCCCTCCCGAATTGCCTTCTGAATCCGAACTCTGAACACTTTCGGCAATCATTGATGGAGTGAGAATTAGTGTTATGATAACCACAATATCTCTTATCTCTCACCCCTTTCGGGCGTAGCATGGGATGCCCCTCGGTAGTTTGATGCGTCCTTCCCTCACCAACAGATCAAAAGTTTATCTGATTTGGACACATCAAAATCATAAGTTCCTTTCTGTTGTTTCAGCCACCGCCGACTTACTTGGGTAGGCTCTTTGTCCCAAGTCAACTCGGCTGCAGACTATTTCATCTTCATCCTCGTACTCGGTTGCTTCTTCCAGAAACTCGATACATCTCACTAGCAACATTACCCTTCGATAGCGGTTATCCCTTCTGAAACCCCGAGCCTGATTACTCATGACAGGCTAATCTCGAGCGAGTTGACCGAGATCATCAAATTCCATGCCGAACAGCTTCTCCCCGACATTCGGCAAAGATCCCCCGCTATTGCTATTCCAGGCAACTGATCGTCGCGGTAAATTCAGCGAGAAGCAAAGACTCTTAGTTTCTCTGAATCTGCGAAGATATTTTTGTGGTGTCTCATTAGCTTTACGCCTTAAACTGGTAAGGTCTACCGGCTTCTTTTCAATAGTTCCAAAGAAGAAATAAGCATGAAACTTCTGTTCAAGTTACGCCCGGTACCAATAGAATCACTGGTAGAGAAGTAAACCAGGTGAAAGCCGGGCCTGTGAGAGACAATGGAAAATACCGAATCCTCCAAGCTTCGTCATGGGCGCCTCCCCAAGCCGTATCGGTATCGGCTAATATGCTCTGTGGTACTTGTATCATCCCCGCCTTAAAATTTGGTTAAGTCCGTTGGTGGCTTCACCCTTGCTGGTAGTGCAACCTGTTATACCATTCTGGGTACGCAGACTTGTATGAATAGGATTGATTCTTTGGCTTTAGGCCGAACCGATGTTGCATCATATCAGCCATCCTCTCTGCATGATTATGTCAATGTCGTCTTCGGAGTTCCACGTGCCTGTCCTCCGGATGGTATTCCTGCTGCACTTCTATATCCCGGATTCGGTAGAGCATCTAGAGCAAGATAGTCGGTGAACTCATGATATCCATCCCCATACATGTTCCTTTGTAACCTTGTTTGATCTTTGGAGATATCTTGTATGCGGATTGCGGTACTCTTTTCAAGTAGTGCCAAACGTCACTTGGCCATAAGTAGGAGGTGGTTGCTTTTCATGAGTCTCTACTTCATCTTTGTTAATCCCGGATGTTCCTGCATCTTCAGGTTGCTTCTCTTGATATTTTGGAATATTGAAAAGCACGGGTCCACGAATTGGTCCCACACCATCTTCAAAATACTTATCAGCTTTGTTGGCGAAAGTATTAGCCATGATTACTCGGAAAGTATTTAGAAAGGCCGTGTTGTGGTTCCCGATGGTATCTGCCAAGGCTTTATGGACCAAATCGATACCTTTTGAGCTTCCTCCTTTGAGCAATCAGTTTGATGTGCAAGAAGAACCCTTGGCAATGATCCTTCTGAAAAACCTTGTTGCTCTTGTTCTTAGAGAAAGACATTAAGCATTTATGCTTGTATTGCTCGCATGCTTGCTCCAATGTTGCTCTCAATTGGTCGGCAATTCATCCAGCGTCACGTCCGAACATGATTGTTATTGACGTCCGACATCTTGAATCGGGAGATGGTCCCACTTTGGCGTGCCAAAAAGTGTGTTGGCACAAAATCTGCACCACTGCGCCAAGCACACGGCAAGCCGAAAAGCGTGACTTCAATCGGACGGCCCGCACGGTTTGGAGATCCGGAAGCGTGCCGGTCGGTTTGACCTGAAAACCGACAAGGGACAAAGAAACTGTTAAATACAAAATCGGAACGTGTCGGATGAGACCGGACAGTTCCGTATATATGGCCCCCGAAGCCACTTACGGCGACATACAGCTATAGAAGGCATGCTCGCCAATCATGCATGCGATTCATTCGGCTAATATGAGGGTGAAACACGTAACGCATTGATTGCCGAACATGCATGTATGAGAAGACATGTTTGAACAAGTGAAAGTTAACTACGAATTGAAGCATAACCAAGCTCGGCAATACAGCCGACTCGGGGTCCACGAAGAAGGAACATACAAATTATCATGACTAAACTAATCAAAGACCTGCATCTGCCGCACGATACCCGATCCTATCAAAGTCTAAGCGTTTCTAACATGCAAGAACCTGCAACATGTAACAATCTAGATTGATCTAATTCGCCTACGTAAGCATACGATCTATTTATCATGATAAGCAAAGAGCATTAGAGAGCAAATAGATCTATAAAATAAGAAGCGAAACCGATCAAATCTAGATTGGGCAAAAAGAGTGTTACACATAAATAAAATATTAAAGTCATGCAACACGTGATAACTTAATGAATCTACTAGATCTTGCCAAATCTAATAGAGCCGATAACTAATCCTTGAACCGGATCCTAGCCTGCCGCACGACTCACGATCTAACCAAGAATCGATAACTATCTTGCCTCGCTAAGCTATCAAGCGGGCGCTTTTGCCGCCGCGGCCATCTAGTCGAGATAGATAAAGCATAAGCAAAGACTTCTTGATCATCAAGTAGACGCGCTGCCGCACGGCCATCCCATCGAGACGAACAAGACTACTTGCATCAAAATCTAAATCCACCGCATGATACTAGACATGATAGCAAGGTTGCGGAACTTACGGAGGTCGACGGATCGATTGGCTCCTCTCGAAGAACTTCGGCGACCACGACAAAAGGGACTCGAAACGTGGCACGGGGCGGTTGTATTGATTTGATTGTGAATATCCTTTACAATGGTCGAGGGTCTATATTTATACCCTGGACATAACATGAATCCTAAGAGATTACGACGTACACAATATGTTAAAGGTAACTCAAAAGTATGGCAAGACTCTTGCTATAATTCTCCTCGGAGTCCTTGATCATCGCTTTTCTCCTTCTATTCGGCTTCTTGCTTGCCACCTTTCACTTCCCGAATGGAGCCACTGTCTTCAAAGATAGCCGACCGCACCAATGCTTGCCGAATCACCCAGAGTCAATTGCACATACGCTTGCCGAATAGCTCAAAGTTAGCCGACCGCACGCTCATTTGCCGAACGCGTTGGATTTCTGCTTCCTCATAGATTTTACCGAATCGGCCCACCTGTCATTGGTCTTTACCAAAATCCAGTGTTAACACATATATGAACAGAATGGAAAAAACTCAAATCAAGTCCAACCAAAGAGATGCAGTCTAGGTCATATGTTCGTATTTCTTAGCATCATTATTAAGAATAGATAAATCCATTCTTAAAAATAATACTAGAAATACATAATGATATTATCTAAACCTTGCTATCAAGTATACACTCTGGTACTAGCGCCAGGAAATGCATGCAGCATTTCATACCATGAATGTATCCCCAATAACAATGTTAGATAATGTTTCAAGTAATTCTTTACGATTACAGATTTGTTTCCGCTAGCACACGGAGTTACCACTGTAGCTTTCACCCAAAAGTATTCAGGATATCATTATTTATATTTCTAAAAAAACATAATTTGGTAGAGTGTAGTATTAACATGATCTAGATAACATAACTGCATGATATACCAATACGATAACATAACTGCATGATATACCAATATTCAATATAGGGGTAAACAACAGTTTTTATGATATGGAAGAACACATACTTGAGAATATCTTAAAGAAAGATAAAAATAAAAGAAATTATATAGGATAAAGAATAAAGAATAAGGAATAGTCTAATGTGGAGCTATTATATCTATAGCGGCCATGATTAAGTTAGTTAATAATCATTCTTCATATATAAACACTAACTAGAGCTAGGCAGTGATATAAATCGGGGGGCCACCGAGTACTGTTCTGCTAGCAATCTCTTGGTGATAATTTACACACTCCTACACCATAGCTAGACATAGGGGATTGCAAGGAATGGACAGGGCTGTCACCACCTACCACCTACCACCTCAACAATGGATTATGAAATGCATTTATTTGTTCCCTTATACCCAAACACCATGTTTACGTATAAAGAAACTATCCAAATCCACCTGGGACTATGACCCTCTAGATCGACAAGTACCAGACTTGGGCACCGGAAGCATGATAAACCATCATTTCAACTTAGCTCTAATTAGGTTTATACATAAAGAATAAATGATCAAGCACTAAGTTATGTATCTTGATATCATAGCATATAGACTAGTTCATATGCTAATATAATATCTAAACTATACTATAACTGAATAGCATAACAATAACAATAAAATTTGAACAAGAACAAGAACTTGGAGAAATGATATATCTTATTCATAACAAGATTCTTCTCCAAGGAAGGTAGCTTTCTAGCTCTAACTAAAACTACTAATGATAAATACAAAGTTGGAAGATTCTACTCTAGTATGGTTGTGTTCTCTGATTTTGGAGGTGCTCTTCCCCTTGTTTTATACTACCTAGGGTTGGTTTCAGAGGAGATAAAAATAGTAACCATCATAACTGACTTCCCCTAGGATCAAAAAACTGACACGGGAAAGGTAGTGGCGAGAGGCGGTGATGGGGTGTGGGTGCACCCCTGGTGCAGCCACACCAGGGCTGGCTCCTCTCGGGCCCAACTTCGCATTGTGATCTCCTGGATGGTTCTAGATCTTGGTTATGTTGGTGGCCTAGATTTGCAGCGTACATGGACCTTCCTTCGGAACCCAAGCCCAAGTGAAGAGGAATACACCTTCTTTGATTGTACATTTTGGCTCTTTTCACTTGTATTCCTAAAAATGTATAAATCTCCAATACAAGTGGAACTCGGTTAACAATAAAATGTATATGCATGTAATTGCCTTTTTCATCCCTTTTTATTTAAATTGGTGGGTATAATTTCTTCATTAAGGACCGCCAACACCATATTCTAAGTCCAGGAGGGAGTCCACTAGCTGATGTAGGGTTTGATGGGAGTTAGCCCAAGTTGGCCGATCCTAGGCCTAGCAGGGGTTTGCTCAAAACCCTAGGCCCATGTTTGCCTGGTGGCTAGTCAACCACCTTGGTGATTCATATGGACTATCTAAGCCACTAACCCAAGAACCCCTCGGTTGCTCACACCTGACGTAGAGCTCAAATTCATACATAGATGTGTCACACATTTTCTAGTGTAGATTAGGGAGAGTTTTGGCAGAGTGTCGATCCTCACGGCAACCCCTAGATCTTGTACCTCGATGAGAGTGACCTTGTCCTAAGTCCACACCTAGGATACTACAGAATATAGACTAAGTTAATAGTAAGTATCACCTTCATTTATCTAGGATGAGTCATTGATCTTCATTGAGTGCTCTAGTTCAAAGGAACGAGACTAGAGTAGTAATCAAAGCATAAACGTGGTGTCTAGGTTAGATGTTATCTTTGTTTGCCGCGTGCTCCATGAGTTGTGGGGGGTTGGTGGAAGGTGGTAACATCGTTGACCATTCTTGTAATCGATGTCATAGAACCAAAAGCCAAAACTATGTAGCTACCACTATGCAGAAGCTGATGCCCGAACTAAGCAAGTCAAAGAGTGATTCTTAATGTTAACTTAGTTTCTATCCATGGTTACCCTCTCAAGCCACACCTATCATCTTGTCGTCCTTGGACATAGCTAGAACCATAGATAAATACACACATTATATTCCATGTGGATTCGCTAAAACCTTGAAATACTCTTAGTGAAAGTTACAATGGTACAGTATTAGCACACTTGTAGATTCTTTCTATGGATGTTAATATACCCAAGCTTTCTGACACCATTGCTGGTGAAAGATAGTTGTTTTATCTTCAGACCTAGTTCATCTTGGTATATATACCCTTCTTTTCTATCTTTGTTTTTCTTACCTTTTCGAAGGAGCACTGAATTCCATTCAAAACCTTTGCGCCCAAAGGGTGAGTTCTATATATTGACCCATCACTACCTTTTTCAAAGCTTGTCTTATCATCTAGTTATAAATCTGCCTGTTGATATCTGTTAACGCCCACTGAATAATCCACAAGCGCACAGATACCGTTGTAGCTTTGTCCTAGAAGTATTCTAGGTTTCGTTCCACTGAGAAACATGTGAGATCAACTACGGTCTAACTTAACTAGGGGTAGCAATAAGGTGAAGGTAGAAACTAGATTAAGATAGAACTAAGGTAGAACTAGGGCGGCAATTAATGTGGTTGAGAGTAGCAATCAAGGTTGATGATAATAGGAGAGTAGAGAGGATAACTATTGTTCTCTTCTTCTAACTTGGGCAAGCCTATGTCTTCTATTGCTCACTGGAGACATTACATAAGGAGAGACACCTAAAGATGTTGATCTCCTTAGCAACCACGTCATACTTGGCCTACAGACGGGAGGTGGAATAACAGGACTGTCACTCCCAACCACCACTGGAATATAGGGTGCATCCACGATTATCCTAAGCCTAAGCACTATGCTTACACCTACGATAATACTCTACTTCCTCTAAAACAGGAATAAAGCACTCAAAGAGAGTCATGATCCAGATAAACAATAAAGACATAGAACTTACTTATATTAAAAGTTGATCACCAGAGACATCTCAGGAGCAAGCTCAAGTAGAGCTTGATCTCGCTAAGGTACAAGCCGTAGAGAGGGCACCGACAGGCCGGGATCTTCTCCCAACTCTTCCCTCACTCTCCATCTCACTATTATCTAAAAGACTAGATCCTAGAGAGGACTAATCTTCGCTTGGTGGCTGGCTCTTGAGAGGTTATCCATTCAAGGGACACCTCTCGATTAGGGTGTTGATGGCTCTTAACCCACATCATAAACCGTCAACACACACACAAAAGAGAGATGAAACACTATCATAACTAGAATATAGGGTCTATACACTAACAAATTCCATAGTTTTGGTGAGTGTACTTGTTTTGCAAGACAAACATGAAAAGAGATCAAGATGGGCCAAAAGCATATCAGAAAACCCAGAAACCGGCCCAAGGACAAAGGCAAATACAAGAGAACCTCCTCCATCTATAGAATTGGGCCAAACACCACACGTGGCAGGCATCCAGGCCTAACCAGGAACCGACCAGAGAAAGGCGGTGGCCAGCTGCGCCTCCCCTGGTGCGCCTGCACCCCCCTAACCGCCTCTCTGATCGACCTTTCTCTGGCGGTACATTGATGGCACCCAGAGAAGGTTCATGATGGTTATTGTGATCAATACGCCTCCAAACCGACCTCCAAGGTGCTATATAAGAAGGCCCCTACTCCCTCTCAACACACAATCCAAGTGGAGAAGAAGAAGGGAGCCAAGCTCAAATTCCATCCTAGCCTAGCTAGTTTAGTGTAGGGAGTGAGAGAGGGAAAGGAGAGAAGGTTCGGGCGTGTCCGACTTCTCTTGTCTCGGATTCGGCTTCTCCGGGTTGAGGAGGCGGAGTGCCGGACGTGTCGACTCCCCCTCGACGTGTACCTCTACGGTCATATACTGCTTGGAGTATAAGGTCCGTGTTCTACTACGGTGGTGAGTCTCTATTTCGTATTCTTTTACATATTACATTCTTGCGGGTTCGTTGTCTGTTACTTGCCTTAATAGCAGATGTTCTAGTAGAGGACTCCTGATAAAGGCGGATGTTCCTGGCCGACGCTAGAATAGTACTCGATAACGTAGATGTGGTGTCTAAGTTATAGGTTACCCTCGTTTGCCTCACACTCCACGGGTGAGGGATAGGTGTTAGGTGGTGATAGCCCTAACATCCTTTGTATTCCCCCACGTTTGGGTGTGGTGTAGAGCTGTTAGCCGTCATCACTTAGCAGACTAGGTGCTATCCGGTGCCCGAAGCAAGAGTGTAGTAGGTAAGATTATCTTCGAGTAGAGAATCTAAACCGTAGGAAAACCTCACTACCAAGGATCTCTTTTCTTCAACCCACTAGGGTGGATTAAGCTAGTTGACTAGACACAACCGTTCTTCGTGAGAATACGATACCCTTTCTATCACCGGGTGAAGTGCTACGACGGTAATTTTGTGCGCTTGCGGATTTGGCTGCTTTCGCTAAGAAATACCAACAAGCATTTCTGGCGCCATTACCGAGGAACGGTTGTCATTTTAGCCTTCAAACCTGGTCCACCTGTGTATCCTTTATTTTATCTTTTCTGAAAAAAATGGAGAACATTTCAATTCAAAAATTTTCTACTCCTAAGGGCGAGTTCGTAGAGCCACCACAATCATCAAAGCCAATCACAGCCACAAACTACGAGCTTCGTCCTGGCTTCATAGCCATGGTTCGAGAACAAACCTTCTCAGGGTTAGATTATGAAAACCCTTATCACCATTTGCGGGAGTTTGAGCAACTCGTGCATGCCTAACCATAGCGTGGCATGTCACAAGAAACCTTATGTGGAAATTGTTTCCCTTTTCTCTAAATGAGAGAGCAAAACAATGGTACACCCAAAATGTAGGAAAAGTATCAGGGGATTGGGAGGAATTAAGGAACAAATTTTGTCTTATGTTTTTCCCAATATCCCGGATAGCTGCCCTGCGACAAGAAATACTCAACTTCCGACAAAGCGAGAAGGAAACCTTAGGTGCAGCCTGGGATAGATTCCTAATCCTATCACGATCAGGCCCAGACCTATCTATACCCAACCATGTGCTATTATAGCATTTTTGGTTAGGGCTTAGAAAGGAAGCTGCCCTACACCTGGATATAGCTGCCGGAGGTTCGTTCACACACCTGACAACAATGGAGGGGGAAACACTCCTAACCCGAATAGCCGAAAATACCCCTCCACCAGAACCCCTCAGGCCGAACCATGCCAAGAGGAAGTCTCTTCGGCTAAAGGCGAAACCCTACCACTCACAGAGAGACCCTCAGCTGAACATAAGAATCCGGAGGAAGGTTTTCAACCTTCGGATCTTCCATTTTTCAAGGATGCTCTTTTTGAAAATCTGGGCAATACCTCGAAATACTTGTGCCACCGAAAGCCCTTAGCACCCAAGAAACCGATTAGCACCCTTGACCAAGAAACCCTCAAAACTTCCATCAAGGATCTATGCATTGCAATGAACAGGGAATGGACTGAGGAAGTGGAGTTAGCTTCCAAAGACATTTGGATATGCTATCCCTCCTCGGTAATCCAAACCAAGGTCGGTAGAACATGGGTAAACACCTTGTATAATGCCACTGTTGGAGCAAACTTGATGTCTGCATCATTCGTTCAGCTCTTTCTGAGCGAGAAAACGCTTGCTCCAACAAACATTTACTTCCAAAGTGAGCCAAACACGAGACTGAAAGGACTAAGGGTATTATCTAATATTCTGTTGCATCACAACAATGTCAAAATATCCTTAGACTTTCATGTCTTCGATCTCCAGGATTTTGATATTCTGGTAGGGCATCCCCTAGAGAGATTCTTTCTAGAGTCATCAACCTCTGGGAGGATTAATGTAAAGCTAGGGAGGGATAAGTTTGCCATATCATTTGCACATATCAACCCTTTGGTGGCAAACAACCCTCCTGATCCTAATATGCCCATGGAGGTTAAATCGGTAATACCCTTTGACTCACCAGAATCAGCCTTAGAAGGAGAATCCGAATTCTTTACTGAAGAAAAGGATGATCTGGATGAAACCATAGACCTTCCTCAAGAGGAAGCCCCGATAAAACCCCCAGTCGAGCTAAAATCCCTACCCACCGACTTGCGCTATGCCTTCCTAAATGGCAACAAAGAAACTCCTGTTATCATTGGTGATAAGCTTAGTGAGGAGGAGATAGTCAAACTCATAGCCATCCTAGAAAAGCATAGGTCTGTCTTTGGTTATTCCTTGCAAGACTTGAAGGGGATTAGCCCGACCCTTTGTACTCATCGCATCCTGATAGACCCCTCTAGCACACCTACTCGGGAAACCCAGTGAAGATTAAACAATGCGATGAGGGAAGTCATGAAGAAGGAGGTTCTAAACTTCTTCACGCCGGGATCATTTATCCCGTACCACATAGTGAGTGGGTCAGCCCAGTCCAAGTGGTTCCAAAGAAAGGCGGTATGACGGTAGTAGAAAATAGTAAAAATGAGTTAATACCGCAACGCACCGTCACTGGGTGGAGAATGTGCATAGATTACCAAAAACTCAACATGGCCACAAAGAAAGACCACTTCCCACTGCTCTTCATTGATGAAATGTTGGAACGGTTGGCAAAACACTCTTTCTTTTGTTTCCTAGATGGGTATTCGGGCTATCATCAGATTCACATCCACCCTAATGATCAAAGCAAGACAACTTTTACTTGCCTGTATGGAACTTATGTGTATAGATGTATGTCATTTGGGTTGTGTAATGCACCCGCATCTTTCCAACGGTGCATGATGTCAATTTTCTCTGACATGATCGAAGAAATCATGGAGGTTTTCATAGACGACTTTTTCGGTCTATGGAAAAACTTTTGATCATTGTCTAGAAAATTTAGACAAAATCTTGCAACGATGTCAAGAAAAGGACCTTATTTTAAACTGGGGAAAATGCCATTTTATGGTCCGTGAGGGCATCGTTTTAGGACACTTAGTGTCGGAACGGGGGATTGAGGTAGATAAAGCAAAGATCGAGGTGATCAAGCAATTGCCTCCCCAGTGAACATAAAAGGGATCCGTAGCTTCTTAGGGCATGCAGGTTTTTATAGGAGGTTTATTAAGAATTTCTCATAAATTTCTAGACCCCTGACCAACCTGTTAGCTAAAGATGCTCCCTTTGAGTTCACCGATGAGTGCTTAGCTGCTTTCCACACCCTTAAGAAAGCCCTCATCTCAGCTCCAATCATCCAACCCCCTGATTGGACGCTGCCATTTGAAATCATATGTGACGCTAGCGACTACGCGGTTGGCACAGTCCTAGGACAAACCAAAGATAGAAAGCATCATGCCATCGCCTATGCTAGCAAGACTTTAACAGGAGCACAGCTTAATTACACCACAACAGAGAAAGAACTCCTCGCCGTAGTCTTTGCTATCGAAAAGTTTTGCTCTTACTTAGTTGGGTCTAAAATAATTGTTCATACTGATCAGGCTGCTCTCAAATACTTGTTAACTAAGAAAGAAGCAAAACCTAGGCTAATCAGATGGATTCTCCTACTCCAAGAATTTGACATAGAAATAAAAGATAAAAAGGGAGTAGAAAATACTGTTGCCGACTATTTGTCGCGTATGCAAGTCACTAACATGCAGGACCCACCGATCAATGACTTCCTACGCGATGACATGCTGCTCAAAGTAGACGACGTCAACCCGTGGTACGTAAACATCGTCAATTACATGGTCACTGGCTACGTACCACCGGGGGAGAACAGAAGAAAGTTACAAGTTGAGAGCAGAAGGCACCTCTAGGATGAACCCTACTTGTACCGGGTCTATGCAGATGGATTGTTAAGAAGGTGTGTGCCAACTGCCGAAGGAATGCAAATCATCGAAAAATGCCATGCAGCACCATATGGGGGACATTACGGAGTCTTCCGCACACAGGCCAAAATCTGGCGGTGCGGGTTCTTCTGGCCATCAATGTATGAGGACACTAAAGAGTTCATCAGAAGATGCCGAAAATGTCAGTTCCAAGGCAGCATCACCTCTCGCAATGCGATGCCCCTACACTATAACCTTCAACTAGAAATATTTGATGTATGGGGTATCGACTTCATGGGGCTATTCCAAAAGTCCCATGATTGCGAGTACATCCTTGTGGCAGTTGATTACATCTCCAAGTGGGTAGAAGCAATGGCATGCAGATCAGCAGACGCCAAGCATGCAAGGAAAATGTTCCATGAAGTGATCTTTCTCCGATTTGGAACACCTAAGATGGTAATAAGTGACGGGGGATCACACTTCATAGATCGAAGCTTCAGAAACTTCCTCAAGGAGCTGGGCGCACAGCACAACATTGCAACACCCTACCATCCACGACCCGGGGCAGGCGTAAACATCCAACAAACAAATCAAGAACATCCCGCGAGAAGATCACAATGAAATGGGGAGGGGGTGGAAAAACAAATTACGGATGCACTGGGGCATACCGAATGCGACCTATAAGACCCCCATTGGCATGTCACCATTCCAACTCGTGGTAATGGAAAAAAACTTGCCATTTGCCGGTAGAGCTAGAACATAGAGCCTCTTGGGCAATCAAGAGTTAGAATATGGATGTCAAGTTAGCCGGCGTAAATATGCAAAAGCAAATAGCCGAGCTAGAAGAATGGCGGGAGAAGGCATACCACGGTGCGAAATATACAAGGAAAGAACCAAGAGATGGCACGACCACCGAATCAATCCTAAAGACTTCAAGCAAGGAGACAAGGTGCTCCTGTTTAACTCGAAGGTAAAACTCTTCGGTGCAGGGAAATTACGCAGTAAATGGAAGGGACCATATACCGTCATCGGCACCTCGCTACATGGAGCAATCACTATCCAAGATGGCGAAGGTAACATTTTTAAAGTCAATGGTCAACGCTTAAAAATTTTCCTAGAACCTTCTCCCAGTGATAATCAAGAAATAGATAGGATAGATTTAATTTCCTCATTATAATATCCTATAATAATAATAATAAAAGTGAGTGTACATAGTCTAAATTAGTAATTTACCAAAGTACCCTCACCAATTTAAACATGATTTTCCCACTGATTTTTCATACTCATAATTGATTGTCATGTTTAAAATTCAATTTTACACAAAATTCAAAATACAAAATAATTTCAAAATACATAAAATAGGGAATATTTTATCTATGCCGGCCATCAACAAATGCAATAATGAAAAACCCCAAAGATATTTGAATTTCAAACCCACCACTCTGCACTTTTGCCGAAAGGGGCGTTGAGGGGCGTGCCAGGGGTGCGGGCGCACCGCCCCTGGCCCCTGGCCCCTCTCGTCCCCAATCTTCACCCAATCGGCCTTGATGAGCTGAGTGATGGCACCCATGGCGGTGCTCGGCCATTGCACGGCCAGAGCAGTATATAAAGACCCCCTAGGCCTCTCCATCTCTCCACACAAGCTCAAGCATCTCTCTCTCTCACACATGCACTTGAGCTTGCATTCTCTCCTCCCCAACAATGGCATATGAATATGCTCTTGTCCTCTTCCGTGACACCTACACTGATCTTAGCCTAGAGAGTGTGCAAGGGCCAGCTTATGTGCCCCTGGAGAGTTCATTCGTGAGAGAGGAGGCAAAAGCCATAGTGGCGGCACCACTAGCCCTCATGCCCCCAGCTAGCGATGCTAGTAGCACGGATAGCACTGGGAGCAAGGTGGCCAAAGGAGGTTCGGGCACCACCCGAACACGGATCGCCAAGAAGCTCGGCGTACGGGTGGACAAGACGGCCAAGCGGACGACTGCCGGCATCCTAGGACCAAGACCAACGACATCAACACGGGCCGAGCCTAGTCATCTTAGGGAGACTAGGAACGTTTCTATTGTACCGCCTTCGGGCATCTCTAGCGGTCCAAGTAGTCCGGCTATCAACCGTAGTTACATGGTAGTGGGCGTTCCCAAGGCTGGGGGCGGTTTCGCTAAGGGGCTCATGCGCAAGGGCAAGGGTCCTATGCCCGCCCCCCCAACGGCCGGGCCTCGGGCTCCAAAGGAAAGGAGCCGTCCGAGGATCCTTCCCTCCCTCTCGGGTTCAAGAGGCGGGGGAATCCCCGGATCCACAGGCAGGCCGTTCTTAGCGATCTCGAGTCGGAAACTTCGACTCGGGCCTCTTGCCGTCCGCTCAGCACCTCGGTCCTCTCACTAAGGAAGCTACATGGGGACCTTGCACTTGCACGACTCAAGATCACCGAGCTGCGGGGCCGGCTAGACACCTCTAGGTTCGCCCCGAGCCGGAGGATCAAAAAAAAGTTGCTAGGGCAGCGGGGAGTGCTTTCGGCACTACAAAGATCATCGATCACTCCCGCACCAATAAGTTAGGCATAAATTTACTTTTCCAATATTTGCTTCCTAATATTTTACTTTCATCAATTGTAATATGTGCCTAATTTCTCTTAATAATTCCAAAATATTTTGTTTACACTTGTTTTTGTCTTCTACTCTTGAGTACAAAATAAAAATTAAAAGCTAGGCACAAAAACCGATTGTGGGGGAGGAGCGTTCATCTCTCAAAGGTATGAAACTAACAATTCTCACCTTGTACATGATATGCTTATATTTTATTTACAAGAGAAACCTGATCTATGAACTTCATTAAGTACATCTTTTTTCCTGCTAGTAACTTGAATTAGCACAAATGACAAATGATAATATGACCTTTGCTCTATTCTATGCAAAAAGACTTGAGATTTATAAATAAAAATAACCATGATGAACTAGCATTTTTTTTCTCTTGGTAGACCTTGGTCACATAGGAACTTTACCAATTATGAATTTCTTGCTAATTTTCTATGACTTAATGAGAGAAAAGTATAAATGCCTACTGATCGGGATTCACATAAAAATAATAAAAATGTACACTCTGTTGCATGACTCGTAAAAACTCGGATGCCAAAAGAGAATGTGGGCTATAACAAAGAAAAGATGCCATGCCAAAGAAGCATGAGCCAGAAAAGATGCCATACCAAAAGGTATGTGCCAAAAAAACGAGAGTAAAACAAGGGGTGCAAAGACACCCGATCGAAGCGAAAAAATGGGTGCAAAAGCACCCGCCAGAGAGAAGATAGCCCACATTTCTCAAAGAAGCGAGAAGAGGAAAAAGAGCATGTACAGGGAGGAATACAAATAAAAGCTTCCTAAAAACCTCCCGATCTAAAGGTATGGTACTTTCCCTCATAAAGTCTAGAAGTTAGCAGAATAATATAAGAGGAAAAAGTCTCCCATGAAACCAAGGATATCATAGGAAAAAGGCAAAGTTTTATCACCTTTTCAAAAACATACAAAAAACCCAAGTCCTTAAGCAGAAGAAGAGTAAGGGAAGTAAAATCAAAGTCATTGTTACTATTCAAGTTATCTAGAAGAAATTGTGATGGACATTGAAATTCATGGACTCAGATGAAATCTTGAAATAAAACTGTATAGCTATCAACTACAAGGAGAACCTAGCTACCTTAGTCTCAAGCTTCACTCGAGGACGAATAAAGGACTAAGTGTGGGGGAGTTTGTTGACGGTTTCAAGTCCGCCGTCAAATCCCAGGGCTCTTAACCCACATCATAAACCGTCAACACACACACAAAAGAGAGATGAAACACCATCATAACTAGAATATAGGGTCTATACACTAACAAATTCCATAGTTTTGGTGAGTGTACTTGTTTTTTGAGACAAACATGAAAAGAGATCAAGATGGGCCAAAAGCATATCGAAAAAACCAGAAAACCGCCCAAGGACAAAGGCAAATACAAGAGAACCTCCTCCATCTACAGAATTGGGCCAAACACCACACGTGGCAGGCATCCAGGCCCAACTAGGAACCGACCAGAGAAAGGCGGTGGCCAGCTGCGCCTCCCCTGGTGCGCCCGCACCAGGGTGCGGCCGTACCCCCCTAACCGCCTCTCTGATCGACCTTTCTCTGGCGGTACATTGATGGCACTTAGAGGCGGTTCATGATGGTTATTGTGATCAATACGCCTCCAAATCGACCTCCAAGGTGCTATATAAGACGGCCCCTACTCCCTCTCAACACGTAATCCAAGTGGAGAAGAAGAAGGGAGCCAAGCTCAAATTCCATCCTAGCCTAGCTAGTTTAGTGTAAGGAGTGAGAGAGGGAAAGGAGAGAAGCTTCAGGCATGTCCGACTTCTCTTGTCTCGGATCCAGCTTCTCCGGGTTGAGGAGGCGGAGTGCCGGACGTGTCGGCTCCCCCTTGACGTGTACCTCTACGGTCATATACTGCTTGGAGTATAAGGTCCGTGTTCTACTACGGTGGGGAGTCTCTATTTTGTATTCTTTTACGTATTATATTCTTGTGGGTTCATTGTCTGTTACTTGCCTTAGTAGCAGATGTTCTAGTAGAGGACTCCTGATAAAGACGGATGTTCCTGGCCGACGCTAAAATAGTAATCGATAACGTACACGTGGTGTCTAAGTTATAGGTTACCCTCTTTTGCCTCACACTCCACGGGTGAGGGGTAGTGTTAGGTGGTGACAGCCCTAACATCCTTTGTATTCCCCCACGTTCGGGTGTGGCGTAGAGCTGTTAGCTGTCATCACTTAGCAGACTAGATGCTATCCGGTGCCCGAAGCAAGAGTGTAGTAGGTAAGATTATCTTCGGTAGAGAATCTAAACCGTAGGAAAACCTCACTACCGGGATCTCTTTTCTTCAACCCACCAGGGCGGACTAAGCTAGTTGACTAGACACAACCGTTCTTCATGAGATTACGATACCCTGTCTATTACCGGGAGAAGTGCTACGACGGTAATTCCGTGCGCTTGCGGATTTAGCTGCTTTCGCTAAGAAATACCAACGTAGGGTTTTAGAGAATAGCAAATGAATGAGTGTCTCCCCTGGAGGGGTCCTGCCCTTCTTTTATAGCCCGGTGGGATGAACGTAAGCCCTTAGATCAAACCGACTTTGACAGACGGCTCAGATTGAAACCCTAAGGTTGTGGAGCACGGGGGTCGAAGCGGGCCACGAGCCGTGCCTGGGCCAGACCGGCCGGTCCTTGGTGGGACCGGTCGGTCCCACTCCGGGCCCATTTGCGGTCCGCTTCGGCGTGGTATCTTCTTGCGCCTTCTGGAGTCTTCTAGTGCAGTCCTCGTCGCGAAATTGATATCTTTTCATCCAGAACTTCAAAAATGGCAAATGATATGTCTGTTTCGATCGTCTCAACGAGCTCTTCGCAATGGTGCATTTCAATTCATCATTTGAGGTGCTTGTAATCTGTCATATTGGTCCTTTTTGATAGCTTTTCCAATATGTATTGTAGAAACAAGGATTCACCAAAACTCATAGAATTCCGTCAGTGTAAACCCTAAGTCTATATTAGTGATCATAAATATATCTCTTTCGGGAGTTAGTTGACAAGTAAATTTGGTACTTAACAGCCTTCAACAACACCCCCACACTTACCCTTTGCTTGTCCCTTAGCAAAGCTAAACTCAGAAAAGTTATCGAAAGATATGTATAAGTTTAAGTGTTGGTATTAATTAAATGCACACAAGAAAATATAACTATCTGCAAGCGCACAGATATAATACCATTGTAGCACTTCACCCGAAGGTTTTAAATATCGTATCCACAAGGAAACGTGTGAGACTAACTACGGTCTAACTCAACTAAGGGTGGCTAAAGATGAAAGTAGAAAGATAAAGATTATACTAAGATAGACACTAAGTTAATGTTTAATGTGGTTGATAATAGCAATCTATGTTGATGATAATAGGAGTATAGAGAGGATAACTATGGTTCTCTTCTTCTAGCTTTGGGTAAACTATGTCTTCTACTATTTAACTTTGGGACATTATTCAGTGCAGATTGAGTATAGAAACCTTGCCCTACTCTGATAACCGCGTCCCACCAAACCTATCAACGGGAGGTGGATTACAGAGGACTCAAAAGGCCTGTCACACCTGCGATCTACCACCGATCCGAAAGATTAGGGGGCATTCACGATTAGCCCTAGCCTAAGCACCATGCCTACACTACGATTAACACTCTACTCCACCTAGGATAGGAATAAAGTACTCAAAAGAGTCACAAACTAGATGAACAATTTAAACAAAGTAAACTTTAGATCAAAAAATGATTACCAGAGAAATCTCGAAGACAAGCTCATAAAGAACTTAAATCCGCTGAAGTACAAGCCGTAGAGGGAGCACCGATAGGCTGGCACCTCCTCCGAACTCTTCCCTCACTCTCCATCTCACTATTATCTATAAGTCTAGATCATAGAGAGGTTGATCCATTCGAGGGACACCTCTCAGAGATTACAAATGAATTAGGGTTTTGGGATGGGGGGTCTGGCCCTGTATTTATAGCCCGGTGGGAGAAACGACGGTCGTTGGATCAAACCGACTTAAGGTACGGTGGAGATGCATCCTAAGAGACGGTGGAAGAAGCTTCCAGAAGACAGATGTGAGACGGCTCCAGGGGGTGCCGGGCGGCCCCAAGGCCCATGCCGGCCGGCCTGGGCCCAAGCCCACTCGGGCCCAGCTTTGTTTGTGTGTCTTCTTGTTTCTTTTAGGGCTCAATGGCGCATGTTCCGCTCTGGAGTTGATATCTCTTGATTCTAGACTCCGAATATAGCAAATGATATGTCCGTTTTGATCGAGAAGAGCCCGTCGTAATGGTGTAGTCTAATTCCTTAGTTGTTATTTGATGAAAAACTGCATACTCCTACAAAACAAGTGAGAACACCAAAACTTGTGGAACTCATTAGAATCAAAACATATAACTATGTTTTGCAATTCATTTTATATCAATTTATGCAAAAGTTGATGGTTATATTTGGTATTTAATGACCGTCAACATTAAGCATTGTCACTATCTTGATGTAACTCCTCAGAAGTATACCTGCATTCAGACAAAAATTCTCCTCTAAGCTTAAGCAATAACTGAGCTGACTTTCAAACTTACTCATGTTACCTTTGACCATAGGGCTTATCGGCTCTTACTTGAGTCTTGAGCAATCAAAAGACAGAAAAGATCCGACCAAGCACTATGTATCAAGCTCTTTGTTCAACTATCATTCTGGAGTTTTTAGAGGTTTTCAAATAAAACTCGGAGTTTCCCATATATGACTCTTAAATCTTTTAGTATATATGGTATTTGCGGATTCTCACCAAGGCACTAATGATATTATGCATTTCTTTTTTATCCTGTAACTAAAGCTTATGTGGAGCTCATAGGTGAGGAGAAAACTTGAAAGAGCAAGCTTGTAATGCACATGTTGTAAAATCAAACAATGGATCCATAGAGAAACAAGTTATACAATCGAATCAAGATGTGCAAGTATGGATATGGTGGATAATTTGTGGAACCTAATTCTACTATGCCCCTTGAAGACATATCTCTCTTTTGAAATTTGAAACTTGGCCAGAGAGTATGAGCTATTTTATTCTTCTTTTTTTTATTTTCATTAGGGAGGCAGGCATCAACGTACCCATTGTTTTCATATCTCGAACACTTGTCCATTTTTTTAACTCCCTTATTTATTTATTTTTTCTTTTCTTTTTCTTTTTTAAGATAACTTTTGCATAGCTCATAACACTCCTTTTGGTACTAAAGATTTTTAAGAGATACCAACAAGAACTTGGAGCATTTATTGGGTGGCTATCCTAATGGAAATATTTTTGGTGTTCTCTCCCAGTGTAGGAGTAAAACATTTTTGGATGGGTGTAGATGGAATGACATGTTGTTGCACCTACTCCAGTGTAGAGTAGTACATATGTAGGTGAAGTGTAAGTGGATCTTGATTCAAGAGCATGACAAATCTCTCACAAAGGTCACAAAGGTTGATAAAACTCAATGCATGACAAGCAGCATGTATGTGGAAGTTTAACTAGCCTATCTCATCATGTTTCACTCTGGTGGGAATATAAGCTTTATCATACAGGAACTCATCATGTAGAATTTTGTATTTTTTAAAAGATAAATCTCCAGAACTCTAGTGTCACTTAGAACAAGATAAATAGCAGCTCAAACTTTCTCAATCAAATCAATCAATTACCTAGACTTAGTTCAAGCATATGCAACCCACAAGTTTCAGGCTTAGAGCAAATCTTCATGTCAAAACAGTTAAAGCCAAAACTCGAGAAAACTTATGTCTAAAAACTAGGCACTTCAAAGGTGTTGTAACAGAGCAGCTTTTTATCATTTTCGTTTTTAAGGATCATCTCAAGGGCTCACCTATTTATTGACTCATATCTAGACAAACATTTTTATTTGGTTTTATATTTTTATGACTCATACTATATAAGACTCTAAAGATTCTACAAACATGGACCTTTATGTGTCCATATATTTTTGGTATTTTTAAAGACTCTATGACTGACTCGATAATCGTGTAGGTACATTTACCTGGATACCTAGGGGTTGCCTTCCCCCTAGCTGTTAGTTGTTGTGGTTGTGCATTAAAGCTGAGTGATCCTCATGGAGGCACTCATGCCTTGAGAGCAGTGGTTGCCAGAGATCTTCCATCTCCTCCATCAAGAAGTGGGTTCCCTCATACAGTGAATGACTGTGTGTCGGAGATATGTACTTCGACTGGAGTGTGATGAAGATGCCTAGGTGTACTAGCTCTTGAAGCCATCCTGCAGAAAACTCTCACAAAACATTAAAACTCGTGGAACAGTTAGGATAAGGGTTAGCGGTTAGCCATTTCGAGGATTGGTTTTTGTGGAGATTTTGAGCTATTTCTAATGTAGCAGAATTCCAGCAGGATATTCATATAGTATTTTTAGATTTTCTATTTTTGTTATGCAGGAAAGGAAAAGCATACGCATGATTATTTTTGTTATTTTATGCCACCACAGTGAAGTCTCCTACGGGCTTTTACACACCATGGGACTATTCACATGGGGCTTCAAGTTTTATGATGCATGAATTATCCAACAAGACAAATGCAAATTTATTTTTATTCTTTTTGATGCAACGCTAATGCAGAAAGTAAACATGTTAATGAGAAAATAATTTATGCAATGCAAGAATGTAAATATGGATAACTACCAATATTACCTCATGGCCAGGGTTCGAATTTTTAAGTCCTCCAAATAGAACTTCTCCCTTCTTATTGATTCCTCCGGTGTTGATGACGCAGAGTTTCTTTGGGGTACATGGGAGTGCTTCTTCTCCAAGCTACTTTTTTGGTGAAGATACAAATTTTGTGATGATGCCCTTAATGATGTGTCACCTTCTTCTATCAAACCCATCTTAGTTAAGTATTGATTTTGCTTTGACAGGTCCAGGGACCTCCACTTGTACAAAGTAGGGAATTGATTCCCCCACACTTCATTTGAAGTGTGTCCTGCTCATGGAGACAAGGTAGAGATCAAGTGCGTGGGCTCTATTGGTGGGAAAACACCAACAGAACCATAACTTCTATCCCACTTCTCTAACCTTGGTTATATTGAACAACATGAAGTTGATATTATGTGCTTTGTTCAATATCATCGTGAGGGGTAGAATCAGTAGGTTGAGCAAGGATATAACATTTAAGTTCATTAGGCCACAAGAGTTGAAATGCTTAACCAAAGGAAGGATTGTCTATCTGTACATGATGTATCAATATCCACATGATTATGACTATCATCTTCCAAGCATAAGATGTGCAACTTTTTAGCTCATTTGATTAAGACTATGGGATCAAGAAAGTGGTGCTATGAACAAGTATAAAGAACTAGACATGTTGAGTTAATCAGATTTGATCATGGATAATTGTTTACTCAAACATGTGAAGTTCTTTGTTTATGTTCATACCAGAATCAAGGAGAAGCTTTTTAAGTAGTGACCATTTACCATTGGATGTTACCTTCATCATCGTGTGATGAAGAGTAGATGATTCTTGATGGTCCTTCCCTTTTGCTCAATACTTTCCTTGTTTAGTCGACCTCACATCTTGAGTTGTTTATAGCGCCTCTTGTTTCTTAGATGGTGCTCTTTTCTTCTCATCCTTTTGTTATGCCATCTTTTTGCTCTTTGCCATTTTAGATTTTCATCTCAATCTTTGTTTTATGCCTGCATAGGATTAATGGACAACATATATCTGAAGGAATATACCAATTTGAATGGGGGATTGTTGTCTCTAAGTTATGTGCATTAACTCTATGCTATTAGAGAGATGGATTTTGGATTATCTTAGCATATTTTTTTCTCATTATACAAGCATGGTTCAAGGCAAATGTAACTTGCAGCTGAAGATAAAGTGAATGATCTTTTATACTTACAGTTCTTACCTCAATGATGAATGAGCTACGTATTCATTGCGCAAAGTTATTAGAGTTTGTCACGTACCTTGCTTCATCTCCGATTTAAATTTATCTCTTGACTTACCCAGATTGGATTTAGAGTTTCCTGCAGGGGTTAGTCTAACAAAATATCCAATGCCTACACAAGCACTTTTTAGTTCAATAACCAAACTAGACTTCATATCTAATTTGATTAAAAGCGTTTGTTTAACCTAAGCACCACGCTTAATTTAAATGCCTATGGAAGTATGTGCAATACTTCCAAACTAAAACTTATTAGGGCAGGCAAAGGTAGTATGAAAGCATTATAGAGATTTATTCAAATAGAGATAGAAGAGCATGATTGTTATATGGCAAGTTGAGCATGGCTTAAAGGTAGAGACAACTAAGATTAGCAACATGGCATAAGATTTTTCAGAGAAGTATATCCCCACACTTGAGTTCTTGTAAGGCAAGATCAAGTTTGGATGGATGTGATCTAATGTTGCATGATTGGTTGGACATACCATGCACCATCATTCTTCATTCTTTTTGCTTCAAACCTAAAAAGATTAGTGACAAGAATACCCGAAGGAATATTTTTATAATTATATCTCTATACTCAATTCACAAGGGCAGTTTAGTAAAAGGTGAATATACATGTTGTCTACCAAAAGTGTTAGTTTTTGGTCAAAAGCTCATTGTTGAGAAACCTCAGGATCGCGCTTCAAGATGGTGAAGTGGTTTCCCCTCCAACACCAATCTTTATCTACCTATCTCAAGATCCGCACATCGAGATCTGCAGTGTTTATGATAAAAATATGCATCTACAACCACCCTTTTAAAGTTTTTATGGACAGGATGTTTGAAGGGATTGAAGATCTCATGTGTGATCATGGTAGCAGAGAGACCAATTGATTCAGAAGATGTCTCATATGAGCATGGCTTTGATGATGTCTTTATGAAGTAGCTTCCATGCTCATTGATGTCATCTTCCTTATCAATCTCTAAGGATGATTCTTTATGAATGTCTATAGGCGAAAATATTGTCTCCTTCATTTCATGCCTATGATATTTATCAATCATATTATTGTCCAAGATTTTGTTGAGATTGGTGGCTTTCAAATTGGTCTCGACAATGGCTTCCTCTAGGCTTAGATGAGTCACAAGTTCATCATTTGGATCTAGGCCTAGGCTAGATTCAAGTAAGGCTTCTTCATGGTCCATCCATTCTACATATTCTAGCCATTGTTGTAACGCTTCTTGGTCATCCTTGAGTCCTTCATGATCCCTGTGCTCTAAGTGTCTTAGTGGATCTCTAAGGTTATCATTAGACTCAAGAGAATAAGTGTTAGAGAATCCTTTGGGGTCAAGGATGAGTTTTAAGATAGGTTCAGGTAGGACATCTAATGTGGATATAGAAGGGAAGCAGATAGGATTAGAATCAAATTGACTTGGCTCTCCTTCTATGGCATCATTAGACATGCCATCCTTGAATTCTTCCCAAAGAGGATGCTTTTTAAGAGATTCCTTCTAGAAAAGATTTGAATTGTATTCACATAAAGGTCTCTTGTAAGACTGGAAGTTTAGGCTCTTCCCGACATCACAAATGTCATCCTTAATCTCAAAAGAGGATTCCAGGGGTAGGATTTCTTCCCTTGGTAGATTTTGGGATATGGATGGTTTGGGACTGATAGCTAAATGTTGGGATTGGAATAAGTGTGATTTAGCTATCGAAACTTCCTCTTGTCGTCTAGAAAATAATTCCTTCTCCTTCTCGGGGGACTCATATTGAATACTAGGGCAAGGTGTCCTTCCACAAAGTTTATCAAGCAAAGACCTTGCTTCACTAGTAGACGAATAAAGAAAAGATCCTCTAGTAACTATATCAAGGAATCGCTTAGAATCTTTACTGAGGCCTATGTAAAAGTGTTGAAGCAACACCGGATCTGGAATGGAAAGATCTGGGCCTATAGTGAGGAGATCATTAATATGATCCCATAATGTTTCTAGAGATTCCTCCTCTAGCTGTCTAAAGCGTAGAACCTCTTCCCGAAGATCAATTACCTTAGAGATGGGAAAGAATTTGGTTTGAAATTTAGAACATAACACTTCCTAATCTTCTTGTATACTTCCTACAGTTTTGTTGTACCAATATTTAGCTTTTTCCGATAAAGAAAACGGAAAGTGCTTCCATTGTAAAGTCTTATCAGACATGCCAGAGATGCGAAAGCATGCACATCTCAGTAAGAACTCCCGTAGGTGCGAGTATGGGTTTTCATCACCTTCTCCTGAGAAGGCTTATTTTTTAATAATGTCTACCCAACATGGGCGCAGCTCATAACCAGACGCTAAGATAGGCTCCGAAGATTCTAGTGGCTTAAAGCTTGCGCTCATGGGTTTAGCATATTGATTGATAGGAGTGTGACTCATGTTAAACCAAAAGTTGAAAAGAAAAGAATGAAAGAAAGAATAAAGAAAGGAGTAAAGGATAAAAGAAAAAGAAAAAGTTAAGCTAGGTTCGTAGTTAACTCAGCAAACTGTTTCCCCGGTAATGTTGACTCCTATTAATGTATAATTTTTATTAGCAACTATCCCTGTGTCATATATGAATATCTATTAGAATAGGGTTATTACTAATAATTTCCATGAGTTTTGGTGAATTGTATATTTTTCAGGGAATTATCCAGAAAAGCTTAAAAGAGAGATTAAAGTACGTAATTATCACAAAACTTGATTGCGATGGAAAATATTGCCAACAGGACGTGGGAAGGATCTAGAAGACTCCCAAAGCAGCGGGACCGGTAGAGGAGCCCTGGTGGGGCCGGGCGGCCCCCTGTGGCTAGGGTTTCCTCCCCCATTCAGGAAGCTTCCTCCACTGCCTCCGAGGAGTCATCTCAGCCCCTTGTTAAGTCGGTTTGATCTAACGACGCGCATTTATCCCACCGGGCTATAAATAAAGGGCCAGACCCCCCGGAGAAGAGGCCAGATCAAGAGCTAAAGAGCTAGAGCATTAGATAGATATCCACTAGATCTAGGCTAGCAATCAAGATAGAGATTAGAGAGATAGAGTAGAGGAGTAGAGATTCGGAGAAGTCCCGGCCTGTCAGAGCTTCTTCGTAGCTGTATTCGTCTGGATCCAGTTCCCTCGCCTGGAGCTACGTTCTGAGGTACTTTTGTATTCGCCATTCTGATTCAAGTAAGTAACTTGTTTTTATTCGTTCTTAAGTTTGCAACTCATATTATATTGAGTACTTTGATTTGGGTAGCTCCTAGGTCGAAGTAGTGATTCGAAGCATAGACGTGGTGTCTGGGCTATGGTTGCTTGTAGATGTCCCCTGATTAGCCGGATAGTGGTAGCTCGCGAAGGTGACTTTATAGCTTCGTTGAATCCTCTGTAGTCCACTTCCTGGCGATAGGACCGATAGGCTTATAGATGCTTGGTAGGAGATTACTATATTTCTTTTCCTATGCGGGTTACTTGCCCAGTTAGACGGTATTATACAAAGCTTACCGATTGTCGAAACTAGAAGTCATTAGCTATTTCCTCATTCTCAATAGTTTCTAGATTGTTTGTACCCCTTTAGATTAAGAGTTATAGACTTAGTCATAAATCACTGCTGTTCCTTTGGGTTCGATATTAAAACCGGGTTGATCTTGGTGAAGTCTTGATCGGTATATATACGTAAACTTGCGGATAATCTGATAATAATTGCTATATAGGGTGCAGTTAATTTATACCAATAGGTAACGATGCCAAAAAGCTTATTGATATCTGTTAACGCCCACTGAATAATCCGTAAGCGCACGGATACTATTGTAGCTTTATCCCAGAAGTGTTCTAGGTTTTGTTCCACTGAGAAACATGTGAGGTCAACTACGGTCTAACTTAACTAGGGGTAGTAATAAGGTGAAGGTAGAAACTAAATTAAGATAGAACTAAGGTAGAACTAGGGTAGCAATTCAGGTGGTTGAGAGTAGCAATCAAGATTGATGATAATAGGAGAGTAGAGAGGATAACTATGGTTCTCTTCTTCTAACTTGGGCAAGCCTATGTCTTCTATTGCTCACTGGGGACATTACATAAGAAGAGACACCTAAAGATGTTGATCTCTGTTGACGGTAGATAACGTCTACTTTTAACCGTCAATCTTCCTTATAAATCACAATAATATCATAGAATAGGAGGTTATTACTAACAATTTCCACAAGTTTTGGTGAATTATCTATTTTTCAGGGAGTTATCCAGAAAGTGCATAATTGAGGATTAAAGTGCATAAAAGCCACGAAACTTAACCATAACGAAAAATATCGGCATTGGGATCAGGAAGGATCAAGAAGATACCAGAAGAAAGCGGAGCCCAGGGACCTGTCAGGTGGGCTGGCCGGCCCCACCATCCATGTCGACCAGCCTCCCATGGTGGGCCCCACCTGTCATCTTCTGCGTGCCTCTCCACCGCCTTTGAGGATGCATCTTGGCCCTACGTTAAGTCGGTTTGATCCTACGGTTGATGTTCATCCCACCGGACTATAAATATGGGCATATACCCTCCCCCTGGAAGAGAGCCAGATCAATGGAGAGCTAAAGAGCTAGAAACCCTAATTCATATCTAGTAGATCTAGGCTAGCAATCAAGAGAGGCTAGTTCAATCTAGAACTAGTTCTTGTTTAAAGATTAGAGAGATCGAGTTGGAGAATAGAGTTCTAGAGGAGTTCCGACCTGTCGGTGCTTCTTCGTTGCTGTATTCTTCAAGATCAACCTCTCCCGCCTAGAGTTTGCATCTTGAGATCATTTGGTAGTCACTTCTGGTTAAAGTAAATGTTTTGTTCATATTATTCTTCTAGTTTGCAACTCTTATTGAGCACCTTGATCTTGATAGCTTCTTGATTGAAGTAGTATTCGTAGCGTAGACGTGGTGTTTGGGCTATGTTTACTTGTGAATGTCCCCTGATTTTCTAGATAGTGGTAGCTCGTGAAGGTGACTTGTAGCTTCATTGAATCCTCTATAGTCCACTTCCCGTTAATAGGTTTGGCAAACAAAAGGTGCTAGGTACGAGAGAACTCTAATTTCTACTTCTATCTTATTAAGTTATCGCTCATGTTCATATGATATAAAACAAACACTTTCAAGGACTAGAATTAGATAGTCCATATTGTTCTCTTTGTTCTCGCTATTTTCTAGCTTGATTGTGCATTGGGTTAAGTTTATAGACTTAGTCATCGTCACCTACTTTTCCTTTGGGTTCGATATTTAAAACCGGGTTTATCTTGATGATGTGCTACAACGGTATTGTATCTGTGTGCTTGCGGACAATCTTATTTCTTATGTACATTCAATTAATACCAACACGTATTTAAAGGCGGATTCTTGGGAGAGCGGTTTGCTAAGGCCCGACTTTAAGTTTAGCTTAATTCCTGTATTATACTTTTCCTTTTTATTTTAGCTTTTAGGTTTTTTTACTTTTGTCTTTATCTTTTAATATAGAACCCGTATCTCAACTCTTATATCAATACGGAGCACCATCGGGCTCACGTTTACGACCCGATAGAATCATCTAAATCTATTACATCACACGGCAATGAGCTACGCCCGGGGGGTAATTCATTTAGTTCGGGAAAATATTTTTTTCTGGTAGTTCTAGCGGAAACCCCTATTCCCATTTGAATGATTTTGAAGAAACTTGTTCATGTATACACATTAAAGACATGGGCGATGAGGCGTTAAGGTGGAAGTTTTTCCTGTTTTCATTAACGGGACGAGCTAAACACTTGGTATAAGCGTTATGTTGAGAGTAGTCAGGGAGATTGGGAAGCATTATGTTCTAGCTTTTGTCTTAAATTTTTCTCTATCGAGAAAGTCGCTAAACTTTGTTTTGAAATTATAGGTTTTAAACAATTAGATAACAAATCACTAGGTAAGGCCTAGGAACATTTTGATAGTTTCATAAATTCAGGTCCCAGTCTTGCTTTGCTAGAACCTATTCTTTTTTAACACTTCTTTTTAGGCCTTAATGAAAAAAACTAAGGAATATCTTAATTTGGCCGCGGGAGGAGCGTTCATGTTTATCGCTGCTACACATGCAAGAACTATTTTTAATGAATATTTTGAACAATCTTTCGATGAGAAAGAAGAATTAATAGCTGAATCTGAATCATTACCTGAATCTCAACCTTTAGCTATTTTAAAACCTTAACTTTTAAACAAGGAAGAGGAGGAAACTTGTTGGCGGTAAATACCGACATACTTTAACCACCAACTATTATCCAAAAAGAGAGAATTATCATAGCCATATTCACATATACCTTTACTATTGACCTATTTTCACTTGTATTGGAGCATCATTGTTTTTACAGGAAACATACAATGAAAAAAGGAAAAGGTCACGAGAATATGCTTTTTGGCAAGGCGTATTTCACAAGAATCAAGCAAAGCCCAAGTCCAATTACAAATCTGGGCCAACAACCCACAAGAGAGGAGTCCGGGGAGCAGCAAGAGGGCCATGGGCCAAAGGCTGGGAGTCGAGGGGCCCACCCACAGTGCGGCCGCACCAGGTGCGGCCGCACCCCCTAGAAGGGCCGGCCCGGCCCATCTTCTCTCAGGCGGTTCGTGGAGGCGATCTTGGGTCGGTTTGGCCCAGTATTTACTTCTCCTGCCCCTAGAACCGACTATAGGACTAGTATATAAGAGAGGGGACACTCCCCCCATTAGACACAACACACACCACACCTCTCACTTGTACTCTCAAGTGTCCATCTCCACTTTTTCACTTTATCCTTAGTAGTAGTGGAGCAAGGCTCATCTTCTAAGAGGAGGAGCCATCTTGGCTATTCTTTGGTATGAATACAATCCTTTCCATTATGCTCTTCTTCTCTTTTTATCAATATAGCAATGTTCTAGAATTAGAGTATAGTTCTTATGTTATGATCTTGTTATATGAACTAGATGATAGTTTGTGTGATTTGATCATAGAACATAGGGCTTCTAGTTCATATGCCTTGTTCATGATATGCTTGCTAGTTTATAGTATTCATATCATGTTCTTAGCATATAGAACTCTATTCTTAACCATTCATACACTTAGATGATTAAGAATAGAGTTGTGGGAGGGATGGTGGTTCATCGCACAACATCCAAGTTCTTTACTCGTTCATCCATAGGGTGAGAGACCCGGGGGGGACTTGGGTAGTTTCTCTATATGTGGGCATGGTGCTAGAGTATAGGGGGACCGGTGATTGCACTTCATAATCCACAGTTGAGGTGGTAGGCGGCAGGTGGTGACAGCCCTGTCCGTCCCTTGTAATCCCCCACGTTCGGCTATGGTGTAGGAGTCTAAAATGTCACCCATGTTTCAGCGGCGGACCGATTGCCGGTGGCCTTCCGATCCATCGCAAACACAACTGTGTATCTCTGACTCATGTATTTGTATGACTAACCACTTTCTAGACATTAGCTGTATTAGGACCATTGCTCCTGTAGGATATTTATTTATTCTTTATTCTTTTATTCTTTATGCTTCCACCATCCTCCTCCACTTGAGAGACATTTATCTGTGTGTGTCCACTATCATGAAAACCATTATTGTTTACTCCTGTTGGTGTTGACGGTCGTTATTGTATAAATTCAACCGTCAACTAGCCATGGAAAAGGATGCAAATACGATCACCAAAGTAGATATAGGTTTACACCGATAGAATTCCACGAGTTTTGGTGTTTCACTATTTCTGCAGGTGTAAACTGGAAAAGACGTAAACCCAGGAGCTTATCGGAACATAGAACGAAAAATCAGACACCGCGGCAATGCAGGAACATTCTAGAAGAGACGAGAAGACACCACACCGAGCCGGAGGCCCCCAGGCCAGACCGGCCGGTCTGGGCCTGGACCGGCCGGTTCTGCAGGCCTGGCCCCGCTGGTGGCCCGCTTCGCCTAGTTTGCTCCACCGCCTTAGGGTTTCAATCTCAGCCGTATATCAAGGTTGGTTTGATCCGATGGCTCACGATCATCGCCCGGGGCTATAAAAGCAGGGCAGGACCCCCCCAGGGGAGGAGGCACATTCATTCATTCCTCATTCGAAGTCCGATCATCAGCCAGAAACCCTTATCAGAGCTCCTTAGCTAGGGCCTAGATAGCTAGTTAGAACTAGAGGGAGGCAAGCGCAGGCTTGGATTCCGGAGCCATCAAGAGCTTGGATTTGGTATAGTTTTTACCTCCTCTCACCTTTGTTCTCTTTCATTGTATAGTTATATGATTGCTACAATTGAATCAATGAATATTTATATACTTATATTCATAGTTTTATTATTCTTTGTCTATTGTGGTTATATGCTTAGTATAGCTAGATTGACATTAGGCTTATTCATAGGTTCGTATAGCGCTCATCTAATTGATCGTTGGGTGAGTGGTAACATTGTGTAAGTATGGTGCTTATACGTTGTTTATCTACGAATGCATCCTATAGGCCGGGCTTGGTAGATCGCAGGTGTGACAATCTGTTGAGTCCTATGTAATCCAAACCCCGTTTATAGGCACAGTAGGGCTTTTGTATGAAGAAAGGGTGTGCTATGTTCTCAAACTTTCCTAGTATGTCCACTATGAATAGATGTAATGCTAACCTTAGCTATGACTACTAAGTGTACTGCACTAACCATAATATGCATTGACATGTAGCTAGGAATAACACATGAATATCCCTTGATGTTCTACTAGTAACCCTAATGATATAGCTAGGAGTCTCTATCTGTTTATGCTGATGATTTATACTTATGCATATTATTTATCTTGTGACTTACCCCTGCATTGAGTAGCGAGGACATGGTTATGCCTACCCATTACACTCTAGGTTATCACGCTACCTTTACACGAGAGCCATGTAGACCTTCCTTTAGAAAAATATAAATGACAACATGGTAATACTCCGGGTAAAATGCTACAATGATATTTGATTTGTGCGCTTGCAGATACTATTTCTATATTCTAAATGGTGGTATGATTTAATACCACACCCCTTGGTGTTATGCTGAGGATGACAACTTGGCATTCTAGTAGCGATGCTATGCCCACAAGCATTTTTAGCGCCGTTGCTGGAGATAACATTAAGAGGTGTCAACAAGCATTTTTGGCGCCGTTGCCGGGGAAGGCAATTGGCGAATAAAGGAATAGCGATAGACCTAACAAACTAATGAGATAGAGGAAACCATAGACGCCTACTCAATGCAGGCTTACCCTTGTGTTTTCTACCTTTGTGATATCTTATACAGGGTAATGAATGAGTGGTTTTGATCTGCCAGATAACTACGTTGAAAATCTAGAGAAACTCTTTCGAAGAAGGAAATTCCAGCAAGTGAGGGATGTCTTTGAATCTCCATCAAAGACACCCACTGCTGAGATTCGTTCTTTGGAGGAGCAAGCTCCTATAAGTGAAGAAGAAGAGCAACAAGAAGGCAACTTAGCACCAGCTTTTGAGAAAATGGCTGATAAGTCACTGTGCGAGTTCTCCGCTCCAACAACCAACAACATTCGCACTGGACCTAATGTCGAAGTTGGGGAGAATGGATTTGAGCTCAAGTCGGCTCTTATCACCATGGCGCAAGCCAACTTGTTCTGTGGAAAAGCACATGAAGATGTAAGTGCTCATCTCCAACACTTTCTAGAGATTTGCAGCACTTTCAAGAGGAAGGATATACCAAGAGACACCATCCTACTGCGTCTGTTCCTATTCTCACTATTGGGAAAGGCAAAGCAATGGTTCTACGCCAACAAAGACAATCATACAACTTGGGACAAGTGCTCCACAGCTTTTCTATCAAGGTTCTTTCCTATGGGTAAGACGAGTGCCCTAAGGGGGAAGATTTCAAGTTTCTAGCAATAACATGACGAGTCAGTCCCAGAGGCATGAGAACGCTTTTAAGATTACATATCAGAATGACCTCATCATAGGATGGAGAATTGGCTCCTCATACAGACTTTCTATCATGGGCTCACCAACAGCACCCGTAACAACGTTGATGATGCTGCTGGAGGTGCATTTATGTCATTGACCATATTACAAGCTACTGCTCTTATGGAGAAGATGGCTTCCAATCAAGATTGGAGTGAAGAGCGCCAAACAACCCACAAGAGTAGTGGAGGAATGCACCAGCTGAAGGAGGTAGACATGCTGTCTGCCAAGATAGATCTGCTCATGAAGAAGCTGGAAGACAAGGCCAGCCTGAAACAAGATGCCATGCGCAATGATTCATGCATGACTTGTGAAGTGTGTCAATATGGGACAATCAGGCAACAGCTGTCTTGAGACCCGTGAGGATATAAACTTCATCAACAAAAACAACAACAACAACAACAATTATCATCCTCAAAATCAAGGATGGAATCAGCAAAGGCCCAACTACCAAGGTAATTTTCTAGGTAACTTTCAAGGCACTAATTACAATAGTTATGCTCAATTGCCTTTGAGAGAAGTGATCTCCAACCAAAATAAAATTGTGGAGACTTTATCTAGGAAGGTAGCATCCAATGATAAAATGCTAGAAAACATAAACACTAAAATGGATAGCTTTACCTCTCTTTTGTTAAGAATCGGTTTAGCTTTAATAAAATGATAGAACAACAATTAGCTCAACTAGCGGCATTTGTTCCACCAACCAATGAAGGTAAGATTCCAGGGCAACCTCTAGAGCCCGAGACCACAAATCTTGTTGATGTACATGCAGGATACTATATTAAAGCATCATCAGGAGGATGGAAGGATGAGTCCATGCCACTCAAGAGAGGAGACCTAGGGAGACCTGTGATCCCCGTCTCTATTGGGCAGCATGACTTTCCTGAAGTTGTCTGCGATCTAGGCGCTAGTGTCAACATCATGCCTAAGGTAATCTCTGACCAAGTCTTTCCATGGGCATCCTTGTTGTACACGAATATGTGTTTGCGCTCACAGACCAGATGGTTAAGCACCCTAAAGGAATCTTAGATGACGTGTGCATACGAATCGGGAGATCATATGTCCCTGTAGACTTGTAGTCCTAGATACCGGCAGAGATCCCAAGAGCCCAATCATTCTTGGCCGACCACTCCTGAGTACTGCAAAGGCTGTCATCTACTTGGACAGTGCTAAGATTTGTTTCACCATCAAGGGCAATGAAGAAAAATTCAGTTTCAAGAACAAGACCCTTGAAGCTCCTGTAGACCCAAGAGGAGCTCACTTCCCAGTCAAGCCAACGAACGAAGAAGCCAGGAAGAAGAATCTAAATGGGAAGAGAAAAAACAAGAACAGAAGGCAAGTGAGAAAGCAAGTCCAAGTAGTCAAGGGTGTCGAGTACAAACATGACCACCTCTTAGCTTCACCATTCTTAATTAAGAGAGAGAGGATCCAGGCATGCCGACCATCGATTGCAATATTGGACAGTGCTCCTTCTACAACGCCTTCTGCGACACTGGATCAGCTGTCAACATCATGTCTAAAAAGGTATATGACTTACTGTTCGATACACCTCTATACCCTACCTATATGCAGCTGCAGCTGGCGGACAACACAACGAGATTTTTGGAGGGAGTAGCAAGGGACATCATGGTCAAAATCCACACTCACTACGTTTCGACCGACTTTATGATATTGGACATAGGAGAAGAAGATGAGACACCCATCATTCTTGGGAGGCCGTTCCTCAGCACCACCAACGCTATCATCTACAATGGATCAGGCCAAGTCCATTTTCAGTTCCAGGAGAGAAGGTACGCTGTCAATTCAAAGATTATAACTCTTCTGGATTAGCAGCCTTCACCCTGTCCAAGAGGAGACATCAGCGCCGGAAGAATCACTCTCAAAAGAGCAATGTTGAGGAGGAGGCAATCAAAGAAGAATCTACTAAACCCACGAAACATCAACAACCTACGAAGGTATGGAAAGAAAAGGTAACCTCCTCAACTGAGTCATTATCACCAGGAGGTCCAACGTCAGGGTCCCCATCCTCGGGATCCGATGAAACATCTCAGGAGTGACGACGACGAGAAGTCTTGTCCGGAGGACTCTAAACTCTGAACCCTTGCCATAAGGTAATAATGGTAGTTATCTATTTACTTTCTTGCACTTTTAATTCATAGTTAGTTCTCATCACCTTTATAGAAAATCACAAAAACATTTAGAAAACCTCAAAATCCCATGTGACATACCTGTAGTGCAAGCTAAAGGAATGTTCACTGTGGTGGCCTAAAAATAAAATAAAAATTAGCATGCATATTTCCTTTCTGTTTGATAAAAAGAAAAATCCAAAAATAATCATTGAGCATCTTGTTGCATCTTGTATCTTATTTGTAACAATCTTTGAAAACCTCTCACAACAATCAGTCCACGAAATGGCTAACCACTAACTGTTTATCCTAATCCATTCCACGAGTTTTGGTGTTTTGTGAGATGTTTACTGCAGGATGACTCCAAGAGCCAGTCCACCTAGGAATCATCATCTACATCACTCGAAGTACACCTTCCCAACACACAGCTAACCACTGTGTGGAGGAAGCAACTTCTTGTTGGATGAGATAGAGGTTTTCGGCTACACCAGCTCTTACAATCATGAGCTCCATCGAGAGGACGGCTCAGCTTCAATGCTCAACCACGACAACAACTAGCTTGGAGGAAGGCATCCCCCAGGTACCTAGGTAAGTGTACCTATGCGATTATCGAGTCAGTCATAAAAATAAAAAAATACCAAAAATATGTGAGCACATAAAGGTTCACCATAGTATCATAAGAAAACTTAAAAAATACCAAAAATATATGGGCACATAAAGGTCCATGCTTTTTAGAGTCTTTAGAGTCTTATATATAGTATGAGTTATGAAAAATGAAAAACCAAATAAAAATGTTTGTCTGTCTAGAGTCAATAAAAAGGAAGCTCTTGAGATGATTTGAAATGATGATAAGCTGCTCTGTTACAACACCTCTAAAATGCCTAGAGTCTAGACAAAAGTTTTTCTAAGTTCTAGCTCCAACTGTTTTGATTTGAGAATTTGCTTTGAGCCTGAAACTTGTGGGTTGCATATGCTTGACTTAAATCTAGGTACCTGATTGATAAGATTGAGAAAAAATCTGAGCTACTATCTATCTTGTTCTAAGTGACACTAGAGTTCTGGAGATTTATCTTTTGAAAAATGCAAAAACATGATGAGTTCCTATATGACAAAGCTTACATTCTCACCAGAGCCAAACATGATGAGATAGGCTAGTTAAACTTCCACATATATGCTGCTTGTCTTTCATTGAGTTTTGTCAACCTTTATGACCCTGGTGAGAAATTCATGCTCTTGAATCAAGATCCACCTCCATATGCACTACTCTACACTAGGAGTAGGCGCAACAACATGCCATTCCACCTACATCCATTCTAAAAATGTTTTTCTCCTACACTGGGAGAGAACACCAAAAATATTCCTATTAGGATAGCCACCCAATAAATGCTCTAAGTTCCTGTTGCTATCTCTCCAAATCTATCAATGCCAAAAGGAGTGCTATGAGCTATGCAAAAAGATATTTGAAAAAAAAGAGGGGAGAAGAAAAAAAAGAAAAATGGACAAGTGTCCAAGTACTAAACAATGGGTGCATAGATACCCAACTCCCTGAGAAAAAGATAGCTCATAACCTCTGGCCAGTTTTCAAAGTCCAAAGGAGAGGTAGGCATTCAAGGAGCTGAGTAGAATTAGGTTCCACTATATATCCACCATATATATCCACTTATATATCTTGATTCGACTATATGACTTGTTTCTCAATGGATCCATTGTTTGACTTTACAACACATGCATTGCAAGTTTACTCTTTCAGTTTTTTCCTTACATATGAGCTCTACATAAGCTTTAGTTATAAGATGAGAAGAAAGGCAACCATCATCACTGCCTTGGTGAGAATCCACAAATACCACATATATTGAGAGACCTGAGAGTGTCATACATGGGAAGCTCTAAGTTTTATTTAAAAACCTTTAAAAACTCGAAATGATAGTTGATCAAAGAGCTTGAGATATAGTGCTTAGATGGGATCTTTAAATGCATCAAGTACTCAAGACCCAAGGAAGAGCTAATAAGCCCCATAGTCAAAGGGTAATACGGGTAAGTTTGAAAGTCAGCTCAGTTATTGCATAACTTGGAGGAGAATTTCTGTCTGACTGCAGGTATACTTCTAGGAAGTTGCTCTGAGATGGCTACAATGCTTAAACATAGATATCTTACAATAACTTTTTCTGAGTTTTCTTTGCTAAGGGACTAGCGAAGGTTAAGCTTAGGGGAGTTGTTGATGGTCGTTATTGTATAAATTCAACCGTCAACTAGCCATGGAAAAGGATGCAAATGTGATCACCAAAGTAGATATAGGTTTACACTGACAGAATTCTATGAGTTTTGGTGTTTCAGTATTTCTACAGGCGTAAACTGGAAAAGACGCAAACCCAGAAGCTTATCAGAACATAGAACGGGAAATCGGACACCGCGGCAATGCAGGAACATTCTATAAGAGACGAGAAGGCACCACACCGAGCTGGAGGCCCGGAGGCCCCCAGGCCAGACCAGCCGGTCTGGGTTTGGACCGGCCGGTCTGGGCCTGGCCCCACTGGCAGCCCGCTTCGCCCAGTTTGCTCCACCACCTTAGGGTTTCAATCTCAGCCGTATGTCAAGGTCGGTTGATCCGATGGCTCACGGTCATCGCCCAGGGCTATAAAAGCAGGGCAGGACCCCCCAGGGGAGGAGGCACATTCATTCATTCCTCATTCGAAGTCCGATCATCGGCCGAAAAACCTAATCGAGCTCCTTAGCTAGGGCCTAGATAGCTAGTTAGAACTAGAGGGAGGCAAGCGCCGGCTTGGATTCCGGAGCCATCAAGAACTTGGATTTGGTATAGTTCTTACCTCCTCTCACCTTTGTTCTCTTTCATTGTATAGTTATATGATTGCTACAATTGAATTGATGAATACTTATATACTTATATTCATAGTTATATTGTTCTTTATCTATTGTGGTTATATGCTTAGTATAGCTAGATTGACATTATGCTTATTCATAGGTTCGTATAGCGCTCATCTAATTGATCGTTGGGTGAGTGGTAAATATTGTGTAAGCATGGTGCTTATACGTTGTTTATCTATGAATGCACCCTATAGGCCGGGCTTGGTAGATCGTGGGTGTGATAATCCTGTTGAGTCCTATATAGTCTAAACCCTGTTCATAGGTACAATAGGGCTTTTGTACGAAGAAAGGGCGTGCTATGTTCTCAAATTTCCCTAGTATGTCCACTATGAATAGATGTAATGCTAACCTTAGCTATGACTACTAAGTGTACTGCACTAACCATAATATGCATTGACATGTAGCTAGAAATAACACAGGAATATCTCTTGATGTTCTACTAGTAACCCTAATGATATAGCTAGGAGTCTCTATCTGTTTATGCTGATGATTTATACTTATCCTTATTATTTATCTTGTGACTTACCCCTACATTGAGTAGCGAGGACATGGTTATGCCTACCCATTACACTCTAGGTTATCATGCTACCTTTACACGAGAGCCATGTAGACCTTCCTTTGGAAAAATATAAATGACAACCTGGTAATACTTCGGGTAAAATGCTACAATGGTATTTGATCTGTGCGCTTGCGGATACTATTTCTATATTCTAAATGGTGGCATGATTTAATACCACACCCCTTGGTGTTATGCTGGGGATGACAACTTGGCATTCTAGTAGCGATGCTATGTCCACAAGCATTTTTAGCGCCGTTGCTGGAGATAACATTAAGAGGTGTCAACATATGGTTTCATACTAAAATCTACACTAGCCTTTCTTTGTAAAAATATAAATACGACACCTAGGAATACTCCGGGGTTGAAATGCTACAACGGTATTTTTTAGAAACTTGCGATTCATATCCACAACTACAAAGAATTACCGTATCACCATTATCTCTTTACTTGTAGTTAGGAATATAGTTTTAGTACTAGTGTTAAGGAATGCTTTGAAAGTGCGCCGTATAGCATCTCCAAGGCACTAGCTGCTAAGGCTATAGTCTTAACGTTATTAGGGATATAACTCTCTTGATAGAGGTAAGAATAGTCTTGGTATGCCACGGTGCCCGTGCCAGGCTATCCTGAAACTATCATTAGGGGTGTATCACTAGTAGCAGTAGAGGGAATAACTGGTGAGGTGTGCCTCGGTGCCATGGCTGGACTCAAATCTGGTGATATGGTATTGAGGTATACCACCCCAAGCATTTCTTAGTCATTACCGGGGATAGATTCTACTTCTATTCTCTGTGATGACGTTAAGAAATGTCAACAAGCATTTCTGGCGCCGTTGCGAGGGAAGGCTAGAAAAGATTTTATATAAAAACATAAACTTGGATAATATACTTGTATAAAAGTAGCCTTTGTTCATACAGGATAACTTTTCTTGTTTTCTCCTATTGTGGATGAAAACAGATAGTGTATGACTGGGTTCGCTCTACCGAAAAACTTACCAACAATCCGGAGGCCCTCTTGAAAAAGAATCTGTCCCGTGCTGTTTCTTCTTCAAGCACTCCATCGACAACCGAACCAGTCAATCCCACACCTGAGATCACTGCTATGGCTGGAAAGTCACTCCGCGAGTACTCTATCCCCAATGTTGCCAACGTGCCCACTGGGCCCGCTGTCAACCTTGGAGATAAGAACTTCGAACTACGCACCGGTCTCATTACTATGGTACAGGGAAGCACATTCTATGGCTTGCCGAGTGAGGACGCCAATGCTCATCCCCAACAGTTTCTAGAGCTGTGCGACACCATTGTCATCAAAGACGTCGCACCGGAGGCTATCCGCCTCCGCCTGTTTCCCTTCTCCCTTACGGGAAAGGCGAAATAGTGGTTCTACAAGAACCGGGAAACTGTTGACACCTGGGCTAAATGCTCAGCTGCGTTCCTTGCGAAGTTCTTCCCTCTGGGCAAAACAACTGCTCTAAGAGGGAAGATCACATCATTCCAGCAAAGCAGCCTAGAGAACATTCCTAAAGCATGGGACAGGCTACAAGACTACATTCAAGCCTGCTCACATCATGGAATAGAGGACTGGATAATCCTGCAGACCTTCTATGAGGGGTTAATCCCCATGTCAAAGGGTCATTTAGATACTGCCGCTGGAGGAGCATTCCTCTCCCTCACCATCACTAGGGCAAAAGCCCTAATTGAGAAAATACTGTCCAACCAAGGATGGGGGGAGGAAAGGTCCCAACCACAGAAGCAGAAAGGCATGCATATCGTCAAGGAGGCAGATATACTTGTCGCCAAAATGGACCTTTTCTCAAAAGATTGGACGAAAGAGCCCAAGAAAAAGATGCCATGAAGAAGGGCTACGTCCAGGCCATAGACTCACATATGACGTGTGAAGTCTGTGGCAATATTGGCCATTCGGGGAATGACTACCCCGAAACCCGTGAAGAAGCTGCCTTCATCAACAACAGCAGCAATGGGTATCGCCAACAGAATAACGGCGGATGGAACAATCAACCCCGCCAACAAGGAGGTAATGCGAATTTCAATCCAAATTACAATTCAAATCAACCTTTCTCGAAAGACTTGGTATTAGGCCAAGCAAAAATAAATGAAAATTTAAACAAAAAGTTATCTTTCAATGATAAAATGTTTGAAAACTTAAATACAAAAATAGAAAATCTCTCTTCTGCTGTTAAAAACCAACTGAGTTTTAATAAAATGCTAGAAACCCAATTAGCTCAGATTTCTGCTGCTTTACCTTCCAATAATGAGGGGAATGTAACGGGACAACCCAAAACACCCCTTGAATCTGTAAAAATGGTCACCACAAGGCCTGGTAAGCCTTATGTCTATAATGGGTATCTACTGGACCCTCTGTTCATCACTAAGAAGGAGGACCCGGGCCAACCAACAATCGAGTGCTCGATTGGCCCAATGGTCTTTCGACATGTATATTGTGATCTTGGGGCAAGTATGAACATCATGTCAAAGGTGACATATGACAATTTGATCGGTGGGCCCGTACAACCCATAGATTTCAAACTTCAGATGGCGGACCAATTAGTACGGGCTGTAGAAGGGATGGCCGAGGACATCCTAGTGAGAATCTAGGACGATTATGTGCCCACTGACTTTGTTGTCCTGGACATGAGGAAAGACAATGGCGTACCGCTCCTCCTAGGGAGACCATTCCTTAATACCACCAACGCCATTATCTATGTAGGGTCAGGACAAATTCACTTCCAGTTTCCTGGATGGAGAGTGAAATGTCCATTCAACGGATACACTCAGAAACCCACTGAGTCAAAAAGAGTGTCCAAACCCCTATCAAACCCACCAACCAACAAAAACCAACCAAAGAAAAATCACCAACAGCAGAGGAAGACGCACAAGCCAAAAACAAGAGGCCAGCTTGATCACCGACCCAGACAAGAGCAATGCAAAATGATCAAGATCAAGTACGGGCCAAATCCTCAGGGCATAAAATAAGTAGAGATCAACCCTCTACCGGTGGGGGTGACCTCCCAAAGAACACCAAGAGCAAGGGGAGGCAAGAGCAGAAGAAGGTCAAGCCAATCCCAGTCAAAATTAAATCCACACCACCACCAAAAACAGATCAGAAGGTGTGGAAATTTAAAGAAGCTCTGAAGCCCACCACCACACCAGCTTCGAAGCCCGCCACCGCACTACCAAGGAAAACCAAGATGGTGTGGCGACCAAAGGTGCCAGCATTCGTGCCTTCTTCTCCGAGCATGAACATTCCATCCACTTCAAAAACAAAAGACAAGGAGAAGAGTCTCGCTCACCAGACTCAAAATGGAGAGCCCTCTACCAAAAGGTAATTTGGTTTCAAGCCAGCTTGGGGGAGGACCCCCGAATAAAGGTAATACGTCCTCCATCTAATAATAATAATAATAATGAAAAAAATATAAAATAATAAATAAATAAAATTCCACTCCAAATATGTGAAATATGCTATGCATAGTTTTTTTTTTGTTGAGATGATGAATAGTTGCTCTATTTTATGATTCATATGTGCCTAGTTTATGACTTAGTTTTCTCCAAAGATCTAAGTTTATTGGTTTAAAAATATTTATTCTATAAACTTGAAAACTTAGTGGGATGCATAAAGTCTGATCTAGTCTAGGGATGGTATGAAGCTAGAATTGGTATGACTAAGAATTTATTACAATCTTACTCTAAAAAAAGCTTGAATACCGGAGTTTAAAAACTTTGCCCAAATAATAAAAACCAAAGTCCTTTGATATGATCTAAGGTAGATTACTTTGTTATGCACCCATGATCGGAATTCACATACACAATGAAAAAAACCTTTTTGTTCTCTATGTATCGATTCTCTCTTAGAAGTCAAAAAGAGAGTATGGGCTATAAAAATGAAAAGATGCCATGCCAAAGAAGCATGAGCCAATAAAAGATGCCATACCAAAAGGGTATGTGCCAAAAAAAGAGAGAATAAAACAAGGGGTGCAAAGACACCCGTTCGAGTGAAAAAAATAGGTACAAAAAGTACCCGCCAGAGAGATAGCCCCCCACTTCTCAGAAAGACAGAAAAGAGATAGTCATACATAAGAGTCCAAAAGAAAAATATAATAATTTTTCTTTCTGATCAAAGTGTATAGCTTAGTAATTCGCTATGATCTAATCATTGAACTTTACTCTTCATATAAAAATACAAACTCCGAGAAGAAAGCAATTCAATAGAGTAGAATGTATACAAGTTCTATGTCTACCTTTCTTGCTAAAATGCCAAACCAAGACAAGATGATAGCTATAAGCCCCACATGTGACAAGTAAAAAAGTTGAATATGAAAACCAATTTATTTAGATCAAGGAAGAAAACTTTGTTATAATCCTGGCACTTGTGAAACATAATCAGTAGTGTAGCAACTACTGATCAACAACCAAGTTCTTAGCTTTTGCTCGAGGACGAGCAAAGGGTAAGCTTGGGGGATTTTGTTGGCGGTAAATACCAACATACTTTAACCGCCAACTATTATCCAAAAAAGGAGAATTATCATAGCCATATTCACATATACCTTTACTATTGACCTATTTCCACTTGTATTGGAGCATAATTGTTTTACAGGAAACATACAAGGAAAAGAGAAAAGGTCACGAGAATACGCTTTCCGGCAAGGCGTATTTCACAAGAATCAAGCAAAGCCCAAGTCCAATTACAAATATGGGCCAACAACCCACGAGAGAGGAGTCCAGGAGTAGCAAGAGGGCTATGGGCCAAAGCTAGGGCCGAGGGGGCCCACCCGTGGTATGGCCGCACTAGGGTGCGGGCGCACCCCTAGAAGGGCCGGCCCAGCCCATCTTCTGTAGGCGGTTCGTGGAGGCGGTGCTGAGGTTGGTTTGGCCCGGCATTTACTTTTCCTGCCCCTGGAACCGACTATAGGACTAGTATATAAGAGAGGGGACACTCCCCCCATTAGACACAACACACACCACACCTCTCACTTGTACTCTCAAGTGTCCCTCTCCACTTTTCTACTTTATCCTTAGTAGTAGTAGTGGAGCAAGGTTCATCTTGTAAGAGGAGGAGACATCTTGGCTATTCTTTGGTATGAATACAATCCTTTCTATTATGCTCTTCTTCTCTTTTTATCAATATAGCAATATTCTAGAATTAGAGTATAGTTCTTGTGTTATGATCTTGTTATATGAACTAGATGATAGTTTGTGTGATTTGATCATAGAACATAGGGCTTCTAGTTCATATGCCTTGTTTATGATATGCTTGCTAGTTCATAGTATTCATATCATGTTCTTAGCATATAGAACTCTGTTCTTAACCATTCATACACTTAGATGATTAAGAATAGAGTTGTAGGAGGGATGGTGGTTCATCATACAACATCTAAGTTCTTTACTCGTTCATCCGTAGGGTGAGAGACCCAGGGGGCCTTGGGTAGTTTCTCTATATGTGGGCATGGTGCTCGGGTATAGGAGGACCGATGATTGCACTTTATAGTCCACGGTTGAGGTGGTAGGCGGCAGGTGGTGACAGCCCTGTCCGTCCCTTGTAATCCCCCACGTTCGGCTATGGTGTAGGAGTCTAAAATGCCACCCATGTTTCACTGGCAGACCAGTGCCCGGTGGCCTTCCGATCCATCGCAAACACAACTCTATCTCTGACTCATGTATTTGTATGACTAACCAATTTCTAGACATTAGCTATATTAGGACCATTGCTCCTGTAGGATTTTTATTTATTCTTTATTCTTTTATTCTTTATGCTTCCACCATCTTCCTCCACTTGAGAGACATTTATCTGTGTGTGTGTCCACTATCATGAAAACCGTTATTGTTTACCCCTGTTATGAACATTGGTCTACCTTTCATACAAAGTATAGTATTCATGATTATGGTTTCATACTAGAATCTACACTAGCCTTCCTTTGGAAAAATATAAATACGACACCTAGAAATACTCCAGGTTGAAATGCTACAATGGTATATCCGTACGCTTGCGGATTCATATCCATGACTGCAAAGAATTACCGTATCACCATTATCTCTTTACTATAGTTAGGAATATAGTTTTAGTACTAGTGTTAAGGAATGCTGAAAGTACGCCGTATAGCATCTCCAAGGCACTAGCTGCTAAGGCTAAAGGAATGTAGATGAAAATAACCCCTTGCTTGTATATTTCTCAATTAGTACACCTCAAGGCTAAATTGCAAATAGTTAAAAGAACTAGTTAAATAAATATACCTCTCACTACTTAGTTAAAATTATAGAAATAATTAAATCTATCCTTATTAATTAAAGCAACAATATATGGATGAAACCCTAATAAGAAAAGCAAGGCTAATTAATAAAATCCTAATTAAAGCATCGGTAGTACTTAATTAAACTAAACAAATATATCTAAATAAATAAGACTAAATAATTAAAGCATCAATTTATGCTAGGTCGAATCACTGAAGCTCTAAGGCACTGATGCCATGCCGAGGCCGTCATCTGACGTCATACTCCATACGGGAGCCAGGTCAGGCGGGGCACTGGTCAAACGACAGTCACCCTGGGTCTTCTGAGCCCGGGATGGGCAGCGGCTGCCTCGACGACCGGCTCTCCCTGTGCCAACCACTCTGCGTACGACAGTAAGGGCCGAGGCCCTTGGAGCCTCGGATTCGGGGGGGAGTCAAAGCTACAAAGAAGCTACAGGGCTCGGACACGTCGCCCATGACCTCTCCGCCAACCTCCACAGGGACAGCCGTCTACTCCATCGCTAGGACTGGGGATATGACTCCTCGCAGCTGCGTCCACGACCCCCAGCGCTGGGCCATGCCCTACAGTGCCGACGCCCACTCCGGGGCCTCAGCGCAAGGGGGACAGCGGGCTTCGAGGCCTTAGTCTGGAAGGGAAGGCACCCACTGCCACTCCACGTGCACGGACACTCTTTGTAAACCCTATCCTCCCCTTGTGGCTATAAAAGGGGAGGACAGGGGCCCTAAGCAACCAAGCAAGATGTTGGTATTAATTAAATGCACACAAGAAATAAGATTATCCGCAAGCGCACAGATACAATACCGTTGTAGCACTTCACCAAGATAAACCCGATTTCAAATATCGAACCTAAAGGAACAGTAGGTGACGATGACTAAGTCTATAAACTTAACCCAATGCACAATCAAGCTAGAAAATAGCGAGAACAAGGAGAACAATATGGATTATCTAATTCTGGTCTTTGAAAGTGGTTGTTTTATATCATATGATCACGAGCGATAACTTAATAAGATAGAGGTAGAAATCAGAGTTCTCTCCTACCAAGTACCTTTTGCTTGCCAAACCTATTAACGGGAAGTGGACTACAGAGGATTCAACGAAGCTATAAGTCACCTTCGCGAGCTACCACTATCCAGAAAATCAGGGGACATTCACAAGTAAACATAGCCTAAACACCACATCTACTGATGAGGACATCGCCACGCTGGACACACCGATGCCATGGTCTTCTCCAAGTTGCAACTCATCTCCAACTCAGCAGCCACGTCACTTTCGGATTCAGCAGACACGTCGTCAGTGTTTTGATCATAATTCTCTCATACGACGTCGAAATGAGGCGTGTGAATATGCGTTGGAAAGGGGACGACGACGCCGTCAGTTTGGTTCTGGTCCTAGCTCTAGAACATTCGTGGATCATGCTGTGTGACCACAAAAAGGTGCTGCGACACCTATTTTTGGGCCAACTTGGCCTTGTATCAAGTTGGGCTTGTGGCCCATGTTGTGGGCGCTCCCCCTAGTGCGCCTCCAACCCTAGGACATTTATATCTTCGTAGCCGCCGCCAAATAGACTTGGGTTTTGTTTAGAGTTTAGTTTTCCATCGAGAAACTGAATCGTTTATTGTAACTGTGGTGACAAATCCTTTTACAGTGATCCAGGGCCCCTGTTCTTGATCTCCTCCACTGTGTTGATTAGTCCTTTGGAACCGAGTTCTTGAACCTTCAATTGATATTCGCTTCATTCATATTTGCAATTTCAGATTGCGTGTTGAAACCTTCTTTGCTTGTGTTCTTCGATTCGCTTGCGTGGAACAGCCTTCTTGGCGAGGTCAATCAAGTTGTGCTTGGTTGATAACCAACGGAGCAGTGGTGTAACGGTTGCAGGGTTCGAATCGTGTCTGATTTGAAGCCGGATCGCCAACGTCGAGTTCTCCACCAATCGAATTTACCAATACCTCTCGGAAGATCGGGCCGTGCCTCATCATCTACACTACGAATACTACTTCAATCAAGAAGCTATCTAGATCAAACTACTCAAGAAGAGTTGCAAACTAGAAGAATAATATGAACAAAACACTTACTTTAACCAGAAGTTGACTACCAAATGATCTCAAGATGCAAACTCCGGGCGAGGGAGGTTGATCTCAAAGAATACAGCAACGAAGAAGCACCGACAGGCCGAAACTCCTCCAGAACTCTACTCTCCAACTCTATCTCTCTAAACTCTAAACAAGAACTAGTTCTAGATTGAACTAGCCTTTCTTGATTGCTAGCCTAGATCTACTAGATAGGAATTAGGGTTTCTGGCTCTTTAGCTCTTCATTGATCTGGCTCTCCCTCCAGGGGGGTCTGGCTCCATTTATATAGCCTGGTGGAATGAACATCAACTGTAGGATCAAACCGACTTAATGTAGGGCCAAGATGCATCCTTAAAGGCGGTGGAGAGGTACGTAGAGGCTGACAGGTGGGGGCCACCCTGAGATGCCGGCCGGCCTGGCTGGTGGGGCCGGTCGGCCCCACCCCAAAAGGGCTCGGGCTCCACTTTATTCTGGTGTCTTCTAGATCCTTCCTGATCCCTCTAGCGATATTTTCCGTCGCGGTTAAGTTTCGTGGCTTTTATGCATTTTAATCCTCAATTATGCACTTTCTAGATAATTCTCTGGAAAACAGACAATTCACCAAAACTCGTGGAAATGATTAGTAATAACCTCCTATTCTATGATATTGTTGCAATTTACAAAGAAGGTTGACGGTTAAAAGTAGACGTTATCTACCGTCAACACAACCTCTCACCCGCACGATACTGGCACTTGCCTCAATCATCCACGAGACTTGGGACCAGCTCCCTCTCTCAATCTGCTTGTACACCCCTACCTACAAGCACTTCGGTGCGAGATAATACAAGTCTTCCTCCCTCACTGGACGTAGGGCCTTCTCTTGCCCGAACCAGTATAAACCCCTTGTGTTCATCTTGCACACCTTCCGGAGTTGAGAGCACGCACCATAAATTCACTCGTTGGTGTTAGGACCGCTAGTTCTAACACCGACAGAAGGATATGATTCAAGAAAGTCAACAAGAGAGAGTTGCTAAAGAAATAGGCAGTGGAAAACTTAGTACTGGAATGGGATTAAATCAAGAGCAATCACTTCAAAGAGCAGGTGACACCCGTTGGTCCTCTCATTATAGAACTCTTAAAAGGCTAAGCAGTTTGTTCCCTGATGTTATTGAAGTGCTCCAATATGTTGAAAAAGAAGGTCCCACTGATGCTAAGAGACGTCAAGCTCATGGCCTCATGGACTATCTCAAGGATTTTGACTTTGTGTTCCACTTGCAGTTAATGTTGCTTATATTGGGACATGCAAATTCTTTGTCATTGTCATTACAGAGGAAAGATAAAGACATCTTAGAGGCTATGTCAGAGGTGCAGTTAACAAAACAGAAATTTCAGCAAATTAGGGATGATGGTTGGGATTCCTTACTGAGTTCTGTGCTATCTTTTTGTGAGCAACATGAAATCCCAAAGTTAGACCTAGACCAAGAGTACACTGATAGGCACAAATCAAGGAAAAAGACCAAACCACACCAACTATGAACACTACAGATATGATTGCTTGAACCCGGTTATTGACCTACAGCTTGCAGAATTTAATGATCGTTTCAACGAGGTAAATTCTGAATTGCGTACCAACATTGCCGCTTTTATACCAAAGAATTGTTTTGATGCATTCAAAAGAGAGAGTTTGATGGAATTAGCTAAGGCATATCCTGATGATTTTGATTCAACGGACCTAGATGATCTTAATATTGAGCTTAATACATACATCGACAATGTGCGAGCTGATGCTAGATTTGCCCAAGTGGCCACTATTTTTGAGCTTGGTAAACTGATGGTTGATACAAATAAAAATCTTTCTTTTCCTTTGGTACATCGGCTCCTCAAACTCGTGCTAGTTCTTCCAATTGCGACAACATCAGTGGAAAGGTGTTTTTCAGTAGTGAAAATTGTCAAGACAGATCTACGGAACCGCATGGGCGATGGATTTATGAATGATTGTGTCGTGTGCCTCGTGGAACAAGAATTTCTTGATGCAATTCCAAATGATGATATCATAGTTTGTTTTCAGAATATGAATGACTGTACACGCAGGGTGAAATTATAAGAGGTGCGCACTATTGTTAACATTTTTTTGTCGCATTATGTTACAGATACATTTATCTCTATAAGAATGCTTATTGTTTGCAATATATTTTTTATGCATAGTGTTAGTCTGTTAGAATATTATCAACTATATAGTTACGGCTCTAAGTATAGGCCGACCCCAATGCCAGTTTATCCTAGATTCGCCACTGCACGAAGCTCGAAGGTGGAGAACGAGCCCTGCCTCCTCTCTAGCTGCCAGCTCCGGTGATGACGACAAGCCGAGCTTGAACTCGCTCACCATGGAGACCCTGCCCTGCCGTGCACGGCCCCGACCTCGCCTTCCCTATGACGAACTACACCGTCAGGGAGCACTCCAACCGCCGCGCCGGAACCCAGAGCCGTTGCCACCCTCGCCTCGCCCAAGACCGTCGCAGAACTGAGAGCCGCCGTCGTCCTGCCCCGCCTTCTCTGTCCCCTACCCGCTCTCTTTCTCGCCTGAAGCCGAGCACCATCCGTCTCCCAGCTCCCTCCGACTCCTCTCTCCTTCTCTCTCTCCTTCCCTTCCTCTCTTTTCTCCCACTCTCTCTCTCTCTCTATCTCCTGTTCGTGAAGGACGATGACAAGCAGGAGAGTGGACGAGCGAGCGCCCCGAGGCATCCAATGCCGACACCCATCCACTTCGTTGAGGCCAATAGGGAGGCACCACATCGCCCCAATGGGACCTACATGGCAGCCACAGGAAGCCCACCTCCACGCCTTCTTTCTCTGCGTAGATGCGGTGTATGTAGACCATGGAGAGGGAGAACACGGACCACAGCACAGTGAAAGCCCCAGTCTACGGCGTAGTGCTGGTCCGCCCTGACCATTGACTGGACCCACGCGTCATACTCAAAGCCGAAGGGAAATCACAAAGCACACCCGGGAATCGTACACAGGAGAGTAAAGTAAGCCCTTTTCCTTTCTAGAAAAAACCCAGAAAATTCCTATAAATACTAGAGCCACCTAGACCCTGCCCAAACTTCTTCCACTCCTTTTTCCATCATCCAAATTCCAGAAATAATTTCCAAACTTCTTTCCCTATCACTTTTTTGCCATAAATCTTTGCCAGATTATATCCCCTATGTTCTAACTCCGAATCTAGTAATTCCTCCACCAAAAGTCTTCTAAAATCAAACCCTATCTACCCATAGCCTTCCTCTAATTTTTGGTGTCCATTTAAATTCTAGTTTGTTTTCTTTCTTTTATATTAACGCTAACCTCTAGTTGCACCTATCCGCTAACACCACATACCACCGTATATTCGCGTATGCACGCACATTACGACACGCACAAGAATACTCGAATACACACACACGTAGCATAATAGGTAGCACACATGCATTGGTATGCCTAATGAGAGTATACACCCGCACATATATAGAAACTTGTGTTATATCTATGTATGGCTAACTTTCCTTCACACATATCTTTTTATCCTAACCAACCCTAAGCGCATACATATGGGCGTATGAGGCACTAACCCTAGCCATAACCTGCACCTTTCTAACTCTATCCCTCTGCTTAGCCTATACCCTTCCTATACGTGCATATAAATGAATATGCATGTATCTAAGTAACCAAGCCTCTTCCATGTGTATTAATATGTATGTGGACTTACCTAGTTAACATCAGGCATATATGCATACGCATACGTGCCGCTAACCTTAGCTATCACCCACGTCAATCTGACCCTGCACCCATGCTTAGCCTAAACCCTAGCATGTACCTAACTACCTAAACCCCATCATCATGTAGATGAATACATATTCGTGAACCCACCTAGCTAACCCCACCAAACCATAGTGGAATTGTAGTAGGCCAAGTCACTTATGATGACTTGGTCAAGCTTTCTTTCAGGTTCACATGATAGTGAAAGATAATAATGTGGTCTGGTTATCGCTAAGTAACCTGACCACACTAACCTAACCCATAGGAACCACACCTTGTTGAATGGATTCCCTCCATTCAATCCTAACTTCAAATTCATATAGTAATGACAGTTTTAAAAGTAAACCCATCCACCACATAGAGCCAACTCATATAGGATCTTGATTGATTATGCTTGTTTTGCATGTTTTGTTTGGTGTTTTCGTGGTTGTCGACGCTAGACAGCGTAGGATAGAAGACGTAGAGAGAACCTGATGGATCAAGAAGGGTAAGCCATGAGAAGGCATAAGAACAACAAACACAGGGATCGAAGGCTTAGAATGGAGGATATAATTGTCAGCAAGCGAAGGCAAGTCCTAACCCCCACTACCCTCTCCCTCCACCTACTATCCACCCCTCTATCTTGCCACCATCCCTAAACCAACCCTCTCTCCACCATCACCATGTTCCACCACCTTCACCTAAGCACCTACTACCTCCTCCTTTCTACTAATTATTAAATAAACATAACCTATAATGATCATGTTCTTATGAGAATCAATGTTGCAAGCTTATGCTATATATGATGGATAAATGTGAATCATGTTATGATGAATATTTGTGATATTATTCTTAAGTGAATTAATGCTATAAGCATATCTTGGATATGATGAACAATTGTGATAAGACGTATCTCATAATGTGAATAACCTAAGAACATGAATCATGGTGATAATTGAAATGGTAAACCATAATCTATTTTAGACAGAGGCGAGTGAAATAATGGGTAGCTTATGTGGTATAAGTTGTCATGACAGGTTCACCTTGGTTAGGGTTCCTGATTTGGTAGATACTCGCCTCAGTCGCATAAGGACAGGTACATTTGCCATCTCGCCTGGTTAGATATTTCGTCGGCCCACATGTCTCGTATAGGCGCATCGGATCCACATCCCATTAGATTGAAGTATAACTAGTACTAGGAGGATGGCATTGGCAATGGAATATCGTGGAGCGCATGGGGATGCTATGTGATCTTCCATGGTCCGGTCGGCGTGGTTGCTATGTGATCCTCCACGTTAAACTCTCATTGGGCCGTGTGCGAGCCCCTTTATATATGATATGGTATGATTATATTTATTGTATGATAGGGTTCATACAAGTCGCTGTGTGGTTTTCGACCCCTAACAAGCCATGGTACCGTTATATGGAAATCTAAGGTCATTCCCTTCGGGTACAGGTCTCGTTAGGCCTATTTCTGCCACTGCGCATGGTTAGGAATGTGCCTATCATGTGGAGAAATTTGTACACCTCTGCAGAGTATTATAAATCTATTCGAATAGCCACGTCCTTGGAATGGGCAATCGCTGGGATGCGATCTAAATCATTAGACTTCCTTTCAAAATAAATTGGTGATAATCTGGTAAGTTGGAACATGATAACCGGGTAAGTTATAACAAACTCCAGGAACTGGCGAGAAGGGTTAATGCTCTCCTAGGGCCCAAATTCCCATTTATATAACTAGACTAAATACAACTCCTTCCTCCTAAACCACTTTACATTCTCCTAACCCATCCACCTCCACCATCATAAAGCCTTTGCCATCCAACTTACCCCACCCCAAAGTTAGGGCTTGCTGAGAGCGTATGTACTCAGCCCCCTCCATTCTATGTTTTTAGGAGACAAGCTAGCTACAGGAGCACATACGAGGACGGAGCCATCGAAGCTACGCAAGGATGTTACCATAGAGTATATGCGAAGATGGAGTCATTCGACTACGCAAAGGAGCTACGCTAGGACTATGACGATTACGATATAGGAATAATCTTAAGGATAAGGTTTATGTTCGCACTCCAAGTTGCCTGTAGGAATAGAGCTACGGCGTCAGAGGACCGCTGTGATAGAACTCTGATGTATACCATAGGACCAATGGCCCATGTTATGTACTTATGAACCTTGTAATGTGTTTTCCCGTTGGCAATAAAAGTATGGTTCCTTTTTTATATATCAATCTTGTTGAATCCGTGCGTATCAGCTACTAATCCAGGGACTAATATGGGATACACAGTGACCCTAAAGTAGGGGCCCGACATTGTCGTAGTTAGTGGACTCAATGATAGCGAACACCTTCACATCCCAAACCTTCCAATCTAGGGCGTATAGTAACTTGAGAGCTCTCTCATGATCATCATAAGGTAGTTGTGGCTTATTTGCCCGCATCTTGTTCACAATCGACTGAAAGCGAGAGAACATAACATTGACAGACTCTCCATCCAATTAAGCAGAGTTTTGTCATACTCTTGCTTGTACGTCTCAAATAGCCTGGTTTTGACCTGCGCAGTTCCCTCGTGATAGCTCTAAAGCTTCTCTCGAGCAGTAGTACAATCAGAAATCTGCTCAAACTCAGAAAGCGAGAGACTCGAGAAAAGAACACTACGTGTCTTGCTGTTTGCATTGTGTTGGTCAATCTGGTCCTGACCAACACGAGCAGCAAGCACCTCATAATTAGCATCCTCACATATCTCACAGACCTGCCAGTCTATGCCCTGAAGATGGCAGACATGCGGATCTTCCAGTATGGGCAGTTTGTTCCATCGAAGAATAGCGGCTTGCCAAAACTGCGCTCCATGGTCGCCTTCGTGGATCACAGACCGATTAAGGTGGAGTGATCTTAATTGGCTCCAATACCAATTAAAGGACCGAAACGGTGACCAAAGGGGGTGAATGAGAGCCACAAATTTTTCTTCGAAAGATTTAGACCACTGTCCCAAATTCAAACCCCAAAAGCAACCGCATGCAAGAATGATATGTTCACGAGCCAACTAGTTGCTGGGTATTTTTGGTGATGACCAAGAGGCACAGTGAAACAATTGAGATCTAAAGAAACCAAGCAAATCGAAAGAACAAGTGAGACAGACTCACTGCACAGGGCCGGACTGTCCGGGGCTGACGGTAGACAGTCCGCTGGCCAACTCTCCCAAACCGGACAGCAAAGAGATGACTCTGTACACAGTTGAAAAATGAACGCCGGACAGTCCGGGGGTAAGTTGCGGACTGTCCGCCGGTCAAAACAGCGAAAAACGTGCAGACGTGAGCCCGACTCCCGGATTGTCCGCGGGTCACCGGCGGACTGCCCGCGAATCGCGAAACAGCAAGAACAGAGCACCCAGAAAATCGCCTGGATAAAAAAAAAACTCCCGATTTGCGCCAAATCTAAACCAACTACCACCAAATTTGGATCAAAGGATCACAATGCAGTAGATGAGCTATCTCTAAGAAATCAATGCCCAAGACCAAGCCAATCGACAAGAAATTCGGATTGAGCGAAAAATGCCAGTTTTTTCTTCCTAAAGTTTGAATCGCCCAGATCTATGAACTCGTGAGGTTTCGGTCAAATTCCTTCGGTGGAAAGGATCAACTCACGTTCTATTCATCCCAAAGCAATCGGTTTGAATCAAAATGGCCCAAAATTCAAGATCCAAGCAAGAATATGAGAGGAGGGAAAAGGGAACAAGAACACGAAGAACACAAAATTAAATTCACAGCAACAGCTCACAAATAGAATCCCAGAGGACACGAGGAGGTTAGGGCCCCCATTCCCACACCAATCTTAGGATCGTTACATAGGTGAAGTGGCTAAATCATCTGTGGACCTCTCAAGCAAGCAACTAGGGGAGGGAAAGACCTAGAAGGAGAAAATGAAATGGCAAGAGGTGAGGCTGTTTAGGGCAGCCCCCTCATTTATCAGGGCTATTACACAATCCCAGTTTTGCCCTAATATTTTGGAGTGAACCACCTAGCCTAAGGGCACTATGGTCCAACTCAATTTTTGTCGATCCGATGGCCACGCGCCTTTCACAACTTTGCTTCGCCTCGACGCAAGCTTCACGATGATGCCACATGCCGCCTCCGATTCCCGCCGGAACCGCACCCGGGTTTTGAGGACAAACCCGTGAAACCCTCCGCCAGTGGTTTTGAGGACCAAACCACCAAACCGCTCGCGAGTAGCGTACTCCATACGCATCCTCCACTCCTCGACACGTGTCACCACGGCTAGTCACCGGCTTCTCCGGTCCCTCAGTCCAAGCCTCCAGCGTCCGTCCTTCACCGCTCCCGGTCCATCGGTATGAACTCGCTTGGCCTTCACCTTCGTCGTCGACCACCGCCTCCGATGATGAGGACATGACACATTCAGATACAACCATTGATTATAAGGTGAGCTTGTTTAGTGATTTTTGGTGCAACTCACTTGGTTCCACATGTACATGTTCCTATTTGCTTGTAGGTACAAATATTCCTCAAGGTGCAAGTCAATCAAGGTTCGTCGGTGACCTGACAAAGACCTCACGGAAAGGCCATAACTCAACCATCCGGAGTGCGATTGAGGTCAATGAGCACTTGATGGAAAGCTTATTTGATAAGCTTTCAAATAGATCTGGTCCTATCTCAATATCACATTGGCAAGGCCTCTAAATCATCAAGACATGCTGTTGCTGTTTCTACCGGGAGCTACATCGTCATCGTGGGCTTATTATTCATCCTTGGGACCCTGGCCCAAGTTGGAGCACACCCCGAGAAGATGGAGAACATACCAAGGAAGCCATTGGACGTCCTCCTCCTTGGCCACCACCTTAGGGGGCCAGCAAGGACGTTCAAGCCAAGCCAGAGGCCCAGTCCAACTCGAGTTCGCGTCAGTCTCGGCCTTCAGGACCAGCGAGCGATAAATCGGACGCCCAGGACACATCCAGACTCCATTTTTGATGATCCATATATGGATGGAAAGATAATTTCATAAGCTAACTAATGGCTTTGGTTTGAGGTCCAAATTCCATCGGAGTCAATGGGAATCGTCAAAATAAGTGAGCGTCCAGAATCTGTTTAGGCGTTGCATTGCTATCTTTTGGGCCGTCGGGCCATGTAACGTATAGGCCCATGAGGAGGACGTGAATGAGGGTGCTTGCATGTCCCTTAGACCATATAATCAGTAGCCGCCACCTACGTTAGGGTTTGGGTTTTGCTTTAGATCATTCTGTCATTGAACAGTCGCCGTTATCGGTTTGTGAAACCCCACGTTGAGATCTTAATCATATATCTGCAATTGTCACTTCACTTGAGTTGCGTATTATCTTGTTCTTGCTTGTGTTCTTCGATTCACAGCAGGGATTAGCCTTCTTGGCGAGGTCAACCGGATTGTGACACGGTTGATAACCAGAGGAGACGTGGTGCTAAGGTTGCAGGATTCGGTCTTTGTGATCCGAAGCCGGATCGGTGTGTCGCTCTCCGACCAAATCGATAGTTATCTTGAACTCCGACGGAAGATCGGGAATCACATCCCCATCAACTAGTATTCAGAGCTTAAGGTATACCATCAGGTTCGAAGTTATCCCTTAGTTTGTGTTTTGTCTTCATCCTATAATCCACGGCCATAATTGTTTCCCATCCTAGAGCCCGCCCACGCCATAGCCTTTGCATAATTTAGTTTTAGAGTTCGCTTGTATTGAGTTTGTGTCCTAGGTCAACGCCTTATTGCTGGTTTTAGATCGTGTTCTTCTCTAATTTGTGTTGATCCCTCCATCCGCAACCATTATATATCATCATCAATTTGCATCTTGTGTCCACATAAAACTCGATTTGGACAAACCTACCTTAAAAAAAATCATAACTTTTTCGTCCAAACTCAAAACGGGGCGAATTTTATATCTACGGAGAACGCCAGAAAATTTTAGATTTGTTTCATCCCAACAAGGCTGGGTTCGCAAAAATTAGATTTGCGAAATTCAATCAACAAAATCGAGTTTTTGGGCCTATAAATTTTGGTGTTATTTTGAGAGCACAATACTTATTTTCTATACACCACATTTTTTTATACAATTGAGCTCAAATTCTTTTATGGTTTGTTCTTGTGTGCTCCTTACTGAGAAAAAAATATCAAAAGATCAAAAGAAAAAGTTTGTATAAAAATAAAAAAATAGTAAAAGAAAAGAGAAGAGAATAGGAGCACATAAGGAACAACTAATTGCTCTATTTTGTGTGGTGCCTTTGCCTTGTTCATGTCCATTGGTTTCATTCATAATTGTTCCTTTTATCCTTGTTTCACTCCCTTGTTTATCATAATTGGTGCTAGGAACATGCATAGGCCAGCAACTAGACAAGTGCTTTGGACGCTTATTCAATATTGCTATCTCGTTACTAAATTGTGTGCCACATATATAAATTTGTTTCTTTATGTGCCTTCCAAGCTCCACATATATACTTCAGATCAGTACAGAAAAAGACCCTTGTAATTTTGGTGCCACATCCTTATCGGTATCACGAACCAGCCGCCGGTTGTACCATTCACTGTCTTGCTTTGGTAAGAACACTTGTAAGAATTTGGTAAGACGTGTGAGAGTGTGCTTCCACTGACACATATTATAGTTGATAGGGCTTTTGATTTCTAACAATACCAAACAACAAGTTTCTTTTTAAGTGTGAATTGCAGGTCATCATGGATCAGCCGTCTTCCTCCATAGCTGCAAATGACATCATCACAACCACTTTCCGCATGCACCACGTAGTTTGCACATCAAGTGCTCGCCTCCCAAATGGAGAAGGCAGAGCAAAACCAGTTCAACAACGTGTTCCAAACATATTTTGTTGTGAAAGAGGCACGTTGTCGTGTCATGATCGATGGTGAGAGTTGCAACAACCTTGCAAGCTTAGAGTTGGTTGAGAAGCTTGGTCTCACCACAAAGCCACATCCACATCCATACTACATGCACTGGGTAAATTCTTGGGATAAAATAAAGGTAACTGAAATTGCACACATTAAATTTTCCCTTGGTGTTTATAAGGATAGTGCAGATTTTGATATAGTACCTATGCAATCTTGTCATTTATTATTTGGTAAACCATGGATATCTGAAAATAAGGTTATGCACAATATGATTGCTAATAAATATTCATTCAAATACAATAGTAGAAACATTACTCTCATACCTATGACCGCTGCTGAAATTTTAAGAGAAGATCTTATGAGAGTGGAGAGAAGAAAGAATGAGCCTTTTAGAAAAGAATGGGTTATTTCAGATGTTAAGATATCTTCATCTAAATCTGAATTTTTACAAAATAAAGATATTGCTTTGTCTTTTGTTGAAACTAATAGTTTGCAGCATGTATCCAAGAAAGAGGACAAGGTAATAGAGAAAGAACAACAGTAACTGTCTCGGGTAAGAGCTCTCTTGAGATGCTGAATTTGCCCACCAATGATGCTATTAATGCAATACTAGAACATTCTCTTGATTTACCTTTACCACATGATGATTCTACTGATATTTGTGATGAAGAGAAGTTGCATGATAGCACTTTTGTTATTGCTATGCCACCACTTGTGAAAGAAATTGATTCTTATATTTTAGAACAAAGTACTGTTGCTGCAAGTAAATATTTTCTTCCCATTACTACTGAAAAGGATGAGCTAAAATTATTATCTTCTTTAAATACTTTGGGTTATATTGAGTTTGATACTCTATGTGCTCTTAATGTTTTGGAAGAGAAATTTAAATATGCTGAATTGCCATGGTTATCTAGATGTATATATCACTTTGTTGGCAAATATAATTGCAAAGGAGAGTATATGGTGCATCGTGTCTATATTTGTTCAAATCTGAAATCACCTTTTACTATACAAAAAATATGATCAACTAGAGGGCAGCAATAGCTATAATTTTATCATGTCAAGTGCTTCTAGTTTTGTTACAAAGAAACAAGTTAAATTTCAAGAAGGGGAGCTATGTTGGCTACTACCTACAATCTGTCCAAGACCTAACCTCAAACCGAGGACGGTTTGTTGTCAAGAAGGGGAGGATGATGAGGACATGACACATTCAGATACAGCCATTGATTATAAGGTGAGCTTGTTTAGTGATTTTTGGTGCAACTCACTTGGTTTCACATGTACATGTTCCTATTTGCTTGTAGGTACAAATATTCCTCAAGGTGCAAGTCAATCAAGGTTCGTCGGTGACCGACAAGACCTCACACCGGAAAGGCCATAACTCAACCATCCGGAGTGCGATTGAGGTCAATGAGCACTTGATGGAAAGCTTATTTGATAAGCTTTCAAATAGATCTGGTCCTATCTCAATATCACATTGGCAAGGCCTCCAAATCATCAAGACATGCTGTTGCTGTTTCTGCCGGAGCTACATCGTCATCGTGGGCTTATTATTCATCCTTGGGACCCCGCCCAAGTTGGAGCACACCCCCGAGAAGATGGAGAACATACCAAGGAAGCCATTGGACGTCCTCCTCCTTGGCCACCACCTTAGGGGGCCAGCAAGGACGTTCAAGCCAAGCCGCAGGCCCAGTCCCAACTCGAGTTCGCGTCGGTCCTCGGCCTTCAGGACCAGCGAAGCGATAAATCGGACGCCCAGGACACATCCAGACTCCGTTTTTGATGATCCATATATGGATGGAAAGATAATTTCATAAGCTAACTAATGGCTTTGGTTTGAGGTCCAAATTCCATCGGAGTCAATGGAAATCGTCAAAATAAGTGAGCGTCCAGAATCTGTTTAGGCGTTGCATTGCTATCTTTTGGGCCGTCGGGCCATGTAACGTATAGGCCCATGAGGAGGACGTGAATGAGGGTGCTTGCATGTCCCTTAGACCATATAATCAGTAGCCGCCACCTACGTTAGGGTTTGGGTTTTGCTTTAGATCATTCTGTCATTGAACAGTCGCCGTTATCGGTTTGTGAAACCCCACGTTGAGATCTTAATCATATATCTGCAATTGTCACTTCACTTGAGTTGCGTATTATCTTGTTCTTGCTTGTGTTCTTTGATTCACAAAGCAGGGATTAGCCTTCTTGGCGAGGTCAACCGGATTGTGACACGGTTGATAACCGCAGGAGACGTGGTGCTAAGGTTGCAGGGTTCGGGTCTTTGTGATCTGAAGCCGGATCGGTGTGTCTCTCTCCGACCAAATCGATAGTTATCTTGAACCTGACGGAAGATCGGGAATCACGTCCCCATCATCCGAGCTCCACATCTGCGCACCACAAGCCAAGAGACATGTTGCACAACACACTCACGCCACAGTTAGTTCACAAGCTCAACCCGAAGCGCTAGCACGTTTGACAATCACTCATCATAACATCGAACCACAAGGGCACATATCAACACACAAGGGCACGTATCAACCTTGTGCTCGCAGATAGCAACAATGATAACAAGACAGAGGAAATTGACACAGTTTATGATTCGCCTTTTATACCAGATGAGAGATTTGGAGAATATTGATTGGGAAAGGTTCACTACCAGAGCAACAGAAATTCCTGATGGCCAGAAACCGACAGGAAAAGGCAAAAAACGACAGGAAACAAATTCCTGATAGGCAGCCATCAAGAAAAGGCCGACAGGAATAGCTCGACAGGAAAGATGTTTTCCTGACGGCAGTTCCTGACGCCTTAGGATTGACAACATCAAACCAGGTTTCTGTCCCATAAGCCGTCAGGAAATACTCTGGCAGGAGTTGCTTTTGTGCTTTCCTAACCAAATAGTCGACAGGAATTCTATGTGTGCGCGCGCGCGCAGTTATGCAGACGACAACATTTATACATCTACCCGGAAGTCAAAATATATGCACTAAATAAACATGTAATTGATCACTTTTTCATAAGCCTTCTAAATTCAAATGCCATTGACTGATCGTCATGTCCAGCACTTAAAAAACATGTGCAGATAGGTTTACATCACATTTATATTAGTTCCTGAGTCAACTACAAAGCAAGTCTAGCTCCTACTTATATTTCAGTTCAGAGAAGCATATCAGACTACACAAAAGGAGTCGTTTGCACTAGCTAGATCACATATTACAGCTTACAAAAGGGGAGCCTTCCCAGAAGCAGTTTGCTGTATGTAGCTACCTTCACCGGCTCATTACAAATTTAGTGTTTTGCCTTCGTGGCAATTTCTTCAAACATGCATGGGATGACTACGGTATTCTACAAAAAGATATAACGCAAGAAAGATTAATGGTTGAAAATTAAATTCTCAATTATTGGTAAATCACTCATATGTTCATAACCAAAAATCAATCAGTTACATCACACAAATGGTTCAGTATTATGAAAAAGAGAGGGTAAAGGCTGACAAACATTACTTGGCAGAAAATGTCACAGGACATAAAAATTCAGGAAATTAACTTTATTGCATTATGACTATATATATATATATATATATATATATATATATATATATATATATATATATATATATATATATATATATATATATATATAGGGTGAGACTATTCAAGAGCCGGCTATAGAATAACTTATTCTCAGAGCCACTTTGAGTTACAACAATTACTATGATAATTTATAAGAATTATAGTAACTCAATTACTATAATTATTATGATAATTGAGTTACTATAACACATAGTAAGAAGTTACTATAATTCTCATAAATTAGCATTAGTTGGGTCGTTATTATAACACATAGTAAGGAGTTACTATAATTCTCGTAAATTAATATTGTAATTATCGTAACTCAAAGTGGCTACAGAATAAGATATTCTGTAGCCAGCTATAGAGTATATATATATATATATATATATATATATATATATATATATATATATATATATATATATATATATATATATATATATATATATATATATATATATATAGGATGAGTTTTCTATACTCCCAGGAGTATCTACTCCCACTGGAAATATGCGCAGCAACCTGGTGCCCGTGTACTTAGACGTTGGTTAACGGACAGACAATGCGACCTGCTTAGCTGGCGGTGCCTACTATACGAGAGTTGTATTTATCTAGACGTCTATACTTGAATTAGAAAAACGATGGTCGGATAACTCCATGAAAAACGGATAAGGTTGTTTAAGGGTTGGCCACTTGCGTATATATACGTCTATAGCCCTGTTGTTTTGTCTCTAGTATACACATATGCTTTTGTAAATAAAGTATGCATACATACTATACGAAAAATGAGTATATGTGGATACATGTTTAGCGTGAATAAAGTATAAACGTGTACTTTTTTTCATAAATACTTATCCATACTTTTTGAAGAGGAGTACAGTATATACGCATACTTCTTTTTCTTGGAAGACGTATTCATTCATATATACTCTTTTAATTAAAAGGAATATGTATGCAAACTTTTTCTAGCATGCATATATACGCCCAGATTTATCTAGTTTATGCATGCATACTTGAAAAACACGGCCGGAGTATATGTGCATACATTCAGATATGGAGATACAGAAAACAACGAGAGAGTATGTATTCATACTATTTCTGGGAATAAAATATATGTACTTCTGTGAGAATGGAGTATGTGTATATACTTTTGTTGATAAAATTACACCATGTAATACTCGCACGCTATACATGGATATGTAACGGAAAGGCCTGATGTCGAGATCAAATTAAAAGTGCTTTTTGGTTCCGGTTTGTCGTCGATGGTGAAGATGAGTTCTCTCATGTCATCTGCTACAACCGATGAGGACGAACCGATAGAGCTCTTGCCAGTCGCCTCCTATCCGGATCTGCAATTGCATGGATATTAAATTATCACAAGAGGATTACTGAAGGCTGAAGGGAGATCGATCAGGTTCGTACCAATGTTTGTTGGTACAGAGGTCCACCGGCCTACCGCCCGCGGCCAGCAGGACGTGTGCGCAAGAGAGAAGATCCGGGGCCCATAGGAGTGAAGAACTGCAGATGTCGCAAAACCAAATGCCTGGCAGGAGCCGGGCCATCGTGACCAGACACAAGATCGAGAAACGCGTCGAGATAAGAGATCTAGCAACAAGATCGATCTGCTACCTGCGAGGAGATCAGATTAAAATAAACATATTGATCAAAGACAGGAAGGACTAGGATTGATCAAAGACAGGAAGGACTGGGACAGTCTCCACTACCAGCTGGATCCAACTATCGTAGATTCGTAGTGCCGAGCGAATTGAAGCAGCTGCCGCCGAATATCGTAGTATTGCCTCTGTAGTACATGACGGTCACATCTATTATATATAGGATGGATATTAACGGGTCATTTTTGTTTTCACCCGCTAAGCAGTGTGGGCGTGAGGACGGATGGCGTATGTACGTGGTTAGAGGAGGGAGTAACTACTCTCTAGGAGTACGAAAAATTTATCCTATATATATATATATATATATATATATATATATATATATATATATATATAGTTATGCTGCCCAATAGTTCTTGATGTAAGTATTTAACCAAATTCTAATACTGACTAATATGCCTCTGTAGTACTTTGTTGCATTGCTTCCAGTGGACAAAAAACATTGACACCTTGTATAAATTCAGTGCATTACTTTAGATCAAAGAAACAATAGCATGACACTAGAAAGATGCATGATACATGTAACCTGGGATGGCAAATCATGAAGATCAGAGAGTTAAACCATCTTACCAGTCCATATCATTCAGATCAGGAACCCTGGACTTCACCGCACTGCTGCAGTTGGCTGACTGCTCGGTGTCATTGGCAGGCTGCTTCACGGCCTGTTGCAAGCATAGATTGGCAGAAGTAACACACATCAAGGAGGGCAAATAAATCTGTACTAATTTTGATCAAACATTTCCAGAATAAATTATTACCAGTAGAAAATACATTGTTTTGAAACTGTGTAACACAATGGCCACAACAATAATAATGCAGCAGCAAAATTGTCAAATGAAAACATATAAATTGGATAGATAAATTATAAGAAAATAGGTGCATCAATTCTGCAGAAGTGAAGTCAATTTATAAACCCACATTGGGCAGTAAATGAATGCAACTTATAAATAAAGTAATAAACAAGTAAAATCATAGCACTAACTGAACCAAGAATAGAATGAACAGACAAGGCAATGGAAGCTTCTTAATAAACAAGCAAAATCAGGTAATCCAGGCTAGAGAATGTTTGTGTTCTCGGATACTAGTAAACATTAGGGGATGTCAATATGTTCAATGAATCATCTCAGCACTACAACAAAAATTTCTGAACCAAACACCTTTTCAGTGGGAATATTTCTAGCAATCAGGGATGTATGCAATGACAGGAATAAGAAAAACAATTGCACGAAAAAGCATGACAGGAATAAGAAAAACAATTGCACAAAAAAGTGGCATCTTCACCTTTGATAGAGGAATCGATTTTTTTTTTTTTTGAACTTTTCCTTTAGTAGATGTTGGCTCCAATTTCCTCTAATTTGCCCTGCTCACGTACATTGACTAGAGAACATTCTGTTGTCTAGCAAAACTGCAGAATCAGAGTATGCATGTAACGTTGAGTTCCTTGACTACAATTCATTAGAGTTTATATGACAATTCATACTATTGCTAGAATCTTCTTGAAAACCTAAGATACCAGGACAACATGATACTATGTCAATAAATGATACAAGCTAGTGAGCTACTGTTTAATGAACATACCATCCCATGTTTTTCTTTTGATGTAAATCTGACAAGCTGATTCAGAGAAATCTAAGTCATACAGGACTGTATTTTAGTAGTTAAATAAATCAAACAAGTTTGGAGAGATCATGGAAATTGTCCTTTAGCTGCTGTCGTTGCAAAAACAGACTAACAAATCAAACAAGCATCTGTTCTTTCATGGCACAAGCAAGCAGCTGTCGCTCATGGCAAATATCAATTGCTACCAAATTCAACAGGAAATAAATATCAATATAGAGTTTTAATTTGACTTGAATATGCCAGTGCTCCAACAATTCAACAAATAGGTTCGATACATGCCAATACATGCCTAGCTGATCTGAGAGAGACGACAGCAGGGCTCACCTTCGAATGGGTCCATCAGCGTCTTGGACAGAGGAGCTCAACCTGTGCAGACCTGGAGACGACATTTCGTGGCCTGGATGGAGGGCTCATCAGCCCTAATCCCGTGCGGCCTGGACGGACGGGCCGCCCGGCGTGGTGGGGATGATGGTGGGATGCGACGGCCGGAGCAGCAGTGCCGCCTGGTTGGGTCAGGCAGCAAACCACCTCCTCCCGCTCCACTTGTGCCTCGGCTACGGCCTACGGGATGCGCGACGGCGATGTCCAGATCTGGGCGATGGCTGGTGGAGATGCGGGACGGTCCGACTTCTGCTGCCGGTGGAGGCGCCGAAGCGGTGAGAGGAGGCGACCTTGTGGGTGGCAGCGCGGGTGGGGAGGAGCCCGTGACTCCTTGAGGGCGGCGGCGGCGCGCGCCGCGCGTGTACGGTGGAACGGGGCGGCGGCGGCTTGGGAGTGGGGGAGATAGTTTAGGGTTTAGAAGAGGATGGAATATTTGTGTCTCGGAGTGTCCCACATCCGAGTAGTGTGGCCCCGCGCGGGTTCATTTTTGCAACGCAAATGCGCGCGTGAGGACGTTTTCTGGCGAAATGAAGGCCCCCTGTCGGTTCAACACTGACAGGAGAGGTATTTACCATCGGTTTTTAAGGACCGACAGGATTTTGTATTCAGTTCCTGACGGTCTTCGGTATTTCCTGACAGATATCTAATGCCTACATGAATAATACAGGTCTTTCGCGTCAGTTTTGTCCGGCCGACAGAAAACATATGAATTTCTGTCGGTTTTTATAAACCGTCAGAAATGTTTAACACTCACAGGAATAACCCGGAGTCTGGTAGTGGTTCTATTCTTCTGGAGATCTGGTGAACAAAACAGATTCTTCTGTCAGATGCAGATAATGAAGATGTCCAAACTGGATCCTTGAAGCATGGAGATAATGTAGAAACCAAGCACCAACACAAGCTACATCAACGAAGATAACTCCTCACTGCAGAATATGTAAATGCCTGGACATAACAGGGCGAGGTGCCCAAACGTTGCATGCTGTGCACTTGAAGAAATGTCAAGCTGAAGAACTAATTTTGAGCAAGGAAATGCAGAAACTTCTATATCACTTATAAATTAGCTCATCTAACTACACCATGCCAACATCTATGGATAGCTATTTCAATACATCTATGCTCTAAAGTAATATGTATCCCTGTTTTAAACTATAATAACTATAGAACATATTTTATCGGATGTCGCCGAAGAGACAACTGTAGAACATACTTTACCTTTCAATACATCTATGGTGCTGTTTGGTGGTAATTGTAATGAGATCATTTGCTAGTTCTATCTCTTACAATTTAATGGAAAGCGTTACTTGTTTGGTTGTTGATGAGTGCAGCAGGTAGCTGATACCATCAGGACGTGGGTGGTAACGATTTTATACGTGGACGCATCGGTTTCCTCCACTATGGGTTACGTCAAAGCCGAACCAAACACGATGGAATGTGATCTGCTCTCGCTGTGAACTGTTACGGCACAAAAACAGCCGAACCAAACAGCATCATAATGTTCTACAGTTATTATATTTTTGACACATATATAAGAAGTTCAGTAGAAGACTAACCTATGAGACAGAAGACGATTGTGTACCCATGATGTTGATGCTAATATTAAATATAGTATGACTATTTGGTTGAAGATTGTATGAATATATAACTCTGGCTACGACTTAAAATCAGTAGCAGCTATTCTGAACTGCAAAGTTGGTAGTCAAGAACTCTGAACTATCTAGAATCAAGATTGGAAACTTCAAAGTAAATCCTGAGAGATGAGTTCCCTGAAATCTGAACTAAAGGCTGAGTTCTCTGAATTCAATGCTGAAAGTTCAGTTTTGTTTGGACATGGAACCGTATGGATTGATATATAGCTGAGCTTAAATGAACAATTTTAGACTTGGAGCTGCAATGAAGCAAATTTATGCTACGAACCATCGCAAACCCCAGGGAACACTAACCAGATTGATGGAAAGATTACTGAAATTAAATAGGGAAATGTCAGAATTTTTTTTAGTACTATCACAAAGCAATCAGATTTTGAAGAATGAAAGATGAGATAAGCAAAGGTTATTCACATCTAACTACCTATCGAAAGAGTTGGGGTATCTTCCGGTGTTCTCAAAGCATCATGGTTCTGGAAAGCATAAACAAGCAAAAATGAAATCATATGGTATGAAATTCCTGTCAGTTTGGAGACGTACTGGAGGATCATATACATCAGCCTGACAATAAAAGAAAAGGAGGTTGCTAGAATAGGAAGAACATCATGGAAGTCCAGTAATGTACATGAACAAAGGCCACGCAAGCCAGAGTTGGTAGACTTTGAACAAACCAAATGTTCCTGGTCTGCTTGACCATGTTGAGTAGTCAGGCAAGTGACAGAACATGACAAGTACTTTGGACACAGGAACACACATTTGAGAGTAACAGTGTCACCGAAATGACATTTCATCTACACATCTGTTGCTTTGTTTCCATCAAAAGGATAGATCGGTATACTTTTTTGTTCCCCTGGGCCCTCAGCATGCAAGATAGCTTCCACGCTTGCGTTTTCGCTTTGTACCGTGATGTCCGTTTTTCTTGCTGTGAGACCCATTTTATTTGGGCATCTCTTGCACACTACGGAAGGTTACGCATCACTTGCACACTACGGAAGGGACCCCCGTAATAATGTCGTAGTGAAGCTTGAAAAAAAAAACTGGACCCCGTACTCATATTTGGCATCACTTTTCTTTTACTGCAGTGTTGAAGCATCACTATGGGACCCAGTTACTGAGTACAAAAGAATAAATTAAATCACTACATCTTCTTTCTCTCTCACAGGTGCATGACTGAACAGCAAATAAAATACTTGTTTAAGAAATGGGCACTGGGCGCTTCTACATTCATCACTCCGGAACGGGCTGTTCGGCGGAACTTATAAGTTGGCTGATAAGCCAAAACACTGTAGAAACAGCTGATTTTCTGTGAGAAAAAAATACTGCTGGCTGATAAGCTGAAATGGCTTTTTAGCTGAAGCGGTATTGGGAATCACTCACAGTGTGTGCAGTATGCTTTAAGGCGAAAAGAGAGTTTTAGCACCATTCAAGGCATACACTGGAGAAGGCCGCGGCACGAGATTGAATCAGACTGCTGCTGCATTGTAGTGAGGTGGGCACGAGATTGGATCAGACTGCCGCATTGAAGTGAGGTGAATGGCGGAGCTTGCGTTAGGGCTGCTAAAGACTCTGGTCGAGTCCTTAAGAGTGCCCGGCGCCCGCAACCCGGGACGACTCGCGACCTGGAGCGAGGGTACACCGGAGCTGCCGCTCATCCTATCGCTGGTAGCGGAGGCGTTCCTGCAGCTGCTCGCATCGGGGCTCGGCACGCTCGCTCTCGTCTGGGCCACCGTCGTCCTTCTCGGCGGTTACTCCGCCACGCTCGTGAGAACGGATTTCTGGTTCATCACGGCCATCGTCTTCGTAGAAACCGCCAGGTAAACAACGTGCTCATCAGCCCAACTCTTTTTTGTTCTGAAAAAATATATATTTTTTCTTCTCCAACTCCGGTTTGATCGCTGAAAAACTAAACGCCGTCCGGTTGTTAGCAAAACTGTCTGATCTATGTCAGATCCGCTGTGGCTGTTTCGCCTGCAGCAACGAAGCGTAATTTTGCTCTATTTATGTACAGTAGTTTATTTATTTTCTCATGAAACCGTATGAAATAGGATCTAAATCAGTCTGCCGTTAACTGCGTCATGCAACCGAAAGAAAAGGCCCAGCGAGGAGGTTTGGGCTGCCATCAGGAGCTCCCAGCGGACCGCGCGCGGCGCTCCTGGCCTGATGGGTATATTAGGGCGTTCTACAAAGCAGTCTGGCCAGTGATTCACCCTTTTTTTAGAACACGTCCGTTGACGTTTTTTTCATTAAGAGGAGATAAAGCCCAGGGCCAATGGGCCAGCCACGGCCCAGGAGGAGGGCATGCGCCCAGGAGCAGCGGCGATGCCACTGCGCCTTCCTTCCCGCAGAAGGAATTAGGAGGATAAAATAGAAATAGAAAGTAAATTAAGAGATTTGAATTTGGTTTGTTTAGGAAAGGTCCAATCTATAAGGATATCTCATATAGTTGTTTGGAACACGTCCTATAGGGACTATAAATATAGGGAGGATGTAATCAATCTAATCAAGCAAGAAAAGAGTTATTGCTCCTTCCTCTATCCCTCTCTTCTCTTCTCTATTGCCGCCGCCCCTTTTCTTCCCTCTCCTTACGCCGCCCCCTCTCCCATCCTGAACCCTAGCCACCCCCCACCATAGCCACAGTCACCCCTTGCTCCATAGCCGCCACCGTGCCCCTAAATGACGTGTTATACCTGGTATCTCGAAGACCAAATCGATCCGATGGCCACCACCCCCAAGATCATCGACATGGAGGAAGTCTGCGACAACGGCCATAACATCATCGATCAATTGGCAAAAGTATGTGCCAAGTTCTTCGCTAGCTGCAAAAATTCTCCACCAATAGCAGACCCACCTCAATCGGAGTTCACGACACCGACAATTTCAATTAAACCTGAAGGAGGAACTTCACAAACAACACCAACAATCAGTAACCTCGACACCAAACTCAGCCCCAATTTTGCTCCTACAAATGCATCTAAAGGGTCTTTGGATGGAACCGCCTTGGCCACCAAGCACGACATCAACTCCACGGTCGTAGCCAAGACAACACACGAGATCACAGCCAAGGAACTCGACAAGGGAACCACACATGCCATGGAGGAAGGGCGTGCCTGCATCACGGAGAAGGTGGAGAACCCTAAATTATCGGGAATGCCTGAGCTCAGAGAGCAACTACATCTTCCGCGTCCTCACCGGATAGCGGATGCAAAAGTGCCCCCAGATGCAATACCCTCGGCGCCCGCATCTAGCACCTTGGCGATTGTCATGGAGGTGTCAAACAATTTGTTCGTGGCACCACCAACACTGCAGCCGCCCCTACTGTCGTGCCTACGCACGCATGGTCGGCCTACAGCTACTCCAGCGGCTACCCAGTTAGCCCAGGACGGTCGTCATCCACCCTAATCGGCTATCTACCCGCCAGCGCCATGGGCGCCTACAGCCTCACCACCACAGGCCCAGATTTATGTGACAGCGCCGGTGCCACCTCAACTCCAGCAACCTGTTACGACTTGGCTGATGACCCCTATGTTCGACAGATTGATGGATCCACTGCTGTGGCTCTTCTCGATGCAACTCCTCTTCAAACTGCACCATGTGCCAGACAATCAACAAATCTGGTATGCAGTTTTCCATCTAACAGGACTAGCACAACAAGGGTTCATCCGCTCAACAAAGGACGAACCTATGACCATGTGGGAGCGCTTCATCCTAAGCCTCATCTGCATCTTTGACCCGCCAATCGGCCGGGACACAATCAGTGACCTCGCACTGCCCAGGCACACCAGCTACGTCCATGACTACAGCAACAACTTCACCTTGTACACGCTACAGGTCGACATCACCAGCGAGCTTCATCAAATCAACCTCCTCATCACCGGCTTGGAAGATCCACTTCAGGTACGAATCGCTCAACATCATCCACGGGAGATGGTGATGACCATATCATTGGCATGTGCCGAGGAGCATCGTGAAGCAACGACAATCGACGCCACATAGGACACCCCAACAGGAAGGATGGCATGCACCTCCGTTCCTTTGCCTTCCTCGGCGACCCTAACTATCTGCGCCCCTCCACCAACAATGCTCCCTCCATGTATCGACGACGACTCCAAAACAGCATCAGCTCTCCACGACATCAACAACCCGGCTATCCTCACCCAGCTCTGCCTGGCTGCCATGAACAAACATGAACTTCAAACCATCTCGGCCACCATAAAAGTCAATGCAGCGACACCAACATGGTCACTACAACATGGCATCATCCTCTACAACCGACGCTACTACATTGCAGCGACCTCTCCATTGCTGCAGGAACTGCTGAAACCCCTGGGGACGACAGCCTCACAGTTACTGGTGGTTGGTTTCCACACATCAACATCCACACTGTCCACCCAGGCATTCCCCTCAAGTGTCTTGCTGACTGAGGACTGGCCAAACCACATCCTCTCATCGGCAACGATCTTCTTTGACAACAACGCCAACTATGACATGAGCGACCTCATCTTCGGCACAACGGAGCACTTGACCACATCACCACCTTCCATGGTGGCGACAGCACTGTGTTGACACATCACGAGACAAGTTGATGCTGGATAGGTATACAACTTTTCACGACCTCCATGAGTCATGCAGGTGCTACACCTCACGGGGATCCTGACAGGCGCCACATTAGCAGTAGCATGCCATGCCCATGGATCACCAACAGGCCCAGGAACCTTCAACTACTACATCTCCGACTATGTCAGCCCCTGCCAGTATTACTTCGAGTTATCCGCCAATAACACCAACCCCGAGCAACAGCACGCTACTCTAGGGCACCTTATCCAGATCGAGGCGAGCAGCAAGCTTCCAGGCAATGGCATCAACGACTAGACAACGATTCAGTGTGAGGACGTGCTGATCGGAGAGGGGAGAGTGATGTCATGTGTTCGATGACAGGTCCCCGGCCTGGGGCCAATGGGCCAGCCACGGCCCAAGAGGGGGGCGTGCCCAGGAGCGGCAGTGGTGCCTCTGTGCCTTCCTTCCCCAGGAAGGAATTAGGAGGATAAAATACAAATAGAAAGTAAATTAAGACATTTGAGTTTGGTTTGCTTAGGAAAGGAGAATCCAATCTATAAGGATATCTCCTGTAGTTGTTTGGAACACAAGTACTATAAGGACTATAAATATAGGGAGGATGTAATCAATCTAATCAAGCAAGAAAAGAGCTATTACTCCTTCCATTATCCCTCTCTCCTCTTCTCTGTTGCCGCCACCCCTTTTCTTCCCTCTCCATGCGCCGCCCCCTTTCCCACACTGAACCCTAGCCACCTCCCCTGCGCCTAAGTGACATTTTGCAGGTAGTGACCTTTTGCCTATAGTATTTAGGGGATCATGTTTTCCCTTTCTCTATCTCTTCGCAGGGTGTTGGGTTTCACATTTACAATTTTCTTTCTTCTGAGTGTTCGAATTTCAAGATTTTTTTTCAATCTATGGCATAGTTATGGCCCCAACTTTACTTCTAAACTTCAATGTTAGGAAGCTGAGAAAAAGGCTAAATGGACGACAATTCCAAAGAAACAGGTTCAAGCTTTGCCATCGATACGTGCAATTCCCCTAATTGATGCAAACAAGATTGGTGCTAATCCCTCACCATGGATAAGTTTATGCTCTTCGTCCTATTTTTGAATTCTCAATCAACTCGTCAATTAGTCTTTACTCACCTTAATTAATAGAACTAGCTCGGTATTTTGAATTCCTCAGTCTCAAAATAGAACTAGCTCGGTATTTTGGTCAAATGCTCGTTAGAGTCAAAGCCTCCTGGGCCTAGCTCATCTTGCTCTCATTGTCTGGCCCAAGACTACACATGGCCCAACTGCACAAATTGTTTTAGATGTCAGGCATGCCACCATTTTGGACACTTCCATGTTAATTGTCGGTTCTCGCCTCGATAATCATGCCGCTCCATGGGACAAGCCATCGTAATTTCACTCCTTCCAGTGATTCCCTGCGCCAGTTTCTATGACAGATGGGCTGAACTCACTTACCTCTTAGCGTCACTTCATTTCCTTCCAGGACATCTTTAATCATTTCATTGGCATTTCCTCCCTCCTCTCTAGTTACTATTACTTGGTGTTGCTCCTGGCATATTACAGTGCTCGAGTTCCCAGACAATGAGACGAGGAAGCCTCCACCCTCCGGTCATCAAGCGAAGCTCTGGTGCCCACTTGCGCATGAACCTTCCCTAGCTTTGGTGAGTTCGCCTTCGCCATTCTTGATATACGATCACCTCATCCCTCTATTTATGTCTTTTGGGAGAAGAAAACCCCAATCACTACAATAATTCCTTCTGTGCAGAATGCAATGGCTTTTCGCTTTGTTGATCGGACACCTTTCTTACTGCATGGATCTCAACAGATGATGGTGAATGGTCGTCCAATCATGCGCCCTGTCGTGGTTGGCCATGTCCCCAACGCAACAATGACCTCATCATTTTTGTGCTTCAACCCCATGCCACAAGGGCCGATGGACTTTTGGGATATCCGCGATGTCCTAGTAGATGACTTTCTACGCAATCACATAGGAGTGGGGTATCATACTATGCATGCTTGTCCCTATGGTTAATCCTTTGTCCGTTTTAACTACATCCATGACAGAGACTTGCTCATTTAGATCAATCTACACCAATATGATAATGGTCCATTTCTTTCTTACCTCATAACGGAACCTAGAACAATAGGACTGCAATCATAACACATGAAGTTTGGATCATGATGCTAGGTCTCAATTTGGATCTTTGGACACAACCACTAGTGGAAAAGGTTATTTCTTCTTTTGGAAAGCTTTTGATCTGGGAGGAAGACCATTACTATATGTCTAGAGCAATTGTCAAAGTCAGGGTCTACAACCTAGAAGAGATTCCGTGGTTGTTTGTCTTCATAGAGGGGGTCAACTTCGAATGAAATAGTTGGTCTGTCCAATGTGAAATTCTCCAAGCTTACATGCTAGGTGAGGGTGCACAAGATGAGAACTTACCTCCTAATGATGGTGACTTTGATCCAAATGCTTTTCACTTCCATGGTTTTGGTCATTTTATTCAGGATCCTCCACCTCCTCCTCCTACTGCCAATCAACAAATGCCATCGAACCTAGAACATATGCATCCCATGGTTTGGGGAGTTTGGCCCAACCCAAAAGTACAAGAGGTAGCTCAACAGCCCATTCCAAGCAATGAATAAGTCCCAGCCCTGGTTCCTATGCAGCACATTCCTGCTCCTAGAGCTGAATTGGAGGGTATTGAGGAAATTCTATGAGCACCTGATTTTGAAGTAGACCCTGCCCCTTTTGTTAAGTCTTAGCTATGGATGATCACACTGATGGGTCTGAAGATGAAGCTTTGCCACCCCCTCGAATGGCTGCACCTGTAAAAAAGCTTACCCTAAACCCTAAACCTTCAAAATCAACGCTTTTCCTAGTTGCAGAGGTTCAAATTGAAGACCTGCTAGATTTTAATGATTTGCATGCACCAATTCAGTCCTAGGCTGGCTATAAGAATGGAGGCAGCCCACAGGCCTTTGATCATTTTAGTTAGGCTTTGTGAAAACATTCACTCCACCAGTGGATCTAGTTTTTTAGTAGGTTTTAATGATTTGCATGCACCAATTCAGGCCTAAACTGGCTATGAGAATGGAGGCAGCCCATAGGCCTTTGATCATGTTCAGTTGGGCTTTGTGGAAACTTTCACTCCACTAGTGGATCTAGTTTTTCAGTAGGCCTCCATTTTCAATGGTCCAAGCCCTACTGCACTCAGATGTTGGGCCAAATACTTCTCAATTGTTGATCACTCTTTGCCAACAGCCACCATACCAACCCAATGGATGGATTTCTTCACTCTTCTCACTCTCAATGGAGTTCCTATGATTGGGCACAAGATTTTATCAAGTCACCAGCCTAGAGTGACACCTTTTCCTTCACTCTTCCTAAGTCACAAAATTTAGTAATTATCTCTGAACTCTCTTGCTCTAAAAACTTAGAGTCTTCTTTTGACATAGTGCCGACTTTAGATGAGACTTTGGTCTCCATAGGTGCTGAGACTCCATCCCCACTCTCTGCCAAGAAAAACACTACCCCTAGAGCTAAATGTGGTAAGGCCATTCATATCTTTGACACTGATGTTAGAAGAAGTGAACGAGTTCATAAACTCAATAAAGGTTTTAAAACTCCCGTCTGTAAGGATACAACTGCATCAGTTGCTCTGCTAACCCTCCTCTTTTATCTTCATCTATAGTATGCGATCTAGGAACCTCCTTCTGCAAGCTTGATCCGGCTACTCTATCTGATGAAAAGCTCAATGTTTAAGCCTCTAAGAAGGGAGTTGTGGCAGGCCCAAAACCAAGAAGCCCAAGCAAGCAGATGATGGCCAAGAAGCGGCCAATACTAAGAAGAACAAGAAGTGAATGTCTTCTCTGCAATGCCCCTTTTGTCATCTTGCCACACATCTGGTAGTTTTAGTTATCTAAGAAGCCTTTATCCTTTCTTTGTTTATTATCATGAACACTAGACAATGGAAATTGCTCTATCACCGCAGTCTATGGGACGGATGACACGGTTGTCACGGTCAGAGACACAATCGGCTACTAGGTCGTAGAATTTCCCATCCGCTACCTTTGCCTGCCACATAGCACCAAGGCCATCCTAAGGCGCACCTGCAGGATGCGGCAGACACCGTAGCTTGGAAAATGCCGACTTGTCATGGACCGCTTATGGCAAGGAGTGAAAGGCTCGTCTTTATTAAATTAGTCCTGTCTGCAGTCCTAATGTACTGGATGATCACCCGGACTGCAGTCATCGGCACGTGAGGAGATAGATGCCATCGCTGCCGAATTTTTTGGACGGGCAATGAGGGTGCCGTCTAGGCGAAGCACGTATGGTGGCATGGCCCATCGTCTACTACTCCAAGGAAATGGGGGCCTCGGCGTAATGGACCTTAAGGTCACTGGCATAGCGCTTCAGACGTGCTGGCTCTAGTTGTAGCACACCGACATGGAGAGCTTGGCTGCGCTGCTACTAAGGACGTCAGTCAAGGTCCATGCCGTCTTTCGCGCCTTGACCTTCTACGTGGCCGGGACAACCTTCTTTCGCTGCTCTTGTAACCCTGCCTCTCTATAAAGCACTGTAACCTAATCACGAGGAAGTAGCAACATAAGGTGGTGGGTGGGGGGGTGCCGAGGGGATGCCGGCGGCTTTGGCCACTGTCACGGTTTTGGGGAAGAGCGCCCATAAGCATGTCATGGGGACGTCGGCTTCGGCTGAACCTCGTTACCATATATGAAGTCTCTAGTGTGATGTGTGATCTCCTGTGAGCTTCTCGCCTAAGTAAATTCAAAATTGCTATATCACAACAATGGTTATGCACAAATAAACTCCGGCTGATAAAACTCTCCATGCATTTGTAGAATCGTGGGCTACAACTCAGTACCTGAGGCCAAATTCTTCGTCGATGTTCCGGCAGCTTTCTACCAACTGAAACACGTTTTACATGTCGCAAGTGCAACCAATATCGTACGCGTACTCGCCATTGGGTCAACATGGATTGCTCTAGCTCCCATTTTCTTAGCAACAGCCTGCATGTCGTTATCTATCATTCGTCTTGCTAGCATTGGTGGTGGTGGTGGTAGGCATGGTTATGGAGGTTCCAGAAGCGGTAATGTGAAGCCAGCGCTCATCTTGTTCTACGGCCTGGTGCTCGCTCAAGGTGGATTGTTCCTCCTGTGGTTGGCAGTTGCGGTGAACCGTATGGTGTCTGTTGAAACTTTGACTAAGAAGTACTCGTCGTGGCGGCAGCAGGAGGTTCGTCCAAGAAAACTTATTGATAGATATGTTAACAGCATTGCCGACACATGCATCCAAAAAGGCGTGGCTACCACCATCAATAGTACTCTAGTCTCGTTTGCAGCAGAATTACTGTTGCAATCTGAAGACCGCAACGACCACTTCTCTGCAGTTGTAGTCCTACACTCGCTGGTTGTTACAAACAAAGAACGTTCACGCAGAGCAGCGGAGCAGATTTATTCTTCGGAAAAGTTGGTTTACAGGCTGTTTTGGATGCTACGCTCAAATAATCCACTAACCAAGGTATGCGTCGCAGAAATTGTGGTCGAGCTTGCCTTGAACTGCGAGTTGCGCCTAGCAGACATACCTGGAGGAGCCCGCTGCATATCATCCCTACTGGACCCTCATTTCATGAAAAAAGAAGAAGAAACAAAATTTTTTGTTCGTGGACTTGAGATTCTTGGCAAGCTTGCCTCGGACCCCGAGAACTGCAGAGAGATCTACAACACCATGGATTTAGTTCCCAAGATCTTAGCGCCAGTTAGCAATGGACTATATATGGTCATGAAGGACGATGATGCAACGACGACAGCTGAGATAGTCAGGGAATCCTTACGTGTGGTGGCCAAGCTTACCAGCGGGACAGGTGAGGGCACTAGGAAATTGTGCCATGAATTAACAACAAAATATGGCAGGACAGCTGAAAACATATTTTGGATCTTGAGCAACAGTGACGACCAAGGCATGATAATGCTAGCTGTCGAGATCCTCTCAAGGCTAAATTTGGATGAATCAATAATGCCCGAGTTTATTGAGAAGCTGCAATTCCTACTCTTTACATATAAGGACAGCCCACTGGGGACAGAGGCAGGGAAAGCACTGGTCGCCCGTGGAGGCGAGTTTGCAGACATTAAGCAGCTGGATGTAATCATGAGTGATGGTGAATACAGTAAGGAGTACAGGGCGGTGATTGCAGAAATGTTTGCACAAATTTTTGCCAAGCCCACAGCAGATGAGAAATGGTTCAAGCAACTGCGCTCAGTGGCCCATGCATTATTGTCCAAGGTACGTATCCATATGTATAAATTTTCTGCAGAATATACTTACTACACACACACACGAAAGGTACTACTATATATATGCAAAGATTCATGTTCACCTTTACTGTTGCAGGTACTTCAAGCGATAGTAACTGAAACTACAAACATTACCGAGCTTGACAACAGGAACAGGAAGTTTCTTGAGTCGTTCTTAGGCCTTGCAGTGCAGATACGTCAGAAGCTTGTGACCGCACAGGATTTTGCCGCTGCGGTACAAGGGCTTGATTTTTATAGTGAGACACTACGCCGCAATACTTTTGCAGAGAAGCTGAAGAGGATCATCGAGATGACGATCGACAGCGAGAACAAGGACGAAGTCTGCCTGGGGATCATCAAGGCCGCGACTAAGCTGGTTACATGGATGATGGAAATCGACTACATGAGCCCCAGTTGTTACATGGAAATCGACCAAGTGACGATCCCCGGTTATTACATAGAGCACGTGACGATCCCCGGTTATTACACAGAGGACTTCCAGCGGGACAACTTTGTTCAGAAACTGGACGCCGCCGTGAAGGCCATGGCTCACCTCGAAAGGTACGTGGTAATGACCGGCGGCGCTGACGAGAAGCAAGGCTATGTGACGCTTCAGACACTTGTGGAAACAGCCAAGAAGAAGTTGGTTCCACAGCAGCAGCAGCAGCCGCCGCCGCCGCCGCCGTCGTCGTCGCATGCGCAGCAGCAGCAGCCGCTGCCGCCGCCGCCGCCGCCGCCACCACAGCAGCAACCGCCGCCGCCGCCACCACCACAGCAGCCGCCACCGCCGCTGCCGCCGCAGCAGCAGCCGCCTCCGCCGCCGCCACAGCAGCAGCAGCAGAGTTAACCAAACCTATGGGCGGCAGCGCGGAAATGCGACTCTGCTCCCCTGTGAGTTTTTCTTCAGATCAATGTATTGAATAACGTATCAAGCAACCTTGTGGTTTTCTGTTCTTATGAAACTTGGCAGAGTCCGTGTGTTTTTCTTCAGGTCAATGTATTGAATAACTTATCAAGCAAACCTTGTGGTTTTCTTTCTTATGAAACTTGGCAGAGTCTATAACAATTGTGGTCAGTTTGATGTATGTTCTTAGACAGGACTCAAGCTAGAACTATTTCTGTTATCTAAATATAATAAACTTTAGTGGAAGAAATCTGTTCCCTAAGCAAAAGATGAAACTTGGCAGCTGCAGTCTAGATGAGGTTTGAAACGTCAATCCATCCATTGCCATGTGAGCAGTGGTGCTTCAGATGCAGCATGGGCCTATATTCATATAAAATACAACAGCTAAACTTAACTGCCATCTAACAAATACGAGCAAATAATATTCTATTTATTTATCAATTGATGAAGCTTCGATGTCTGCTTTCTCCAAATTAGCATCGGTAGTTGCAGTGCAGAAAACGATGCCTCAAACATGTGATAGAGAAGAAACCAGGATCGTTCCATTTCCAGCGCCGAGGACTCCGGCTCAGGCTTCAAAAAAATCAAACGCCTGTCTGGCTTTTGGCCCAAGCCCAACGAATAAGACACGGCCCAGTGCAGCCCAACAACACAGCAAAGCATGCTTCTCCAGCAGACTACGTTTTTGTGCTTCTTGATCCACCACGTACGGTAGGCACCACCATCAATGAATATTTCAAAACTGTGGTTATCTACATCTACATAGATCTTTAATCATAGATCTTTAATCCTGGCGAAAACCACTGTTGATGAATAGTAATAGGTCTCCATTAAAAACTCATTCGCACTGTTCATCCACAGTACCGCCCGGTCCTGCATCATCAACCCGTCACTGTTCATCCAGAACCCGTTACTATTGCTTTTTTTTTATTTTTGCCCCGCCCCCTTCCCTCCTTCCCATGCTTCTCCACACCGTGCTTTCGCACGGGATCCCCATCTAGTTATATTATATACTAGTAGAGATACATGTACGGAATGCACGTGTCTATAAAAAAATCTTCCACAAGAATAATAATAATTAAATTTCTAAAATCAATTATTACAACTATAAAATCATTCTCATATGAAAAAATATTTTTCAAATGCATAGACATTAACTATAAAGCCTGATTTTTGTAACACATAGAAGCAGTCTCAAACTCATATCACCATTGGCCTAGTCACAAACTTATAAAAATTTACACAATCTCTTGTAATCTCATATGTAAAGAATATTATTTCTAATGAATAGAAGCATAACGACAAGATATTGATTTTTCTAATGTGTAGAAGCTGTCACAAACTCAGATCAATATTATTCTAGACCTAAAGTAATAAACAATTACCATCATCTCTATCCTAACTGAAAATCAAGAATATTGATCTCGGTATACATATATACTTAGTTGCTTTATAGAGAACTTATCACTGAAACTTTAAATGATAAGCAATAAGCAACATGGCTCTGAATGAAAAATAGATAACTGAAACTCTATAGTGAAGCTGAAAACAACATCGACTCCTATATATGTTCACTGGATTGAAAAAACAAGATTTTACAGTGAAACCGAAATCAAGTTGACTTCAGCATGGCTCTGGATCATAAACAGATAACTGAAACTTTATAATGAAGCTGAAAACAATATCGACTTTGCAATGGTTATTAGTTTTTGTTACCAACACATAAATAAGTGTTGCAATGGATCGTTGCAAGCCCACTTTGAGCACCGCATATTAGATGTGTTGGTATAGACCCTACCAACGCATATATAGACTTAGCAACGCATATTTTGAAGTGAGTGAAGCCGAAAAAAAATACTCCTATAGATATGTAGTTATGTATGTATTGACCCTAAGACCATGTTGAACTTTGATTTTTCCTAAATTTAATGCTGGAATGCGAATGATCTGATCTGTTGGGTCTTGTCGCCCCCTCTCTAGGATCCGACCTTCTCTTATATATCGAGGCAGGTAGGGTACATTGCAGTTGGGGGGAGCTGAGTCTATGGTCTACATGTGCCGAAGTCCAGGAGGGTCTTGCCGCGGCGTGGATGGACCTTGAAGTTGTCATGGAGCCGAATTAGCATTGGGCGTCGTCCAGCTGCCTCATACTGACACGCTGAGTGTCAGGTTTCGTCGCCTTGCACTGGGCTCCACCAGGTGCGCCTTTTGGAGGCTTCTTGGCAGAGAAGGAACCTGAGTCCCCTAAAGCATTGGAGGGGATTTGTCCCCTTGTGTCATGCTCTATGCATGACCCTGTCGGAGGAGTGGTTGACAGTTCTGCGCCCACTGGGCAGCACAGGAGAGCCCCCAAGCCTTGGACGCTCGGGGTTGATCGGGAGCCTGTGGCTCGGGCAAGTCTCCGAGCCCCGAGTAGAGGCGCAGGGCGTACTCGGGCTCGGTCCCGTTCTTGGCCGGAATGTGTGTGCGAGTGCACCTGAGGGGTGTAGCCCTCGAGTCCCTGGATGATCCTTCCGGATCGGGGGGGTCTCTTGGTTGGAAAGGTTGCACCCTGAGGCTTAACATATCCCTACATTAGGATCTCATTAGGTGGCTGCAACTGTCTCTCGCATGGATGAGGCATGGGTTAACCCCTGCATGGATGCGGCTCACCTTTGCCACCCAGGCTGGCGTAGATCTAGAACGTGAGCAGTGATAAACAATGATGGTGATAGGGAGAAAGGAGAGAGCAAGGACCACCACTAATCTTAGAGATGGAGCCACTGCACACAGGCAGCATAAGAGATGACATCAATCTGGCCCGCTGAAAGGACCAATTGATGAGTATAGAGGGGCACGAATAGCCTAGTTAAAATTTCTTGCAAAGGTTCAACATTAATAAAATTTGTTAGACAATAAAATGCCCTAATAAGCACTGCTCAAACTTAGTATAACAAGGGCACTCCTACACAACTATAATAGCAAAGCTAGCAACCAGCAAGCAAGATAACTAGAACAACTAGCATGGCAAGCAAGAGAGCTCCTACGACACAAGTCTAGTGAGTAAAAGATAAACAACAGACTACACTAGTTCTAGAAACTACATGACGAGAGCTAGTAGACTCCAATCTAGTGAACAGGAGTAAAGCACAGGAGTAGGGAGCTCAAACCACACATCAAGAGGAGACACAAGATTTTTTTTTTCTCGAGATTCGCTAGCTTGCCTACTATCTACTCCTTGTTGAGGCATGTCCAAGAATCACCGCTCTTCTGCTAGCTCAATTACTCCTCAAGGTACGCTCAGACGTGACTGCTAGACTATGAACCCACTTAATCGCAAGGTACACAAACAACCTCGATTCCACTATAGTTACTCTTCGCGTTGCTTGTGCGGATGGACATAAGAGCCCCTCAAAATTGAAGTCCGGAGCACATCACAATCTCCAATTGAGTGCTTTGAGGGATCACCATTGCTCCAAAATGTCTAGGTGGCGGTAACTATCAAGAGTAACAAGAAATCTGCAGTAACACGCTCTTCTTGTTCCAATAAATATAAATTCTCAATACAAATGCACTAGATATATAAACTACAATCTCAAAATAAAATTATATCCGCCACATCATCATCCACTAAGTGCGCAAAAGCTATCCACATTATGTCTTACTAGGTGTGGTTATTATTTTTTCGTCAAAATCATGCTATTTGTTTTGTAGTTCCACTATATCTTGATCATATTTTGATCTAATATATTATATAAGATATTTTATTAGATTCTTCCATTAGTTTACTGAATTTTGATTGTCTAGCTCATACATGCAATAAATTTATTTCTAAGAAAATTCCAGTGCAACAGGTGATGTATCATTCTGTCTAGCTAGTATTATGTTGTACTTCATCTCAATTTGATGTTTTACTTTTTTGACACCAGGTTTGACTACTTGTCTTATTAAAAATTTACAAAATATCACTTCTTTTGTCGTGGCTTACTTTATTAATAAAAGTTCTTCAAGAATGACTTAAATTTGATAATGTTTGCACAAATTTTTTAAATAAGACGAGTGATCAAACTTGGGGTAAAAAAATCAAACATTTTATAATTGGGATGAAGGCAGTCCCCAAAATAAACGCATGTCTCGCTTCATAAGGAGTCAAACTTTTTCTAAGTTTGACTAAATATATAGAAAATATTAGCAACACTCATGTCTTCAAATAAGTTTATTATGAAAGTATTTACTATGCTCAATCTAATGATACTTAGTATAAATCATAAATATCAGTAAATTTTTTATATATTTAGTCTAACTTTAAAAAGTTTGACTTTTCGGGAAGCAAGATATGGATTTATTTTGGGACAGAGGGAATATGACCATGGTGGATTGTTGATTATGCACAAATAAACTGCGGCTGATAAAACTCTCCATGCATTCTCGTAGGATCGTCGGCTACAACTCAGCCCTTGAGGCCAAATTCTTCGTCGATGTTCTGGCAGCCTTCTACCAACTGAAACATGCGAGCGTCGCAACTGCAACGAATATCGTACGCGTACTCGCCATTGGGTCAACATGGATTGCTCTAGCTCCCATTTTCTTAGCAACAGCCTGCATGTCGTTATCTATCATTCGTCTTGCTGCTATTGGTGGTAGGCATGGTTATGGAGCTTCCAGAAGCGGTAATCTGAAGCCAGCGCTTATCTTGTTTTACGGCCTGGTGCTCGCTCAAGGTGCATTGTTCCTCCTGTGTGGTTGGTAATTGCGGCGAACCGTATGGCGTCTGTTGAAACTTTGACTAAGGAGTGCTCGTGGCCGCAGGCGGATCTGGTTCCTCCAAGAAAACTGATTGATAGATATGTTAACAGCATTGCCGACACATGCATCCAAAAAGGCGTGGCTACCACCATCAATAGTACTCTAGTCTCGTTTGCAGCAGAATTACTGTTGCAATCTGAAGACCGCAACGACCACTTCTCTGCAGTTGTAGTCCTACACTATCTGGTTGTTGCAAAAAAAGAACATTCACAGAGAGCAGCGAAGCAGATTTGTTCTTCGGAAAAATTGGTTTCCAGGCTGGTTTGGATGCTTCGCCCAAATGATCCACAAACCAAGGTATGGATCGCAGAAATTGTGGTCGAGCTTGCCTTGAAGAACTGCGAGTTGCGCCTAAAAGACATACGTGGAGGAGCCCGCTGCATATCATCCCTGCTGGATCCTCATTTCATGAAAAAAGAAGAAGAAATAATTTTTTTTGTTCATGGACTTGAGATTCTTGGCAAGCTTGCCTCGGACCCCGAGAACTGCAGAGAGATCTACAAGACCATGGATTTAGTTCCCAAGATCATAGCGCCAGTCAACAGTGGACTACATATGCTCATCAAGGATGATGCAAGGACAGTACAGATAGTCAGGGAATCCTTACATGTGGTGGCCAATCTTACCAGCGGGACAGGTGAGAGCAGTAGGAAATTGTGCCATGAATTAACAACAAAATATGGCAGGACAGCTGAAAACATACTTTGGCTCTTGAGCAACAGTGACGACCAAGACATGGAAATTCTAGCTGTCAAGATCCTCTCAAGGCTAGCTTTGGATGGATCAATAAAGACCAAGTTTATTGAGAAGCTGCGATCCCTACTCCTTACATGTGAGGACGACAACCCACTGGGGATAGAGGCAGGGAAAGCACTGGTCGCCCTTGGAGACGAGTTGGCAGACGATGTGAAGCTGGGGGTAATCATGAATGACAATAATGATCAAGTTATCAGTAAGGGGTACAGGGCGGTGAGTGCAGAAATGTTGGCACAAATTTTGGCCAAGCCCCCAGCAGATCGGGAAATAACAGATCGGGAAATGTTCCAAAGAGAAGATCGGGAAAGAGCAGATCGGGAAAGGTTCCAAAGAGCAGATGAAAGGTTCAAACAGCTGTGCTCAATGGCCAACAAATTATTGCCCAAGGTACGTATCTATATATATAAATTTTCTACAGAATATATTTATTGTACTATACACACACACACACACACTGACACACACACGAAAGGTACTCTCTCTCTCTCTCTCTCTCTCTCTATAAGACTCAAGTTCACCTTTACTGTTGCAGGTACTTCAAGCGATAGTAACTGAAACTACAAACATTACCGAGCTTGACAATACGAACAGGAAGTTTCTTGCATCGTTCTTAGGCCTCGCAGTGCAGTTATGTGAAAATCCTGAGATCACAGTAGTGAATTTTGCCACTGCGGTAACAGGTCTTCGTCTAAGGAGGAACGATACTTTTGCAGAGAAGCTGAAGAGGATCATCGAGATGACGATCCACAGCAAGAGCGAGGATGGAGTCTGCCTGTCGATCATGAAGGCCGCGACTAAGCTGGTTACGCGGATGATGGAAATCGACACCCTCCGCTCCGGCTATGAGATAGAGTACATCATCAGCCCCGGTTATTACATAGAGTACTTCCAGCGGGCGAACACTGATCGGAAACTGGGCGTCGCCGTGAAGGCCATATGGCTCGCCTAGAAAGGTACGTGGCTATGACCAGCGGTGCTGACGAGAAGGAAGGCTATGTGACGCTTCGGACGCTTGTGGAAACAGCCAAGAAGAAGTTGGAGCAGCCGCAGCCACCACAACAGCAGCAGGAGGAGGAGCAGCCGCAGCAGCCACAGCAGCTGCAGCCACCACAACGGCAGCAGGAGGAGGAGGAGCTGCCACAACAGCAGCAGCAGCAGGATCTGCAGAGTTAGCATGCAAACCAAACCTATGGGCGGCAGGGCGGAAGTGCAACTCTTGTCATATAATCATGTCGTTGTTCTGCTCCCTTGTGTGTGTTTAATTCAGATCAATGTATTGAATAACTTATCAAGAAATCTTGTGGTTTTATTTTCTTATGAAACTTGGCAGGGTATGTAATAAGTGTGCTCAATTTGATGTAATAATTGTGGTCAGTTTGATGTGTATTATGTTCTTAGACAGGACTCAAGCCAGAACTGTTTCTATTATCTAAATATAATAAACCTTATTAGTGGAAGAAATCTTTTCCCTGTGCAACACATGAAACTTGGCAGCTGCAGTCTAGATGAGGTTTGAAACGTCAATCCATTGCCATGTGAGCAGCGGTGCTTCAGATGCTGCGTGGGCCTATATTCATATGAAATACGACAGCTCAACTTAACTACCATCTAACAAATACGAGCAAATATTATTCTATTTATTTATCATTTGAAGCCTCGATGTCTGCTTTCTCCAAATTTTAGCATCGGTAGCTGCAGTACAGAAAACATGATTTTTTTTTGATTGCCTCAACCTTTCAGTACAAGCTATAGTATCTGAACCCATGCACCAACACACACCCACACTCACTCACACCCCTCGTAAGTGTACGAGATAGTACTACAACCTATACTATTAGGCTATAGAACACGGCTGAGAGATCTGGCAGTTGTGGCGTATCTGTGCGAGGCTACAAAAAATATTTAGGAACTACTGTTCCAGGTGAGGCACCAGGCGTTGAAACTGAGTTTCGAACGTGGGCGGGCAGGCTGCACTACGGCAGTCCTTGCCATCTGAGCTACGGCTCAGTCCTCTACAGAAAACATGATTGATAGAGAAGAAACCAGGATCGTTCCATTTCAGCGCGAAGGACTCCGGCCTTTAAAAAAAATCAAACGCGTCTGGCTTTTGGCCCAAGCCCAACGAGTAAGACACGGCCCAGTGCAACCCAACAACACAGCAAAGCATACATCTCCAGCAAACTACGTTTTTGTGCTTCTTGATCCACTACGTACGGCAGTAACCACCATCAATGAATATTTCAAAACTGTGGTTGTTATATCGTACTGCTGCTAAAAAGTGCCCGTGTTAAAAAAGCATCATGCATGTCCTATGTTTTTTATTAAATGCATAATATTCGGTTGCCACCCCACTATGCATCATGCAATAATTTGATCATTAAATTTAAGAATGAGTAGCCACTCGAAAGGTCGATCATGCTTGTTCATATGGTGTCAGAAACTAATCTCACCAACAAATTACAGTTATAGAAAACACAAACGGCAAACCCTTGACGGTTCACGCAACCAGTCACCCAATCTTAAGTAGCAGTAGTATATCTGTCTGAAGTCACATGCGAGCAGGATGAACAACCATTCAGATTCAGCAGGGAACGACGATGAGATGCTACTCTACTCCTGTCCATGTCAGCTCATCCGTTTCAACAACCAGAACGCGACGACAGCCCATGACGCCAATCAAATCCTAGAAATCCCTTTATCAATTATGGCCTGATCACACTTTGCCGAAAATAATAAGAGGCTGAGTAAATTCAGCAATATAGGCCAATCTGTCTTCTCAATTGTTTATACAAATTGATAACCAAAACTCTGACTCTCAGACTAGAAAAGGTAGCTGACAAATTGATTCATAACACTCTTTATGAAAGGAAGGAATATCATGACAAGCATAATGTGTCTCCATAAAATCCTGCATGAGACAAAAAGGAAAAAAGAAATAGGAGTGATCCTTAAACTTGATTTTGAAAAAGTTTATGATAAGGTGAATTGGAAACTTCTATTTTCTTGTTTTGAGGAGAGCGGCTTTTACAGAAAGTGGTGCCACTGGATTAAGCAAGTTGTTTGTGGAGGAACTGTTAGTGTGAAAATCAATAATAAAGTTGGCCCCTATACTAAGAGCTACAAGGGTGTCAGATAGGGTGACCCTCTGGCCTCTATCCCCCATTTTGTTTAATTTTGTGGCTAACTGTTTGTTCAGAATGGTGTTTGGAGCCCAAGCAAAAGGTTTGATAACTGGACTAATAAGTCATATTGTCCCTTCTGGGGTGGCTATTCTACAATATGCTGATGATACTATCTTTTTCTAAAACATGATATCAATTCAGCTATCAATATGAACTACTACTGTATCTATTTGAAATGCTTGCTGGTCTGAAAATAAACTTTGACAAGAGTGAAATTTATATGATCAATGATGAGGAAAATCTTGATTTTACATATGCTGAGATATTTAACTGCCAAATGGGAATTTTTCCTCTAAAATACCTGGGAGTGCCAGTTAGTCCTAGCAGGCTAAAGGTGAAGGATTGGGCACCTCTGGTTGAAAAATGCAGTAAAAAGCTTAATGTATGGAAAGGAGGTACTATGTCCATTGCTGGTAGGACCACTTTAATTGAATCAAATCTGAACAATACTCCTATATATCATATGTCTGTATACCTCTTGCCAAAGACTATTATAAAAGACATGGACAGAGCTAGAAGAACATTCTTTTGGCAGGGGGAGGGACAAAATGAAAATACCATCTGATAAAATGGGAAATTATTTGCAAAAGTAAAAAGAAAGGAGGATTGGGAGTGAAGGACCTGAGAAAAATAAATATCAGCCTGTTAGGGAAGTGGTGGTGGAAGTTGGAAAATGAGGATGGTCTTTGGCAATCAATTATAAAATATAAATACATCAGGGGTAAGAATATCCATGATATAAAATACTGTGTCCATGACTCTGCCATGTGGCATGATCTAATGAAAATTAAAGATGTATACCTACAAGGTAGAAAAGTCTCTATCAATAATGGTCAATTGACAAGGTTTTGGTATGATCCCTGGTTATATGATCGGCCAATAAAAGATGGGCAATTTTGCCTCAGAACACCGTAAAAATTCATAATATGCTGAAGGATATCGCAAAGAGCGAAATTTTCCCAGTACCATTATAAATTTGGGATTCTTTGCCGTAACACACCGCGCCTAATATTTTATTCATTTCTCAGATCCGTGAAAAGAGAAGGTTGGAAAAATGTCCAAACTACCCTTATCTTCAACCTCCAGCTGTTCACGATATTTGCCGTCACACACCGGCGTGGTCACACACATCTGCGATTATCTCTCGCCATCCTTCTCCCCCGGGCGTCGGCGGCAACGGGACCCTCTCCGGCCGTGCGGTGGCGGCGGCACGAGCTCCCCGGCCTCCCACGGTGGCGGCGTGAGCTCCCGGCCTCGCACGCATGGGCGGCGGCGCGAGCTCCCGGCCGCACGACGGCGGCGCTGTTGGTCTAATTGTCAGTGTCATGAGGTGTCAGTGTGACGTGGAGGCGGTGATTGAGCAATTGGAGCCAGAGCAATCAACCAGGCGGGAAGCTGAGGTTTGAATTTGGGAGGTCGACATGGGCGGTCAGCCAGCGCGCGGTGAGCGCGCCCACGATGGAGACTGACTGGAGCAGTTATGTTTTACCCCTCATGTATCCGTGTGTGTTTGTATCTTAGTTTACTTAAGCGTGTGTTAAACCGTGTTGAGGTTAGCGGTGTGTTGAGGTGTGGTTAACACCTAGAGACTCCCTGAGTTCGTGCTTTGTACTGTCCCGTAACTATTCTGTGGAAAATAGCACCGCCATGGTCGTGTTGGGGTGGCAGTTGCCGAGCTCTGTGTGTCTTGCGCTCATGTCCCTTGATTGATCTCGTGTTCTAGGATAGCCACTGTGTGAATTGGCGATTTGATTTTGATCTGTAGGATCAACATCTGGTATCAGAGACAAATCAATTGCCATTGTGTTGCGTGCGTCGGTTGTGTTCATCCACGATGGGTGACCGGAGGCAGGAGAGTGGAGGTGCAGGCGGCGGCGGCTATGGAGATCGCGGGAGGTACACCTACCCGCAGTTGACGTCGTCCAACTACACGAGCTGGAGCATCCGGGTCCAAGCCATCATGGAGGACCAAGGCGTCTGGGAGGTGGTGGAACCTCCGGAAGGGACGTCGACGTTGACGGCGGCAGATCGGTCCGGGAAGGATAAGACGGCGCGGGCACATCTCTTACAGTGCCTGCCCGACGATCTGTTGATGCAAGTGGCAAAGAAGAAGACAGGCAAGGAGGTTTGGGAGAGCCTGAAGGCGAGGTTTGTGGGCGCCGATCGCGTGCGGGATGCACGGTTGCAGACGCTCAAATCGGAGTTCGATGCCATGTCGATGAAGGATGAAGAGCCGCTGGATCATTACGCTGGAAAACTGACGGGTATGTCAGTCAAGTACAGCAATTTGGGTGGTACCTTGGAGGATTCAGCTATGGTCAAGAAGCTGCTTGACACCGTGCCGGAACGCTTCATCACCTGCGTGGCCGGGATCGAGCAATTTTGCGATCTGAAGAGCTTGGCGTTTGACGAGGCTGTTGGGCGATTGAAGACTTTTGAAGAGCGTGTCCGGCGGGGAGCTGGGGGCGTGAAGTCTGAAGGTAACAAAGATCAGGTGCTACTCACCCAAGCTGAGTGGGAAGCTCGCCAGAGGAGATCTGGTGGTGACTCATCTGGAAAGGATAAGTCACATGATGGTAGCAGCAGCTCTGGGAGAGGCCGAGGCCGGGGGAGAGGTCGAGGCCGTGCAGGAGGAGGCCGTGGTGAAGCTGGAGGCAGAGGAGATGGTGGCGGTAAGCGCGACAAGAGTCATGTTCAGTGCTTCAAATGTCGCCAGTATGGCCACTATGCCAATCGGTGTCCGGGGGAGAAGAAGGATGGCGATCAGGCTCACCATGCTAGAGTTGAGGCTGAGAAGGCACTGATGCTTGCGATCACGGAGGAGCCGGAATCGTTTAAGCATGTGCCTCAGGTGACCATGGAAGGACAGGACACTATTGTGTTCCTTGATGAGAAGAAAGTGGCACCTGCACTGTATTTGACTGGAAGCATGAAGTCTTGCAGTTATAGCTGGTTTCTGGACAATGGGGCCAGCAACCACATGACGGGAGATGCAGAAAAATTCAAGGTGTTGGACAAAACTGTCACTGAGAAGGTGAAGTTTGGAGATGGGTCTGCTGTTGAGATTGAAGGAAAGGGATCGATTCTGTTTAAATGCAGAAATGGTGACCAATGGCTACTGACTGAGGTATACTACATTCCTAAACTGTGCAGTAACCTAGTTAGTCTTGGTCAGCTTACTGAAATAGGCCATAGAGTTGAAATGGATGATGATTGGTTGGAAGTGCATGATAAAGTTTCTGCTAGATTGATCATGAGAGTTAACAGATCTGCTAATAGGCTGTATAAGATTGACTTGAAATTAGCCAGTCCAGTTTGTCTTTTGAGCAGTGTTAATGGGGGAGATCAATCATGGTTATGGCATGGTAGGCTAGGCCATGTGAACTTTAAGGCACTGAAACAGCTAAGTCGGAAAGAGTTGGCTGTCGGAATTCCGACAATAGAGCATCCTGATGAACTGTGTCATGGCTGTTTGTCAGCAAAGCAAATCTACAATCCATATCCACAGGTAGCAAAATGGAGAGCTACAAAGACACTTGAATTAGTGCATATTGACTTGTGTGGGCCAATTACTCCAGCAACAGTGGGTGGTAACAGATACTTTATGCTTTTGGTTGATGATTTCAGTAGATGGAGTTATGTGTACATGATGAAATCTAAAGATCAAGCTTTGGAGGCTTTTGTCAAATATAAAGCAGAAGTGGAGAATGTTACTGGAAATAAAATCAACACACTGAGATCTGATAGAGGTGGGGAGTTTCTGTCAAACATGTTTCAGGATGTTTGTGTGAAAGCAGGCATTAGAAGACACTTGACTGCACCTTATTCACCTCAGCAAAATGGTGTGGTTGAGAGAAAAACAGGACTGTGATGGAGAAGGCCAGGGCAATGTTGAAGAGCATGGGCATGCCTGGGAAGTTTTGGGGAGAAGCAGTAAGGCATGCAGTACACTTACTGAATAGACTACCAACAAAGGCATTGACTGATCAAACACCATTTGAAGCTTGGAACAAGAGAAGACCTCATGTGGGTCATTTAAGAGTCTTTGGGTGTGTGGGCAATGTAAAACCATCCACTCCACATCTGAAGAAGTTAGATGACAGAAGTAAACAGATGGTTTATTTTGGTGTTGAGGAAGAGAGTAAAGCTCACAGGATGTTTGATCCAGTCAACAAGAAGATTGTTGTGAATAGAGATGTTATATTTGAAGAATCTATTCAGTGGAAGTGGAATGGAGATTCAACTACAGGTGAATCAGTTGAGTTCTCTGTAGAAGAAGAGGCACAAGTGGGAAACACAGGAGTGTCAGTTGGTTCAGCTGGTGGGGGCAGTGTACAACCTGAGGGTGATTCAGAATCAGGGGGAGGACTGCCAATGGCATCTGCAGGAAGCAATGCAGCAGCTGAAAGCAATACAGACACTGTGCCAAATGAGTCACAGGAGCCACATTCTCCAGTTATGGTAACTGGTGGGAATACTTCAAGTCCAGCAGGAACTGGTGGGGGTACACCAAGTTCAGGAGGAGCAGGTGGGAGTACATCATCTCCAGCTGGACAACAGTCAGTTGGTGAGCAGTCTAGCAGTACACCAACATCAACTCTGAATGGTACTGAAGATTTAGAGACACCACCATTGCATTATAGAAGTTTGAATGAAGTGTATGATGAAACTTCAGAGATTGAATTGGTACTGGATTCAGAAGGTGAGGCTCTGTTGGCAGAAACAGATGAGCCAACCTGTTATGTAGATGCAGCAGGGAATCCAGAATGGGAGGTGGCAATGCAGAATGAGATTCAATCTATTGAGAAGAACAGGACTTGGACTCTGACAGACTTGCCATCAGGTCACAAACCAATTGGTCTGAAGTGGGTCTTCAAACTGAAGAAAAATGCAGAAGGGATGGTGATAAAGCACAAAGCAAGACTTGTAGCAAAGGGGTATGTGCAGAAACATGGTGTCGACTATGATGAAGTTTTTGCACCGGTTGCCAGAATTGATACAGTGAAACTGCTGTTGGCATTGGCTGCAAACAGAGGTTGGGAAGTACATCACCTTGATGTAAAGACAGCTTTTCTGAATGGAGATTTGGAGGAAGAAGTGTATGTTGTACAACCTGAAGGTTATGCAGTCAAAGGCAAAGAAAAGAAAGTCTATAAGTTGAGCAAGGCTTTGTATGGCTTAAAGCAAGCTCCTAGAGCCTGGAACATCAAGCTGGATAAAAGCTTGAAGAAGTTGGGATTCACTAAGTGCTATAGTGAACAGGTTGTGTACAAGAGGGGTTCAGGAAACACTGCAATCATACTGGGTGTGTATGTAGATGACTTGATAGTCACAGGCAGTGAGAAGAAAGAAATAGAGATATTCAAGAAACAGATGACTGAAGAGTTTGAAATGAGTGATCTTGGTCTGCTGTCTTTTTACCTTGGGATTGAGGTGGATCAGCAGAGAGACTTCATAACTCTGAAGCAGTCAGGTTATGCCAAGAAGGTGTTGGAGAGGTTTGGGATGCTGGATTGCAATCCAAGCAAGGTTCCTATGGATCCAAGTACAAAATTACATGAAGATAAACAGGGAGTTAGAGTTGATGCAACTGAGTACAGGAGGATCATAGGATGTCTGAGATATTTGCTTCACACAAGGCCTGACCTTGCTTTTTCAGTGGGGGTGGCTAGCAGGTATATGGAGCAGCCAACAACAATGCATATGCTGGCAGTAAAGAAAATTATGAGGTACCTGAAAGGTTCAGTTGAACTTGGTCTAGTTTACACTCTGGGTGAAGAGCAAGAAGAAATTCTGGGCTACTCAGATAGTGATAATGGAGCAGATCTTGGAGGGAGAAGAAGCACAGCTGGCATGGCTTTTTATCTGAATGAGAGTCTCATCACTTGGAGCTCTCACAAGCAGAAGACAGTAGCACTATCTTCTTGTGAGGCAGAATTAATGGCAGCAACAGCTGCAGCACAGCAAGCTTTATGGCTCAGAAATTTGTACTCGGAGCTCACAGCTACAAAGCCATTAGTTGTTCCTTTGTTTGTGGACAACATCTCAGCAATTGAGTTGATGAAGCATCCTGTGTTTCATGGGCGCAGCAAGCATATAGACATAAAGTACCACTTCATCAGGCAATGTGTTGAGAGGGGGCAGATAGCAGTGAAGAGAGTTGGAACAAATGAGCAGAAAGCGGATGTGTTGACAAAGGCTCTGTCAGTGGGAAAACTGGCAGTGATGAGGCACCTGATAGGTGTCAGGGAGATTCAGACACTTGCCAATTAGGGGGGAGTATGTTGGTCTAATTGTCAGTGTCATGAGGTGTCAGTGTGACGTGGAGGCGGTGATTGAGCAATTGGAGCCAGAGCAATCAACCAGGCGGGAAGATGAGGTTTGAATTTGGGAGGTCGACATGGGCGGTCAGCCAGCGCGCGGTGAGCGCGCCCACGATGGAGACTGACTGGAGCAGTTGTGTTTTACCCCTCATGTATCCATGTGTGTTTGTATCTTAGTTTACTTAAGCGTGTGTTAAACCGTGTTGAGGTTAGCGGTGTGTTGAGGTGTGGTTAACACCTAGAGACTCCCTGAGTTCGTGCTTGTACTGTCCAGAACTATCTGTGGAAAATAGCACTGCCATGGTCGTGTTGGGGTGGCAGTTGCCGAGCTCTGTGTGTCTTGCGTTCATGTCCCTTGATTGATCTGTGTTCTAGGATAGCCACTGTGTGAATTGGCGATTTGATTTTGATCTGTAGGACCAACAGGCACGGCCTTCCCGGCCTCCTGCGGTGGCGGCGCGAGCTCCCGGCCTCGGCGCGGTGGCGGCGGCGCGAGCTCCCCAGCCACACGCCGCGATGGCGGCGCGGCCTCCCGGCCTCCCGGCCTCCTGCGGAGGCGGTGCGGCCTCCCCCGGCCTTCCGCTGTGGCAGCGCCCGAAGCTCCCGGCCTCGCGCGGTGGCGGCAGCGCGAGCTGCCCAGCCTCGCACGACAGTGGCGTGGTCTCCTCGGCCTCCTGCGGAGGCGGTGCGGCCTTTCCGGCCTCCCACAGTGGCAGCGCGAGCTCCCACGGTAGCAGCCGCGCTAGCCTGCGACCTCGCGCTTGGCTCGGCCATGGCCAGGACCTCGCGGTTGCCAGAGCTAGCTGCAGCGGCGCGAACAGCGGCGGAGCTGGCTCCCGCGCAGCATCTGCTGCCTGTGCGAGGCCGGGGCCGGAGGATAGGCACAACGGGCACAGGCGGCCCTGCGGCCTCGCCGGAGTCGAGCAGGCGCAACCTCCCGGAGCTGGGCGACGAGCTGGGAGGAAGCGGGCGAGCTAGGCTGGCGCGCGGCCTCGGCCGGAGCCCGCAGGTCCACGGCCATGGCGGCTTCTCCCGCGGCGCGGCCGGCGCTGGAGCTCGCAGGCGCAGCGGCAGGATGGGCACGGGCGGCTCTGCTGCCAACTGCCCACCAAAGCTCCCCCGTAGCGCGCGAGAGCTAGCGGCCGAGGCACAGCAGTTGGGTATGAAGGACGCCGACCACGCGGCGCTCGCCATGTCAGAGCCCGTGGCTCGGGACGTCTACGGCCGCGTGGAGCCTATGGCCGGGGACCTGTACGTGTACGGCTACGTAGGGGCCAAGTACGTCCCGGCCATCCCCACAAGCACATCGCCAAGGTGTTCTCGTCGTCGCGGAGGCCGAGCCGCTGGCCGAGTCCCAGTAGTGTGTGTGCGCCTGCTCGTCATGCCGCCAGGCAGGTAGTGCGTGGTTTACCATGATGATGATGGTATGCAAATATCCTTGTTCCCCTTCAGATCTCTCTACACTATCAACTTGAAGATGCCATTATTAGAAGCATCTTACTTGTTCTTCACAAGACATGCACATGTCCAGTGGTGCGTTCCATTTTCAGTGGGGTTCTAATGTGTGCAACTAATCTTTTATTACCATGCTTTGCAATATTGGTGATGCGAAATTAACGAACAAACTAAAAATAAGAATAGATTCAGGATACTTCTTCAGCTCCTCTTAGAGCTTGTACTGTTTTTGACGAGGTAAAAAATCCAGTTGTCCATAATATTAGCTCATATTGGATTTCCTTGTTTATATGGATTAGGCAAGTAATTCTCCCGAAGACAAAAGCTTTGTCTAGCGCCTGTAAAGGATAGCGTGAAGACAGGTCATGAGCACCTATGACTATTTCGCCTGCGTCAATTGGCTCACTTGCTCCAAGCACACCAGTCTTGTTTGATGAAGGATGAGTTGCGAGGAGCAAGTCGCTAAGAGCCGAGGCACGGAGGTGCTGAGCAAAGGTCGCCATCGAAGACTAGCTGAAGACAAGCTAAAGGCAAAGTAGTCCCTAGACTATATATGTATTGGTGATAGTTGTGTACCGAATTCGAGGTGTAATTAGGGCCACACCATGATGTATTTAGCTACTGAGTTTTGAACATCCGATCAAAACTGAATAGCAGAGGGCTAGTGTTGGGGGTCCATTTGTAGTCCCTAGTTGCGTTTCTGTAAATACAAACCTAACCGAGGGGCATGAAGAGGATCTCCTCTCTCACCTCACCTATAAAAGGGGAGAGGGAGAGGTGGAGAAAAGAGCTAGTTTGGCTGTCCACTTGGCTCTTTTACTTCCTCGCTCACTCGTTCTCTCACCTTTTGTCTCTGATGTTTGATGGCTACATCAACAAAAGATCTTTGATGTGTTTGATGTTTTTTATGTGTCAAGCTTTTTTTTCTTTTCATAATTTAGAGACGTGTACCCAAGAAGCCCTCTATGATTTGTATTTAAGAAAATTACTTACATGTTCACGTATTTTATCTCATACAATTGCTACTCAAATTTTATATTGATACCCTAGTGAAAATATCAAACGATGTTTCATCACCTAGCAGAAATTGTTTGGATGTCTAATTCAGTCGATGAAAAATAATTCAAATAGTTATATGTATTTTTGATGAGTTGGGCCTAGAGTATGCCACGCCATACCCGTGCAGCATATTATATCCGCACATGTTTCACTTCGATTGTACTTTCCAAACAAGCTAAGAATCCCTCTCATTAGGTGCTCCTGGACAACCTCTACTTCTTCTCATGTCATTTGATGTCGTCTCACCGAACCATATTTATTATCTTTGCCACGCTCTGCTACCGCCTATCTTGTCAGCTGCTTGCATGCGTCGTGTATCCAAACTAAATTGATCGTTGCCACTGCCATGCTAGGTTGAAGAACGCGCCCTATCACCTCCGCTGCTGGCCTGTGCACCAAGAGGACATAGGCAGCGAGAACCGCCTGAGCTCGCTGTTAGACGCCATGCTCCCGGTGGCGGCCTCTCTGTTAGAATCGGATGCTAATTAAATGATAATCTGTCAGCAGCTAGCTAGCTAAATTGCACCATTGCATTGGTTGTTTCCATGCATTTGCTTGTAATTGGATCGTCGGGTTCTTCTTGTATTTTAGCCTCTACATGGGCATCGGTGTGGCTGTGAGACACTCGGAAGAGGGAGGGGGCTCCACTCGGCAGAGGGAGGCTGTGGATGGGAGAGATATTGATGACATAGGAATTGGAATTTAACACCCGCTTAATAGGGCGTTCAAAAATAGGATGAAGATAGCCATAACATTTTGAAAGAACTAAGTTAAACTTGGATGAATTTTATGGCACAAGTCTGAAGATATGGGGTGATGCAGCTTGATAACATCAATGACGCATCCGGATCAGACGAGCTGGCCATGCAAGCACACATCAACAGATTTGAATAGAGGATGAATATATGCAGGTGAATGCTATTGCACCTAGACACATTGCTGACATCGGAGAGGTCATTGATAGGAGAAACGTGTCAGCTATTCCTCTTGGTATGTGCATTAAGCTGTAGCCTTTTGTTTTTCTTAAATTTTGTTGTGTACATCAAGGCCAAGTATAATAATTATAAGATATACACGAATTCTACAAGTAACGAAAAAAACTCTTGCGGTGAATAACAATGAGTGATATAGAACGCCTGAACAGTTCATTGATTTGAGGTATGGCACAACCAAGGAAGTTGCGGGAGTAGTTGAGTTTTTGGTCCTAAACCCTGCAGGGAACTACATTACAAGACAGGTGTGTGTCATTCCTAATGCACACCACAACCTTGGGTTCTGCAAAAGCATTCTTCATCGAACTAACTATTTGCCTTGGCCATTTTGTGCAGGTTTTGAAGAACGATGGAGGGTTGGCGATGTAGGCCATAATGAGTGGAAATGGCTTGATGAGTTCAGCATTTACTCAGCAGAAAATGGTGTTTGTAAATCATTTCATGCTGAAGGATTAAGCTCTATGATTGTCCATGTGCACTTTTGAGGGGTTCCTGTGTGTTTTGGTGAAATTTCCTGTGTAAAATACAACACAAGTATGATGATGTAAATCTGGGCATTGTCTTAATTTTACATGGTATTTTGACCTAGTAATGTCAATCTCTAGAATTCCCCCCCCAAAAATGTCAATCTCTAGGAGATGCTGATTTGGAGAGGGATAGCCTCAGTTAATGGAAAATCTTTCCATCTCAAAAAAAATGTGAATGCATATTATTAGGTACTAGTAATTTGTTCTCAGGACATGTAATGATAGATTACACCATAAAGCAATGTTATATAACATAATGAGATAGTACGTATTGTAAAGGGATTAATCTCTGTAGATTCTACTGCAAATCGATTTTGATGTCCTTTGTTTGGTTTGTGCAACTGAATACCATGTAAAATAAGGTGGGAGCCTTTGTGTGATGATCTCAACAGCGTGACTAAGGGAAATGCAACCAACGTGTCAGGACTTTAACCTTCTTGACTCTTTACTTCACTACCGAAATCTGGCCCTTTAATTTGAATTAATTTTGCTAACGAAAAGTACATTTGAATTTCTCAAATTTGAAATATGAATTTTTCAAACGAGCTCAGATGAAAAAAACAGTTAAAATAAGAATTGTAGATCTCAAAAAAGTTATGACACTTTGTAGTTGACAACATTTTTATTTGAAATCATTTTGTCAACGAAAACTACATTCGAATATGCAAAATTTTGAAATTTAATTTTTTTTGAAAGTATCTCGGATGGGGAACACCCAAAATGAAAGTTGTAGATCTCGAAAAGTTATGAAACTTTGTAGTTGACAACTTTTTAATTTAGAATCATCTGTCAACGAAAACTACGTTCGAATTTCTCAAATTTAAAATTCAAATTTTGTAAATGACATCGGATAGAGAAACTCCCTAAATAAAAATTGTAGATCTCGAAAAGTTATGAAACTAATAGTTGACAAGTTTTTTATTTGGATTCGTTTAGGGCCTCAAACAAGCAATTTTTACTCGGTTTAGTATAATATTTAGGAAACGGAAATGAGAACATAAACACATGTGAATGTGTAGTGCAGTGATAGGATAGAGGGCTCCACGCGAGGAAGAGGTCGTAAGTTCGAATCCCGCCGGCCGTGTAGCCATGAATTTTGCTTGCGAAAAAAATGCAAACTTGCGCTTAGCCAGTGGGGCCCTTCCCCGTTAAAATTTTTTTATATTATTTTCAGGTTTTTTTTTCCATCTTTGCCGAGTGCCCGATAAAAGGCACTCGGCAAAGACGGCTTTGCCGATCAATTTTTCGCCGTGTGGTTTTTGCCGAGTGCAATTGGGGCTTTGCCGAGTGCCCCGACACTCGGCCAGACACTCGGCAAAGCAGGCGAGTCCAGTAGTGCTTACTGTATTTACGTTTCCGCATGTGCTTGATTGTGTGACATTTTCTTTCGATTAGCACATGAAAGTTGATAGGATTGGCTCTAGATAGTAAAAAATTGTGGGTTCGGGTAAATAGAGCATGCTAGAAAATATAAAATGCATATCTTCCTAGAGTAGTTTATTGTTTTTCTAGTGCAAATTAAGTAGAGAACTAAGATAAGTTTGTCAAGACCCAATTCACCACGCTCTCTCATGGACTCTCCCGGCATCTTGGACAGTCACGCTCCTTTCACTCGGGTGGCTACATATCAGATCAAGTTTTGGAGGTTTCAATTGAGGTGGAGGCAGGCCATGAGGTTGTGGCATAGGAAGCAGGGGCACCATTTCTTTACATGTTGATAGTGGGAGAAAGGGGAGCCTTTAAAAATTTGCATCCGGTTGGAGTAGAGGATGTTTTGTAAATTTTATGCTTTTGTTTCCTTTTAAGAGCCTCAAATTTAAATTGTACTCCCTCCGTCCCTAAATAAGTGTCGTCGTGGGATGATGCGTCCACAAGTTTGACTTGATTTGTAAAAATGCATGCAATATTTATATCCCCAAATATTTTTTTAAAAAAAACTAGATCCAAATATTTTTCCGATCATACTAATTATGATACTAATTGATGATATTTATTATTTATTAAAATTGCCGCGGTTGTTTTACCGGGAAGCGAAGCGATACTTATTTAGAGACGGAGGGAGTAGACAACTGTGATTTAGCATTTCAAGATTTGAAGCATTAGAGTGCTGGCTTTTTTATTTTATTGGAGGCTACATACATAGTCTTGGATCTATATGCTTGTACTACAGTAACTACATCAAGGTGACGTCAACATGAGGCTTGGACCAATTTCTACCATGCTTGATCTGTGCAGTGACCGAGATCCAATCAGCGAGTTTCCATGGGCGTTCGCGCTGCTCCACTGTCTTCCAGCCCCAGAGCCCGTCTTCCTCGACGCGCCCCTCCCGGACGAGCACGACGCGCTCCAATGGCTCGCACACCCGCACCAGGTACCTCAGGAACCGAGTCTGCCGCGGCGTGTTCGCGAACCCGACCATGCACACCTCCCTCAGCTGCCGGTGCCGGAACTTGCGCCGCGGCTGCCAGTAGATCGGCCGCCCCTGGTGCTCGGAGGAGCCGGCGGCCACGTGGATGTGCAGCGTCTCCAGCGCCGGCGCTGCCTCGAGGAGGAGGCGCGGCCACGAGACGTCCCAGGTGGGCGGCACGTCGGCGACGAGGAGCTCCCTCAGGCCGAGCAGCGTGGTGTCGAGCGGGCGCGGGAGGATCCACCTCTTGGGCCCGGCGAAACGGACGGCGAGCCTCGACATGGACGCCGGCGCGCCACCGAGGAGCGAGTCGAGGACGCGGTGGGGCGTCGCCGGGGACGGCGAGGCGGCGGAGAGCGTGAGGTTGACGTGCGTGAGGCGCGGGACGGTGCCGAAGCCGATCCGCTCCACCGCCGGCGCTTCGTCGCCGCCGAGGCACGCGAAGCGGCGGAGCTCAGGGAGGCCGCGCAGCTCGATCGCCCGGAACGAGCAGTTGTCCACGACGAGCTCCTGCACGCCGGAGCACGGCGCGTCGATCTCCAGGACGTGGCCGGCGCCGCGGCAGCACAGGAGGTGCACCACCCGCAGCGCCGCCGCCGCCGCGCCGCTGCGGCCGCCGAACACCGCGGCGTACGCGTGCGTCGGGGTGCACGCCGGCGTGTCCTGCAGCACGAGCCGCTCCAGCGCGGCGTACCGGTGCAGCGGCGGCACCCCGCAGTGGCCCAGCGTCAGGCTGCGGAGGCGCGAGCGGTGGCGCGCGTCGTCGAGGCGGTGGTCCGGGAAGACGTACGGCGCGGGCAGCGGGGGGTCACGCGGCGCCGTCCTGAGCACGACGACGTCGAGGTGCTCGACGCCCCACTCTCCGACGGCGGTCTCGATCATCCGGTCGATGATGTCGGCGCCGTCGAAGTTGCGGAAGAACTCGAGGTAGAGTGCCTTGGCGCGCCGACGACGACGAGCGCCTGCGCCTCCACTAGCCGGCGCGTCCAAGATCCCGGCGATGCCGTCGAGGAACGCGCGCATGGCGCGCCGGTCGCAGCGCTTGATGTACGGCACCAGCTTGCCGTCGATGTCCTCGGCGTCGCCGCGCGCCTTGGCTCGGCTGCGGCGGTCGAGGGCGCGGAAGTAGCGCGGCGGGAGCACGTCGGCGACGGAGAACCTGAGCGCCGGGAGGTCGCGCGCGAGGCGCGCCCAGCGGCGGGAGAGGACCGCCGTGGAGAGCGCCGTGCGGGTGTCGAGGCGGGACAGGACGCGGTGGAGCAGGGCGTCCGGCAGCGAGCTCAGGCGGTCCTCGCCGACGGCGGCCTGTGTGCGCATCGGCGAGCGGCGGCGGCGGGCCGCGCTGTGGCGGTGCGTGGTAGAGTCGCAGAGATCGATTTGCTTTGGAACTTTGGAGTTTGGACGAGCGCGGCAGAGATAATATATATATAGGCGGTTCGGCGACACGGTATGGGAGGCCGCGTTTTCGGATTACGATTCCGATCCCAACACCGGAAGTCTACGAAATTAAAATGCCTGATGAGGAAGACGAGTTCGTGGTGCTCCGTATACATGCTGGATGCGGATCAAGAGGCCATGAAGCACGAAAACGTATACTTCCCATGGAGATGCATTCTTTGCTGTGTTGTTGGGCTGTGCTGGGCCGGGTCTTATTCATTGGGCTTGAGCCAAAGGCCAAGCAGGAGTTCCTTGGATTTCTTTTTTTTTTTTTTTTTTACTAGCGAAAAGCCCAACCTGGAGTCCTTGGCGCCGGAAATTGAACTAGGAACTAGCGAGGCTTAATGCTGGCCCAACCCAGAAGGAGGACTACGGGCCCCCAGAACAGAGCACACCTAGTAGCTATTGAAGTTTGCTAAAATTAATGTTATTGGAAGTTGAAGGCAACTATGTATGTATACTGGCACCATAGGGAACATATATCTCTTCCACTCAGGTTTATTATTCTCTAAGAACAGACATCAAGCCACAATTACTTGTATCTACTAGGTGGAAACCCATGCGTTGCCACTGAATTTTTAGGAGTTATTATTAAAATATTGATGCTCTCATGATAGTAGGAAGGTGGCATGGAAATCAAAGACCCTAGTGGAATAGGAGCTATTCGCTTCAGCTATTTGTACAGTGTTTTGGCTTCTTATACAATATTTTACTCTCACTAAAAATCAGCCATTTTCGACTTATAAACCGGCTTATAAGTCCTGCCGAACAGCTTCATAGAAGCAGCGGGCATGTGTCGAGTCCGATCCATTAGGTTTAGCTGGAAATTGATGCACAGTACCGGGTTTCCGCCATGCTCTCCAGTGAGTTTGTTAGTGTTATTTTGGAGATGTCCAGTGGTGAGAGTTGGGGCAGTAGTGTGCACGACGACTCTGGGACCTCCCTGGACAGGCACCTCACACGGCGAGTTGTCTCCGAGATGGAACCGTTCAACCAATTGTTCAACTAGGACTCTTTTGTTTTTGATCCTGGACACCTACGGTATAGCTGTAGTATCATGAATGCATGCTCAAACACACACACCTCACCACACACACGCGCACACACACACACCCTAGAGCATACGCTAGATCTACAAACTATACACACATCACGTGTCTTTCTAGAAATCGACGAAGTCCCACAAGCTCCGCAAGCGATGGACACGTCGCACTACCTGCAAATTTATTTATGGAGAAAAACCCTGGTGCCACAACCGGCCAAGGAATCGAACGCGGGTGGGTGGCCTCCACCACCAGAGAGCACGCCACTGCGCTATGAGGATGAAGTTGTGGTTCTTGAACAGGGGCTCACCGAACATCTGGTTGTGGTTCTTGAACATGTGGGGACAGTTTCATGAAATGTCCCGCACATTGCTACGGGGATTATTAGAATCATTTTAAACAAATAGATCTTGGCTCAATAAGCTAAGAAATTCTAGTGGACGGTTCGACTCACCAAATATGCAGCATAGTGAATGAATGATAAAAAGTATACTTGTATGAAGGAGAAAACTAAAATCTCTCTCCCCTAAGAACCAAGAGAGAAGGCCTCTTTCAGAATGTATAAACAAAACAAAGTCAAAAGCTACCCACATGGATCAAGCTTGGTTACCTTGGGATGTATAGCTAAAAAATATTTTTTGTTTGATATGATTTTTCTTATATATGCGAGAGGGAAAAGAAGCAGCTATAGTACTAGAAATAGACTCTTTCAACCGCCGATAAATTGAAGGCCGGAGAGCGCTTCTACTTCTGTTGCCGTATAATTGTACGCCACGTAGAGTAAGTCTGCCAGCGATTTAGATCAGGTTGACGTATCCCTGCGTCACACGTGGGGCTCCAGGGAGTCCCAAACTCTCAACATATCGAGGCAGCCCGCGTGTCCTGCTAAGAATGGCCGCCCCACCTTGACGCCTCCGCAGAAAAACACCGCACCTCGCCTCCTCCGCTTCCGCTTCTTCCTCACCTTTTTCCACTTTTCTGGCCGCGGCGCATGCAGATGCAAATACCCAGCCCTATCGGAAGCTCGGGACGGCACCGGCGCATGGGGAGCGGGCAGGCCCGGGGCAGAAGCGCAGGCTACAGGCCACCCTCATCGTCATCTCCGACGCTACAGGTTACCCAAGGTCTCCCTCGCCAGTGGCCGACGTCCTAGAGTACCTCACCGCCTGAGGTTCGTGCCCTCTCCTCCTCTGTCTCGATCTGGTGTTCGATCTTGACCTGCCTTCAACTGGAGTTGTCTGATTTGGTTGCCTATTTTTGTCTCCATCTGGTGTCTGATCTCGACTCAGTCGGCGGTGGTGCTCACCGGTCCGCACGACGGCTCCCCTCCCTGCTTCTGGTGACCTGTTCTCTTCTCGACTTACCTCGCCTGTGTCCTGCCTCCGTACACTCGTGCGTGGCCGTTCGCCCGGTGCCTGCGTGCTCGCAGGCCCGCATGTGTGGCCGGTCAGAGCAGCAGCCGCGGCTCCATGGTGTGAAGGTGAGTATGGATGCTACCCCTTACCTCAGGAAGGTGATATCAAGATTTACTCTAGGGACCAATCCATGACGCCTAAAAAGATGTTCAGCTGCTTCGTCACTGGTGAGTGCTGTTCGTTTCTGTGCGACTATTCCTCTTGCAATTAGATAACCCAACATTGATGCATTGTCCACTCCTATTATTTTAGAAAGCTTATTGATCGGATCAGTTGCCAGAAGTGCTTTGTGATGTACTACGGTACAATACTAAATTTACCCCGAAAGCATAGAAAGAGCTTGAGTAATTATTGTTGAATCAAAGTTGTTGTCTTGGAGCAAAGATTCACATTGATGCAAAAATAAAAACCCTCTCCTGTAAACGTTTTTCTCCGCACACTTTTTACGTTGACAAAATAGCTAGCAATGGACAGATTTCATGGTTACCTTTTGCAAGCTGGGACAAAGAGAGAGATGACTACGTATATTATATGTCCAATTCTTCTACAGCTGACGCAATTGGATGCAAACCGACCCCTCCAAGGTTTGGTCCCTTCATAGATGCATTAATGATAGACGTATACTATTGATAGATGTATACTATTGTTCCTAGCATTGTCAGACTTCCCTTGGGTAATTGCTTTTGGGTAATGCTTTTGTTGGATTTCAGATTGCATATGCACATGTTCTTATTTATGGAGCCATTTCAAAGTTCAAAACAAAAAAAAATTCTCAAGTTACATTCTCCTCCTAGTTAATAATTACCATTAAAACTTATCTTTATGGGTCCCTCAGCCAAATGCATTCTAAACAGTCTTCTATGTTCTAATTTATGTTTATTCTTTGATGTCTTCTCATATTTTAGCCAGTTGATGGCTCTTGTGGAAATTTGCTTCCAACCTATGACACCAACAAGGTATGTACTATGTAGTTCCTGTTAAATATCATCTTCAGCTCATTGATTTTTTTTTTTTTTCATGTAAGGGATGTCAATTTGTCATCTCTGTGCGTCCATATAACTCACCATGCGTGAGATAGATCCCTACATAGCACCAATTGTTGTTTTTGGATTGTGACTTTGGGATGCAGACAGACCAAACCAATTGATTTCTTCATGATGAGAACTAAACTGGTTGGTTAGTTAGGAGGCACTTGATGAATATGATGGTTAAACTGTCTGACACTTAATGACTGTCTGACACTTAATGGTACTGATATACCTATGCCTACCTAATATGACCACCTTTGCTAGAGATTCGAAAATTCTGGTGTGTCTGTATTTTTCCATGTTGTTGATTGTTTACATAAGTTTTATTAATTATGCACAGTATGCCTTGACTCCCAAACAATATTCTGCATGATAATTTATTACCCCAATGCTATTTATTGGACACCTAACTCCTTTCTTTTCTATCTACAGGATTTTGGGTCCACATCACTACCGGAATCGCTTCCTTTGCCGAGTGCTTCGTGCTTTGCCGAGAGCAATTTGTCGGGCACTCGGCAAAGGGCCGATTTGCCGAGTGCAACTCTCGGCATAGAAATACACTCGGCAAAATAAGCTTTGCCGAGAGCCTGCCACTCGGCATAGAAAAGCACTCGGCAAAAGTCCATGTTTGCCGAGTGCAAACTCTCGGCAAATCTTTGCTCTCGGCAAAGCTCTGCCGTCAGTCCCCGCCGTCCAAGTTTGCCGAGAGCCAACCGTTAGGCTCTCGGCAAACATGCTCTTTGCCGAGTGCTAGGGACCAGCACTCGGCAAATTTCAAATTTTTTTTTTGGGTTTTGCGTTCCAATTTTTTTCTTTAGCCTTTTCACATACTATTGCACTATGTTTTCAAATATGGCATATTTTTCAGTTGTTTTGCTATTTTACGTAAGTTTGTTTTATTTTATTACAATTTTTAGAAAAATTCAAATTTGAACTGGACGTGCATCTAATAATGAAATTTAGTGGCTACAAAATTGATATTAACATTATTTATAGTATTTTAGGGGTGTCCTAGAAATGAGACATAAAATTTTAAAGACCTTAGTTACGAAATATAACGACCCACGTGTGGGTTTATTGTTTTTTAATTCTTAAAAAAGCATATCAATTCAAAAATCATGAAATTTTCCACCGTGTCATCATTTCATGCGCCGAGGCTGTGATAAAAATTTGACAATATTTCGAGCAAGTTGTCACATACGTCGCGTTCGAATCCAACAATCCCTGAAGAAGTTTCATAAACATCTAAAGTAATCCAGATGAATCAGAGTCCGTGTATTTCCCGCGGTCGATTTTAAGGTCATAACTTTTTTCATGACTAATAGACAGTATTAAAGGGCTCATATCAAAAGTTGATGATTTTTTGAAAACGTTTGCTATTTTTAAAATTATTTTTTGGAAAATATTTGCCGAGAGCCTTAGGTTAGCACTTTCGGCAAACCCTCTGTGCCGAGTGCCCCTCCGCTAGGCTCTCTCGCAAAGAGTTTAGGGTGGTGCCAAATTTTTTTAAAAAATTTACATTCACTCTTTGCCGAGTGCACGGGCGGGACCGGCACTCGGCAAATATTTATCCCGGTGTTTAAATCCTCTAAATATATTTTTTTTTAAAAATAAATGAAAAAAAATTTCTCTTTTTAGAGTGCCTTGCTTGGACCGACACTCGCAAAGAGTTATCCTGATGTTTAATAAAATTAAAAAAAAATAAAAAAATTTAAAAAAAATATTTGCTCTTTGCCAAGTGCCTTCTTTGGGACCGGCACTTTCGGCAAAGAGCTATCCCTGATGTTTAATAAAATTAAAAAAAAATTAAAAAAATTAAAAAAATTTGAAAAAAAAATATTTGCTCTTTGCCGAGTGGGATCGGGGGCACTCGATAAAGAGGTGAACCTGACACTTAAGAAAAATATTTGCTCGACTCACACACACCACTCACTCACACTCACCACCCACGCGCGCCCTTCGCCGCCGCCGCCCACCGCCACCCCGCCGCCAAGGCCCGCCCTCCTCCCTCGCCACCGCCCCGCGGCCAAGACCGCCCGCCGGTGCGGCCGCGGCGGCCGCCCCCCGAGCCACCCTCGCCCGCCGGCGCCGAGAGCCCAACCCCGCCGCGCCTGCCCCGCCGGCCCGAGCCCGGCCCCCCGCGCCTCCACCCCGCCCCGGCGCCCGCCACCGCCCGCGCGCCCCGCCGCGGCACCCGAAGCCGGCCCGCCCGCGCCAGCCCGACCAAAAGCGCCCGCCGGCGCCCCAGCCGTAGCCGCCCCGCCCCGCGCGCAGCGGCGCCACAGCAGCGCCTCCACTCCGGCCCCCTGCAGCCGCGCCCGCCCCGGCGGAGCCCACGCCCGCCCCGGCCCGTGTGCCGCCCAACCACCAGCGATAGCAGCGGCTTCGCCGCCCCGGCCAGAAGAAGATACAGCGCCACTGCCTCGGCAGCAGCAGCAGCAGCTTCGGCCCGTCCGCGCCGGCGCCCGGCCCGCCAGCAAGAAGACGCCCCACCGCCCCGGCCAGCAGCCCGGCATCTCGGCCGCGGTGAGGAGGGAGGGGCAGGAAGGAGGAAGGAAGAAGGAAGCAGGGAGGAGGAAGGAGAAAGGAGGAGGGGAGAAAGGAGGAAAGAGGAAAAAGGTTGAGCCGTCATCACTCCCCGAAGGTAAAGAGTCATTCGAAGCCGGCCATCGAGCCGTTGATGTGGTGTCCGGCCATCGAGCCGTTATATGTGTCTTATTGCAGGTGTGGGATTTGTGACCGTGCAGGGGAGGTGCTGTCCAAATTTTGAATTAATGTTATGTGTTTATTTTTTTTACAGAGAAGACCCTGTTGGAGCCACGCTCGAGTTGGCCCCGTTGCGGTTCTGCCTGCACGGCGTCGCCTCGCCACTGCACCGACTCACCACGGCCCCGCTAGCCTGACTGCACCGCCACCTAAGGTATAACCTCTGTTTCCGTATCAGGGTCATAGGTCACATCACCAAGTTAGGCGTCTCCCGTTCGAAAGAGATACGTTTGTCGGTATGCAGATCTTTGCATATCGAAAACCGTATCTGTTTCGAATTGTCCACGTTACTTGGACAGCCCGCGCATGCGTTGTTGGGGCTAGTTTCCGTTGTCTGCTCCGATCGGAGACTGAGTTTCGGAATCACCTCCCTGTTGTTCTCCGGAAACACGATCTCCCTGTCGGGGCATGTACCTGGAGAACAGCGGGGAGGTGCTGCCGAAACTCCGTCTCCGATCGGAGCAGACAACGGAAACTAGCCCCAACAACGCATACGCGGATGGGATTAGGACCTATCCTCACCTATTAGAGAGTAGCAGATCGTTGACAAGTGGTGCGGTCCGGAGTGGGAGGAGACCCACAACGCTAAACGGGAGTGCCGCTTGATGATGCCCGGCGTATCGCACCATCAAGGCAGTCGCAACCTCGCCGGATACGCAAACGCCTGGGTAAGCTAAGTCGATGATTCTTCCCTCACTAACTCGTGATTATAACTCGTGGTCGTTCCTTCACTAACTCCGTTTCTTGCAGTCTCAGGCCCATGGTGGCGCGCCTTGCCCCATCTTCAAGGCATTTGCTATGGCGCACAAGGGCAAGGCGTCGTCCGACGTCTCGTACAACCCGGAGGACCCGTCCGAGGCGTACACCAACGCCAACGCGCCACAAATAAGCCTCGAAAGTACACGTTCATGGCGAGAACGGTACACGGCGAGGACTACGATCCGAGCACCCGGGACCTTGACCCGTAGATCGTCATGAGAGTGTGGGCGGAGGAAAGAAGCATGGGCGGTACTGGATGGGCGACGGCGTCATCGACTCTGCCTCGACTCCCACTCTCTCCAGCCTGCGAGCACGCGAGCACGGACGCAAAAGCGTGCCCATACGCCCCACGGCCGCCGGGCTTCCAGGCTTCGCATACGCCACACTCGAGGTAATTCCTATTGTTGTAAGCTTCAGTCGATGACGTTTCAATTATTCTAACTGCACCTTTGCATTACTGTAGGCCAGGATGGAAGCAGAAAGGAGGGAGGCGTTGGAGCGGCACCAGGCGGTACAGGCCCAGCTCGAGGCCGAGAGGGCTGTGCGTGAGCAGACTGAGGCGAAGATGGCCCAGCTCATCGTCTTCGTCAGCCAGATGGGGGCACGTTCGGGGATGGAGCTCCCACAACAGTTACTGGCTCCAGTAGTAGTGCCGCCTCAGATTCAGCCTCAGCCTCAGCCTTCTCTCTTTGGGACTCCTGTAAGTATAAATGTGTATTGGTTTCATTTAAACTTTGGTCATCACACATACTAACCCGGTCTCTTTTGTGCAGCCTCAGTCGGCGGGTTCGAACAACCCGGCTTGGCCTACGACGCAGTTGCCACAGCCTTCACCAGGGACGGGGTGGCTAGGTTGGCAGGGTGGACAGTGAGTTGGCTCTTGAGAGGTTTGTGAGTTGTCCCCTGACCGTCTGCTTCTATTTTCAATAATGCACTCGACCCTTATGAGATTTGGAGACTTGTGATGCACTTGAAACATTTATGATCGGATTGTAATCGAATTTGTGATGTATGGTGATGTGATGTGCTCGGATTTGATATATGTGATGTGGTTGTGCTATATGCGTTGTGGATGTGATTTATGTGATGTTTATGTGATATATATACTGTGTATGTGATATATATACTGTGTGTGCTGTGATTTAATGAAAAAACAAACTGAAAAAAAAATTATGGTCACTTTACCGAGTGCAATGACCAAGGCACTCGGCAAAGTGACCATATTTGCCGAGTGCTATGGTCATGGCTCTCGGCAAATAAATTTTTTAAAAATCAGAATTACCTCTTTGCCGAGTGCCAAGGGGGGCACTCGGCAAAGGTTTTTTTTTTTAAAAATTAAATTCTTTTCCGAGTGCCGGGGAGGAGGCACTCGGCAAAGGGTTTTTTAAAAAACCTGAATTTAGCCTTTGCCGAGTGCCCAGAGGCGAGGCACTCGGCAAAGAAATTTTTTTTAAAAAAATTTAATTCGTTGCCGAGTGCCCGCCCAGCCGGCACTCGGCAAAGCATTTTTTAAAAGAAATTTAATTCTTTGCCGAGTGCCTCCTGGGAAGGCACTCGGTAAAGCCTTTGCCGAGTGCCCGACAAAAAGCTCTCGGCAAAGAGCCCGTTGCCGATGGAGGCTTTGCCGAGAGCTCTTTGCCGAGTGCTACACTCGGCAAAGTCTTTGCCAAGAATGCATTTGGGTCTTTGCCGAGTGCTTGGGGCACTCGGCAAAGAACTGAATTCCTCAGTGCATGAAAGAACTTCGTATTTGGCAATAAAGCTCATTTTTGTTCATACCTGTAATTTTCACCATGATAAGATACTACTGTCATTGTTCATATAGCTTCTATATATAGTGATGTCCATTGTGCTACAATAGAATTATGATATTTTATTCAGCTTGGCCATATCCTATACATGAGCTGTGTATATATTGTTGGTATTTCTTATGCACAATTAAAATATGAAGGATTCCGCAAGCGCACAGAATTACCATTGTAGCATTTTACCGGGAGTATTCCAGGTATCGTTATTTATATTTTACCACTAGGAAACAATGGTTAAAGATGTTTGATAGTTCTCCATCATGTATCTTCTAACTAGTATACCAACTAGACCTAAGCAGGGGTAAGTGGTAAATGATAAGAGTTATGCACAATATCACACACAGAGGAGAATCATATAATATATAGTCAGCTACTTGAGAGGACTAAGGGAGAGTTCAAGGTTCCTATGTACTTCTCTACTACTCGGGTTCTATTCTAGTTGACACTAGAATGTAACTAATGCATGGGTAAGTATAGCACACACCATAGCACTTCGGGGCAGCAGTACCTTTCCAACTCTCGAATAAGACTGGGAAGAAGGTAGTTGGGGAAGGCTGCCAAAAGCCCTACGAAACACCAATCCCGACGTGGTGGAATACGAAGGCCACATAAAGCTGTCACCCCTATGGGCTAACACAACTAACCGTAAGAATTGAGCGCAACCTCAGGTAACCTATAGCCCAGACACCATGTCTACACTATCGATTACTACTCTAGCCACATATGATAACTAGAGCACCTAATACAGGCGGAGATCCTATGCTAAGATGCAATAACTACACTAACCATACAAACAAGGCATAGAAGTAAATAGAGAAGATAAATATACTAAAGCATAAGTGTTGTAAAGATAAGATACAAAGATATACCAGACCTCCAAGGCTCCACAGCGAGATCCGGAATGAAGCCTCTCAACCCTAGCTCTCAAGTTACTAAACTATTACATTGAAGAGTCTAGCCCTAATCTCCCTGGTGTGTTGATCTCCATGAGAGTATGATCCTTTCAAGGGACGCCTCTCAAATGGATTCCAACGAATAATGAATTAGGGTTTCAGGGGATGCCTCCCCCCTGGGGTCTGGGGCTCCTTTTATAGACCCGAGCGATTAACGTCAGCCCTTGGATCAAACCGACATCGGCGGGCGGCTGAGATTCTTCCTCAAAGGCGGTGGAACCCGTGGGCCGAAGCTGGGCCAAAATGGCCAAAATGCCAGACCGGCCGGTCTGGGGGTGGGACCGGCCGGTCTTCCCCTATGACAGGTGGGTCCCACCTTCCGCAGGGTGGTTTCTGGTGTCTTCTAGATCCTTCCTGCGCAGGTGCCGCTTACAGGTGCGATATCTTTCCATCCGGGAGTCCGAATATAGCAAATGATATGTCCGTTTCGATCGTCTCGACGAGCCCGTCGCAATGGTGTATTCTAATCTATCAATTGAGATACTTTTATACTGCCATATTGGTCAACTTTGATAGCTTTTCCAGTATGTACCTGTAGAAACATAGATTCACCAAAACTCGTGGAACTCGTTAGATCAAAACCCTATACTTATGCTCTGTGGTTCATTTCATGTCAAGTTTGATGATAATTGATGGGTTATAATTGACATTAGTGACCATCAACATATATACATTTCAGTTGTGGACTGCATTCTATGAATGAATAGTATCTTCAGTTTACATTCATTCAGACATGTTAACCTTTGCTAGATCCTTGACCATTGCTAGATCATTACATGCCTTGCAGGTTGAAACTGTTGTATGTAGAATTAATGACGACCTCAAATAGATGCCTTTGGTAGGATTTCTCTAACTTTGTATTTAATATCATAAACTAGCAGTGATCATGCAATGTTTCAACACTGATATCACCAGATAAATCATTTTTGGTCAGGTTCGTGGGTTGTTACTTATGTCTAGGCCCTACTTGTGTCACAGTTTTAGCCATTAACTTAGGCTATGAAGGAGCATGCACAAACTGACTTGATACACCTTCACTTCCCATGTGATGTTAGAAGGTAAATTTTCCCTAAGATAATTAATTCTCCTTGGTACTTCACTTCCTGAACATGCAGTTATGCTTAGACCACATACACGGTGTCAGGTTAGTTGTCACAGAAAAAAAAATCCTTGCAAACTTGCACATAAACTAGGACTTCAAAAAACCTACTCTGTAAATCCTTTCAAAAAAGTGTTGCATGATATAAGATTGTATGATGTGAGGCTACCTGTTGCATATATCTAATCTATTTGTATCTGTATACTATACTAATGATAGCTCCAGGTTGGGAGTTATCATTGTTCAATATAGGCTATAGCCATCCCATTATCCATGAAAGTAGTTTGATTCTTGCAAGTTTCTGCTGCTATATGGTTCTATTCTTTGGTTCACATTATTCATGCTAATTCTACTACATGGTTCCTATCTTTTATTTTCTCCGCGTTAGAGCATGTAAGCAAATCCCTTATCCTAGGTTGCTATCTTTTACAAATCTTCTAGAAAATACCTAGATTAGTTTACAAAATATAATCTCTAATATGCATGAGAATATCTAACTTTTTATGGGTTCACAAATCTATTACCCCACCCACCCCAAACACACAATTTTTAGTACAACCAATAGCCTATTTTTCTTATTATGGTGCTCTGCCACTCTGAAAGATGCATACATCAAGTCTTTAAAAAATATTCGTCTTATCCTTTGTTGTGTCGTCATCGGTTCATATTCATATTTTTAACAATGTGTTATTTACTTTTTTTTTTGCTCTGATTGTCCTTCATAGATGCTCCTGCAAGATATTGTGAGGTTTAGGCTAGCTTTTACCCGTTTTTTTTACTCCGATTGTCCCTCATTCCCAATATTATGAAGTTTAGGCTTTGCAAGTTTAAAGTGCTAAATATATTAACCGCAATATATATTAACCACGCCCAATTCTTGGTCTTCAGATGCCCTTTGGAGCTTGCACCATGGTGATCTTCTTCGTGCTTTGTTTTCCCACAGAGTGATCCTTCCAGGCTTCAACTTTTGGTGGATAAGTGTGCAGCACACCAACAAAGGTCATATCCCTTGCTGAAGCCCAACCCACATGATCTATGCAGCATTATCACGTTATCACCAAACGAGGGTGCCATTTCACTTCGATGCAGATTTAGGAGACCATTCTAACAGTAGATTCACTGATATTCATGTCGCACTATTTTTTTAGCTGCAACTTCAAATGGACCTTTACAGACTCGGTCAGCTCACTAGGATAGACTTACATATGATAAAAAAAAATGTATTTACAATGTATGCTTTTACTCTACTCATATTATGGTCGTAAGCAGTATATCCGGACTTTGACGTGTATAATCCCATCCAAGTGTCAATCTAAAGTTTTCAATTTACTTGACCGTTTATCAAGATTTAGGCCTTGTTCTTTTCGCAGGAAAGTTGCAAGTTTTTACACTCTCTCTCCATCACATCAATTTCTACCCGTATATATGGAGTATTAAATGTAAGTAAAAAATAACTAATTATACAGTTTAGTTGTAAATCATGAGACGAATTTTTTTGAGCCTAATTGGACCACGATTGAACAATATTTGTCAAATACAAACAAAACGCTACAGTGCAGGGGGAATGCAAGTTTTTATGAACTGAACAAGGCTATTTGCACTATTTCATCATAGCATGTCTTCCTGTTATCCAAACGATGCACGTGTGAGCAGCACCACTTGACTACGCGTCCTGCCAACTACAAAATGTTTTACAGAGACATCATATTCCCACAACAACAGATGCCCCAGAACAGGCGCAGCGGAGCGCGCTCCCCCCGTGCTAGTACAAATTTATCAGGGAAAAGAAATGATTGCATCGTAGAATCGGTGCCTTACATGACAAACCAAATCTTTATGACCATCTAGGATGCCGTTAAGAGGTGTTGCATTGAATTTTTCTCTATCTTAATATAAAGACATATAAATTTTTTGCATGATCAAGAAAAACATGACAAACCAATTAAAGCCAAAACTGCTGGATCTAAGCACACGCTCCCAACGAATACAGATAAAATAAAATCATATTTATAAAATTTTCCTTTATGTTTCTTTGCCTGCCCCACTACGCAGATGAAAAATGTCAGTGAGTGTATGAGTGATGACAGGAGATGAGGAGAGGGAGACTCGCACCTAAAGTGAGTGATGACAGGAGATGAGTTGTATATTAATATAGAAGTTGTATCTGGTTTTTTATTAATATAGATTAACTAATTGTTACGTGATGACGATTGGTAGGTTTCATGTGATATTTTAGATACTCTATCAACTAACAACTGTGAACGTCAATTTTTTTAGGAGCTGTAAACATGGGTTCTTTTCCCAAGAATAATAATAGCATTTTTTTTATCTATATATAATGACAATGGTGGGTAATTTTCTAGAAAAATAGATCCAATGGTTCTAGATAGTTAGTCTTTAGATTTGATGACCAAATGTTTCTGATTAACGTAAGAATTTCTAGCATTTAATTTTTTTCTTAGCGTATTTGATGAGGATTAATGTAGAGTCTCTGTTGAGACTCTAATTAGTAATACTAGTATACTGCCCGTGCTAACGCTACAGCGTCATTTGGTATTCTGCAAATTAGAACTAAAATATCATTATCGAAAAATTCATAACAATACTGCTTCCTCCTCACCAGATGTAGCAGCTTACCCATTCTTCCGTGTTGCTCCTGCAGCACAAATATGCAACCCTTCCTACTCTCGACCTGCCCCAACTTGATCACATGGAGCAGCGGTGAAGCTAAGAACAGAAGATAAATCTACATCTTGCCTCCAGCCTAGCAAATGTACAAATATGTGCATATATAACTATAAAATAGAATAATCAACACGAATATGGTCCAACAAGAAGACCACAAATATTAGATCGGAAGATAATTGGAAACAGAGAAGATACGCTAGCATGATAAGAGATGAACCTTCTCTTCCTATGTATAGGAAAGGAAACAAGCCAGGTGCGAAGTCCATGGCCCACAATGACAAATAGGCAACATATGAGTACATAATTCTCCAGTGATCTTTGCATTGTTAGAAAATACATATATTTCCAGTGATAGCAAGACCTTTGCAGAAAGTAACAAGTATTGTTGAGAGAATTAGAAGGAAGCAATCATCAGTTGGGTATTCCTGCCTTTTTGTGCAGTCAACCATGCTTCAGGGTCTACCTAGAAGCAAGTGGTGGGGGGGACCTCAAGCGAAGCGTCAATTCTATGCACTCGCGAAGCATCAAGTGAGAACATATTAGGGCCAAACGCCTCAGAGCCAGCATGGTGGCATTATCCTTGTTAGCCTAACTCTTCTACTTGGTTTCATCAATTGCTAGCACGCGCCTGAAATCTTGTTTGTCATTGAACCATGGTGCTTCCTGAGAAACTGAACAACAACGAAACAATAAGCCATCTGAATATTATTTGTTAACTTCCCATCATGTAGCCGAAACATTTCTCACTCATCAGAAGTAATGCAATCTCTATGCTAACTATATGCCAAATAAATTTATGAATGATTCGCATCAGTTAGCTATTCAGCAATGGATAAAAAAAGATGGAACATATGAAATAGAAGTTGATGTTTGGTCACATTTAGGAAAAAATGGAACAATAACTTGAACAGTAAAAAGTTCTGAATTCCTAAGGAAAAAAGTTTAGACTGAATGCCCAAGAAAAAAATAGAGAAATTAGAGAAAAACCAGGATTGTTTTCCCTTTCCACCAAGCAGCCGTATAGATCTTCTGATTATTATATTAATCGAAGCTGCATCCTGCAGGAACCGAGGAACTCCGCGCTCGTACTGCAACATAATAGGTCAGAATTAAAAAAAACTTACTTACGAAGCACAAAGGGCGAGTTTCCGATCACGGCATGGGTTGCCTGAGTCGGTCCTCGACAGCGATCGTCGCCGCGATCGCGCGTCTGCCTCGGTCGACGGCTTGCGTAGGCAGGCGATCAGAAGCAGTAGGTCGGCGTCGTCCTTGTCCTCGGTCCTGGCGGTTCCTCGGTCCTCATCGTTCCTGGCGATGGCAGGCGATCTACGCGGGCGTTCATCAGGGCGTCCACAATCCTCGCGGCGCAGCAGGGCAGCGATCTACGCGGCGTTGAGCAGGGCGTCTGCTTCCTGCCGGAGTGGCAGCGTAGCAGGGCAGCACGAAGCCGCCGCGGGCGATATGCAGCAGGGCAGTGTGAGGTGATCGCATGATTTGCGCGTGCTCTGCGGCGCCGCTATGGTTGCGCGAGCGGGAGGGTGAAAGGGCGGGAGGTGTGACACTTTTGATCTGGGCCATCGGATGTGTATGAGTAAGGAGAGAGAATGATTCAAATTGAATCTGGGCTGTCTATTTTAATTGTGTTGGTTTTCTGGGTATAATTTCGTGGGTGCATCAAGACGGGGCTCCTCAGTGGGGGACGTTTTTCGTGTGTGGCTATAGCAAAGAAAACTTGGTGCATTAGATTTTGTTGATCGGTACAGTGAATAACAAAGATGATAAAGAGTATGCTAATTTTTTAAGTAAAATTTGAATTATTGTATTTCAAAAAATAGCCAAACTTATATATTCTATGAAGTTTTAGGCTATTCAAATGGCAATAAAAATCTCAAAAAATAGATTTGTGCTCTAGACTAATATACTTTATACAAAAAATTATTATTACTACTAATGAAAATGTTTTAAAAAATATTGAAAGTTCGAGAGCCCCTAGTACATTTAACTCTTATTATTATTGGCACACTAGCACGCCTTATGCTTTGATGTCAGAAAATTTATGGTTTTTTTAATAAATTGATTATGTTCAAACTTTCTATTTATATTTATTTTTAGAGCTATAGATTTTAACACCAACCGACCAGCAGCATAAGTACTTGGCAAAATACTATGTTAATCACCAAATACTTCTTTAAGCACTTTTAGTGGCTAAAGCACTAGAGATAAGCCTTCACTCATGATAAGGGGGTATTTATAACATTCACCCCGATATATAGTCGTTGGGATTAGACCGCACTAGTGCAAGGTTCATCAAAGGTCCGGTGACACCACCGGAGTTTTCTGTGTCTGCCATGTGTACTAGTCGTTATCGTTGTAGTAGCCACTGCCAAGTGCCAACCACATTGGGGTGCCCTTCCTCCAAGCCACTTCTCTTTTGGTTAATGAAATTAATCCGATGGCTTTGGAACCTTTCTACAATGCACATTGGGTCTCCGGGTGCCTGTCACCCCGACATATATTGTTGGTCCTTTAATTTCGAAAACCTTCCGTAGAACCCTAAATTTTCTATGTTTTCACCATTGATGCTCAAAACCGTCGATCAAAACCAGAATAATTTTATTGTCGGTTTTTATCCTAAACTAGTGGCAAAAATCATTTTTTACCATGAATTTTTTTTTTCTGAAACAGCAGTGGCATTACTAACGGTTTTAACATAACCTAACCAACGACTGATCTATAATTACTCATCTTTGATTAGTTCGCTGACTCATTGCATGTTAATTTCCATGCATGTACATCCCTAGACCTAGAGCTCCCGTAGCATCCGACCGCCGCCGCTACGCAGCTTGGCCCGGCGTATTTATAGTTGGGCGGGTCCATGGGGAGCCACTCATGTTTCCCATTCGCCCCACGCCGGGTCTTTTACTCAGCGTACGCCTGCTTCTGACTGTGAGGGCAATGTTGTCTTTTCCATCCTCACGATGCCTGCCCCATTCCAACCACTCCGTGGACCCACCGAGCTGGGGCGCCCCTGGCAGAGTGGGCCAGTTAAAGCCCGGTGAATACCCTTTCGCTGAGGCGAAACCGGTATCGCTAACTGCCGGCAGGGCTGCCACTCAGCCCTGACGGTGAGGCTCTTTTCGACTTAACGAGGATTGCTTCGCTGGTGAGTCCTGTGGCGCCGGGTCAACGCCTTTCGGTCGCACGCGCCGGGCCCTATTCACCTGTGAAGAGACCTTCGACTTCTGTAGGGCGACAGGCCCCACAACGCGAGGGTCTCCCCGCAACAAAGATAAGAAAGTGCTCTATCGTTTTCACACGATGATTTTATATATAATTCCAATAGATAACCACTACTCTGATGAATTTCCTTGCTGACCTCCCAAGTCTTTCAATAGACTTCTCGAGTGATCATCAAGTGGTAGTACTAGTAGTAGTGAAATTTGTTTCTTCAATGACAAAACAAAGGAGGGCCCCGCATCGAACACGAAAACCAAGCTCACTGCACCAATTGAGATTTTAATTTATAACATAATATACTCGTATAGTCAGCCAGTAGAACGCGCTAAAACGTGTAGTTTTTCCCTACAAAACCCCCCGACCCGATGCCTGGTCTTCTCACCATTCATCATCCAAAACCGTCCCACACCCTCTTCTTCCTCTTGCTCGAAAGGCAACGCAATGGGGAATCGGCCGGCGCGGGTCGTCCTCGCGCCATGGGTGGTGCTGCTGCTCGCGCTGCAGCTCGCCTGTGCCTCCCGTGTCATCATCCACCGGAGCCTGGAGGCCGAGGCGGCACCGCCACCGGTGCCGGCCTCCATTGTCAGCCCCCTGCTCAGGACGGGATACCATTTCCAGCCGCCAATGAACTGGATCAACGGTACGCTAACTAGCTAGTAGCTACTCCTCTCTTGAAAGTTGGATGGATCACCCCTCCCGCTTGGCCTCCTATTGGGCCTTAGCTTGCACTTCTAATTAATCTCTCTCTGTGTTTTATTTCAAGCTATTACCCATGCATATGCGTTGCTCATGTTGCTTGCTGTACTAGACAAACGGTTAGATTTTGTGTTAGACCATGGGCAGAGAATGCTAGGGAGTAGGAATGGAGAATCATATATGCCAGTGATAATTATATACTAATTTAATCTCCTCTTGAGTCTTGTCATCTCCCCATGCGGATCTGTCGAAAAAATCACACGCCTGTATGGAAGAGCAGCAAGTCCTCAGCGGTGTGATCAAATCGCCGGAAGAGCCGGAGGCTGAAAGCAATGAAGTAGATGAGGAGCCCAGGCACGCAGAGAAGAGCTATGAGAAGAAGATGCTGCCTTGGAGTCCGTGGCACTTCGTTCTCTTGCCTCTATGACCAATAGGAACTATCTCTCAGCTGGTGATTTAAGCACCATTGGGGACGCCCTTCTAGGAGAAATCAAAATTATTCTTTTCTAGGCTCGGTTGTTCACATGGAGCTTGCAACATGCAGTTGTTTTCTTTGTCCTGTCCACAGAAAAAGTCAAAGCTGCAAGCTGTATAGCCGGACAAACGACCAAGAACTTGCAGCTAAGCAAAGCCCCGTGTGGTGGTTAAATTACAATAATACAGATGCTCGATCTGTGTTTGATTAAGTACTATGGTGATGGTTCTTGTGCTGTTCGTTTTCATGCCGATCGCAGAAGCTTTGTTCTAACATGGTGTTGTTTTCTGTCCTTGTTGGTGGTTCTGATTGCTGGGACGGCGGCGAAACTCATCGGTTTCAGATCCCAACGGTACGCGCGCCTTTTACCCTTCGTTCTTGCAGTTATCATCTTATTCTTATCCCTGTATTTTGCTGCCTGCTAAGTTCTACTAGTAGATCACATCTATATAATGTCTGCAAGTATCATGAACAGCTGTACCTGTGCTCTTAATCGTGGGAGGATGAAATAAATTAGCGCATTCAAAAATAGTGCATGCGCCTGGTAGCAGGGGATATTCAAAAATAGTGCATGAGGAGGCAGCGCGTAGGGGATATGTCCTTTTCCTGTGGACTCTGGACTCTGGACTCTACGGTCAATCAATATATATACATACATGTGCAGTATGTACTAATAGTATATGGTTTAGCGCATAAGAATCATCTAATTTAGGGGCGTAAAAGCCGGTGGGTGCAAGTACATCACGACGATCGATAGAAGTTGACCTGAGCAGAGCAACTCTAAAGAAAGAAATCAAAAGATTCTAGTATTTATTGAAGCGAAATAAATATATAAATATAGCAGAGTGTTAATTAGTTTTCTTTTAAATTTAAAAATATAAAAACAGCATATATATATATATATATATATATAGCGATTAGTTGACATATCAGGCCCGGTCCTGGCAGTTTGGAGGCCTAGGGCCAAAATGAAAATATGGGCCCCTTGGCTTCATTTCCTCTTATGGGCCAAGCTGAAAAATAGAGATTTTTTGCTGTTCCTCTTATGGGCCAGCACCAGGGATGTGCCCTTCGGCTCTATGGGCTCTGTGCGGCTGCACAGTTCGCGCCACCCCAGGGCCGGGCCTGGACATATACCACGATAAGATAATAATATATTTGGCAACTGTCGTTCGTGCAGCTCCGATGTACTACAAGGGATGGTATCACCTGTTCTATCAATACCTTAACCGCAAGGAAGGGCCGTTCTTGGGCAAAAAAGTGTGGGCTCACTCGGTGTCGCGCGACCTCATCAACTGGGTGGCGCTGGAGCCGGCCATCTACCCGAGCATCCCCTCCGACCAGTACGGCTGCTGGTCGGGCTCGGCGACGATGCTCAAGGACGGCACGCCGGCGATCGTCTACACGGGGATCAGTCGCCCGGACATCAAATACCAGGTGCAGGTGCTGGCGTTCCCCAAGAACAGGTCGGACCCGCTGCTCCGTGAGTGGGAGAAGCCGGCGGCGTACAACCCGGTGGCGACGCCGGCGGTGGGCGGCGGCATCAACGCGACGCAGTTCCGCGACCCGACCACGGCGTGGTACGCCGGCGGGCACTGGCGGATGCTGGTGGGCAGCGCGCGGGGCACCCGGGGCATGGCGCTCGTGTACCGGAGCCGGGACTTCAGGAGGTGGAAGAAGGCCAAGCGCCCGCTGCACTCGGCGCCGACGACGGGGATGTGGGAGTGCCCGGACTTCTTCCCGGTGTCCGGGCTGGGGGTCCAGGACGGCCTCGACACCTCGGCGAGCGGCGCCAAGTACTACGTGCTCAAGAGCAGCCTGGACCTCAGGCGCTACGACTACTACACCATCGGGTCGTACGACAGGAGGAAGGACCGGTACTACCCGGATAATCCGAACGGCGACGACGACGGCCACCGGCTCCGCTACGACTACGGCAACTTCTACGCGTCCAAATCGTTCTACGACCCGGTGAAGCGGCGGCGGGTGCTGCTCGGGTGGGCTAACGAGTCGGACAGCGTGGCCGACGACAAGGCCAAGGGCTGGTCCGGCATCCATGTACGTCGTTCGTCGTCGTCGTCTTTACTAGCTAATATATTTGTATTGGTTCTTCCTTGCTGCTGCTTGCTACTTATTTGACTGATAGCTTGTATATATGTGTGCTCGTGATCATGCATGACGTGCAGGCCATCCCAAGGAAGATCTGGCTCCACTCCACCGGGAAGCAGCTGCTGCAGTGGCCCATCGAGGAGATAGAGACGCTCAGAGGAAAGCGCGTCAGTGTTGGCAGCGGCAAGCTAGTGAAGCCCGGCCAGCATTTTGAGGTCACAGGCGTCGCAGCTTACCAGGTTAGTTACGTTAGTTTAGGCTCTCTGTTCTTCCGAATTAGCTTGCCTCACAGAACCAGACAAAATCTGCCGATCGATCATAAACTGTTTTTCAAAATTTAAACTTTCATTCGCGCGCACAGGCACAGCAGCTTACTTCCGTACTTAGCGCGCGAAGAAGAACAGCCTCTAGCTAGCTACTCCTAGTACTCAATCTTCGCAAGTTGTCGGAAGTACTAGTATACTACTACTAGTTGCGGTACTGCAGTCATTCCTATCGATGCTTGTCTTTACTCAGCCACTTGCAAACGCCGGCCGGAATACGGCGGGTCTCCTCCTCGCCGTCGCCGCTGCTTCGTCGTCTCTCTTTCACTTCCTTCTCTGCTGGTTCACAAGCACTTGTTTCTGATTTCAAGTCTGAACAATGTTCTGTCACAAACACACATATATATACCTGTCGCGTAACAAGTCACCAGCCAGGACACGATCGAGAAGATGAACAAGAATCTTATGATACAATGCACAGACAAATTAATTAGTCTTAAGCACACACACATATTAATTGATGTCACGTCTTGTGACCACTGATTACATTGATTGACAAACAGGGCCAATCTTACTACTACTTTCTGAAATGTTAGTTTTGTTCTTCCGGAGAGAGAAACTGATCAAAAGATGCCTACTCACTCCTATGTCTATGAGTTGTTGACCCATGGATCATGCATTGATCGATCGATCGATCGATCTGGTGATGGATGGCAGGCTGACGTGGAGGTGATCTTCGAGCTGGAGGTGTCCAGCCTGGACAAGGCAGAGGCATTCGACCCGGCGTACGACAACGATGCACAGAAGCTGTGCGGCGTCATGGGCGCGGACGTCAAGGGCGGGGTGGGGCCCTTCGGCCTGTGGGTGCTGGCCTCTGCCGACCTGCAGGAGAAGACGGCCGTCTTCTTCAGAGTCTTCAAGGACGGATACGGCAAGCCCAAGGTGCTCATGTGCACCGACCCCACCAAGTATGCATGGCCATCCAATCCTTCTCCCTTCTCGCATCACATTGCACATGTGCATACACATTGAGGAGGTACATGTATGCCTCCACAATGTAGATGCATATATATGCTTCTTCTTCTTCAGATTACAGTGTTTGCATAAAACTGATCGAATGGAATGGCTTTGTTTTTCTTCTCCCGTTTGTGTCGGGCATGCAGGTCATCTCTCAGTCCAGATTTGTACAAGCCAACCTTCGCGGGCTTCGTGGACACCGACATTTCAGGAGGAAAGATTGCTCTTAGAAGCTTGGTATGTACTTACTAGTACAAACTAAAGCCTGCAAAGGAAATATGTCACAATTAATTGCTGACTATTGACAAGCAATTGGAATATTATTACGACCTATCACTTGACTAATGATTCTTATATAACAAGTCTTGACACCGACATGTATGGCATCTATGTATAAACAGATCGACCGGTCCGTGGTGGAGAGCTTCGGCGCGGGTGGCAAGACTTGCATCCTGTCACGGGTCTACCCGTCCATCGCCATTGGAAAGGATGCTTACCTCTACGTTTTCAACAACGGTGAGGTGGACATCAAGGTGTCAAGCTTGACTGCGTGGGAGATGAAGAAACCGATCATGAACGGCGCCTAGACAAGAGTGATTTTAATTTGTTTTCTTCAACGTCTTCTAGCTGCCAAACAAAATTGATTATTAATTTCTAACTGCCAAACAAAATTGATTATTAATTGTTGAGGACCTTTCATTTTCGCCCTCCATCTACAGAAGGGAGCTTTCTACCAACTGAAAGGCGTGCGGGTCGCACCTGACACGAATTTTGTACGCCTAGTTGCCATTGTGTCAACATGGATTGCTCTAGCTCCCATATTCTCAGCAATGGCCTTGATGTGTTTGACGATCATTCGTCTTGGTGTCATTGCTGGTAATAGGCAGGTCCCTGGTCATAGGCAGGATTATGGAGGTAATGTGAAGACATCGCTCATCTTGTTCTACGGCTTGTTGCTCGCTCAAGTTGCATTGTTCCTCATGTGGTTTTGAGTTTCCATGGACTGCATGGCATCTGCTCAAACTTTGAAGTCACGCTACTTGAAAAACAAGATGGTCTTGTCAAGAAAAGAGAAATTAAAATTGACTGATAGATATGTTAACAGCATAGAGGACACGTGCATCCAAAAAGGTGTGTCTGGCACCATCAATATTAATCTGGTCTCGTTTGCAGCAGAACAACTGTTGTTGCAGCCTAAACACCCCGACGACCACCGCTCTGGAGTTTCAGTGCTACACTCGCTGGTGATTAAGAACGAAGAACGCTCACAGAAAGCAGTTGAGCAGAATTGTTCTTTGCAGAAGTTGGTTTACAAGCTGCTTCCAACACTAGTACACAAACCATTTGTTCTTTAGAGAAGTTAGTTTTACGCGAAAAAATGCACGATTTGCGACTTCGACGGAGACGGGCGGGCGGGCGCCACTCCTGGTTTTGAAAATATTTTTTGCCGTTTTACAAATATTTTTTCTATTTTTTTCACGTTTTCTGGGAGCGATTTCTACCGGCGGTTCCTTAAGAGAACCACCTGCAGAAATCGATTTCTACTAGCGGTTCTCTTACAACCGCTAGTAAAAATGGGTCATTTTCACTAGCCTCTCCCACTGACGGTTTTCAAAACGCCAATAGAGATGTGTTACTAACCGTCTTTGAAAAAACATCTGTGTACTAGTGGCCTGGCACTCGGCAAAATATTTTCTTTTTGATCGCGTGGGCAGGTTTGGCGGTCAAGTAACTTTTTTTTTGCCGAATACCGTTCTTTGCCGAGTGTTGCACTCGACAAAGAGGGCCTTTACTGAGAGCTGCCCTTTGCCGAGTGTCAGGCACTCTATGGCGCTCGGCAAAGACACTCCTTACCAAGTGCAAATCTTAGCCGAGTGCAATTGTTTTTGGCACTCGGCAAAGAATTTCTTTGCCGAGTGCCCGATTTTTGGCACTTGGCAAAGCGCGCGACACTCGACAAATCTTGCTTCTGCCGTAGTGTGGGATGCTACGCTCGGAGGATCTTGATGCAAATATCAAAGAGTACATCGCACAAATTGTCAGGGAGCTTGCCTGCAAGCTGCGCCTAGCAGACATACCTGGAGCAGCCCACTGCATATCATCCCTACTTGATCCTCATCTCATGAAAAAGGCAGCACAAACACACCGGACCTTCAATACCGCCCGCTGGGGCGGCCGTTGAGGTTAAAAATGGGGACCCCCTTTTTTGTTCATGGACTTGTGATTCTCGGCGAGTTTGCTATTAGATGTTTTGGGCCATGGGCCAAACAATTCCATATAAATCCCAAAGGCCCACTCACACATGCATGTATATATGGAAAGGTGGGGGACTTTAGTCCCACCTTGCTACTTCAAGAGAAGTGAGGCCAACTTAAATAGTTGAGTTATCTCATTCTTGTTAAAGCTATGGATGAGGAGAGGGAAAAGGAAGAACCACACGCTGCTCGCTCGCCGCTACTCGCCTCGCCTGGGCGGGCGGGGCGGGGCTGGGCCAATGGGCGCGCACGCACGACATGCGCGTGAATGGTCCGGCGATTTCGGGCCTCCGCCCTTGCGGTTGCATGCATGGAGAAAATTGCGCTGGCCTATTTGGTAAGCAATTATTCTCACGTTATGGTAAGTATACAAACGGAAGGACAATTACCGTAACGCTGTGATTAAGCGGCTAATCGCTTTCCTTAGCTGCGACGCGTGTATAAATAAGGGACGAGACGTCGTCCTCCACACAGAGAATTCATCTCTTCCCGTTCCACAGTGCTGCGCTGCCGCTGTCCTCCCCATCCCGTCGCCGACGTGCCATCGGTGCCGGGAGAGCAGGCTCCGAAGCCTACGTCTCCTCGCGTCCCTGCACGGGGTAGGGGACGTATCAGGTTTTTGGGAAGCGCCGTCGCGACTGCTCGCTGGACGTCTTCTTCCCTCTACGCCGCCGCCGCCGATCCCGATCTCCGTCGACGGTCTGCTACGTCTTCGTCTTCGCCTTCGCCTACGCGCCGATATCCCCACTGTAATGATGTCTTGTCTTTCTTTGTTGTTCGTTTTCGTTTCTCTTCTGTCGTTCGCACTAGATAGAGCGGCTATGCCTCAGATCTTAGTGCTGGTGTTAAATCATATTCATGTTGTTAGTCTTTTCCTTATTGTCGGAATTATTTTTTGCATCGCTAAATTGCTTTTATTTTCAACATTTGCCTCGAACCCCGAGAACTGCAGAGAGATCTACAGTACCATGGATTTAGTTCCCAAGATCATAGCGCCAGTTAGGAATGGACTACATATGGCCACCAAGAAAGATGCAACGGCAGTTCCTATAGTCAGGGAGTCCTTACGTGTGGTGGCCAAGCTTTACCAGAGGGACTGGTGAGTGCTGCGCGAAATTATGCCATGAATTAACAACAACAAAATATGGCTGGACAGCTGAAAACATACTTGGGATCTTGAGCAGCAGTGACGACCAGGGCATGAGAATGCTAGCTGTCGAGATCCTCTCAAGGCTAACTTTGGATGAAGCAAGAATGAGCAAGTTTACTGCCGAGCTGCGGGAACTAATACTCCTTGATCTTCAGTACACCCAACTGAGAATTGAGGCTGGGAAAGCACTCATCGCCCGTGGCGAAGACTTTACAGACATTGAGCGGTTGGTTGCAATCATGAGTGCTGGTGCATACAGTAAGGAGTACAGGGCGGTGGCTGCAGAAATGTTGGCACAGATCTGTGCCAGGTTCCGAGAAGGTCAGGATAGGAATCTCCTCAGCGCAGTGGCCAACTCATTGTCCACGGTACGTATATCTACAGAACACATACACATTTATTATACCATATATATATATATATATAAGTACGAAGGTAGTAGTACTATACTATATAAATATATGCCAAAAATTCATCCTCACCTTTTACTGTTGCAGGTACTTACAGCCATAGTAACTGAAACAACAAATGGCATGAGTAACAGGAAGTTTGTCGCGTCGTTCTTAGGCCTTGCAGTGCAGATATGTGACAAGCTCATGACCACAGACACTTTTGGGCAAGTGGTCAGAGTTGGGAACGATACTTTTGCAGAGAACCTAATGAGGATCATCGAGAAGACGGCGACGAACAACAGCGAGGATGAACTCTGCCTGGTGATCACCAAGTCCGCAACTCAGCTGGTTACATGGATGACGGAAATCAACGCAGAGTACTTCAGGCGGGCGAAAGTTGCTGAGAGACTGGACGCAGCCGTGGCGGCCATGGCTCACCTCGAAAGGTACGTGCTTATGACCGGCGGTGCTGAAGGTTATGAGATGCTTCAGACGCTGGTGGAAAAAAGCCAAGAAGAAGTTGGTTCCACGGCCGCCGCCGCCGCAGCAGCAGCCACCGCCACAGCAGACGCCGGCAGCAGCCGCGCCACTGCAAACGCCGCCGCCACAGCCACAGCCGTAGCAGCAGCAGCCGCCCCGTCGCCGCCGCCTTAACAGCAGAGTGAGCATGCAAACCAACCAAACTAGCTATGGGTGCCAGCGCACAAGTTCAATTCTTGTCATGGAATCATGTTGGTGTTCTGTTTCCTTTTGTGGCTCTGTTTAGATCATTTAATGTATTGAATAGTAACTTATCAAGAAACCAACCTTGTGGTGTTCTTTTCTTGTGAAGCAGCATGGCAAAATCTGTAATAATTGTGGTTAATTTGATTTGAACAGATTGGTTTCACAGTGATGCTTAATAATCCTTTAGTCGTTTTCATCTCCTCCAGATTTTTTGTGCGTTGCCTTGGTTGGGCTTGGGACCGAGTGAGGTGTGGTTTGGGCGATCGCTAGTTCCATGGAAGGAATAATTCCTTGTTCCATTTCTTGGTGGCGCCAAGAAGTCAGGTAGGGCTTTTCGGCTACCAAAAACAAAGAAGTGCCTGTGTTAGTTCCCTGCATTCTCAAGAGGCTGTACCAGCTCAGATTATGGAACAAGTCCAGGAGGAAGCACAAGAACGGCCCAGGCCCACATCCAAGCCCAACAACCGCGTGTCTGGTCCAGAGTGGGCCGTGTAAGCATGAGACGAGAGAATGTGCGAGTCCCTGAATATAAAGGGAAGAGAGAAAGAGAGCGAGGTAGGAAATTGTAAACTGAACATTTGCCTTCAATTCCAATCCTTCCTCGTTCTGCCGTCTTCCGCTTCTCTTCCTCTTCTTCTTCCCCACGCTTACGCTAACAATTGGTATCAGATTCTCTTTCGATCCTGGCCTCCGATCCCACCCACAACCACTTTACTCGTCTTCAGCGATCTCTCGGCGCGATGGATCCATCGTTGAAGCTTGTATTGGAGGAAATCCAGAAGTCCAAGCTCGAGTTCTCGCGCCGCTTCGACGAACACGAGGCGCAGTGGGAGCGCCGCTTCTCCGAGTTCGACCGGACTCGCATCGAGCGCGAGACCGCCGTCGACGCCCGCCTATCCGAGCTCCAATCGGCCTGCGACGACCTCCAGCGCCTCCGCGTCGAACACGTCACCGACGAGCCCGACGACCGCGTCTCCGCCCGGAAGCCGTCACCACCAACATTGAGTCCTGGCGCCCCGAAGTGGAAGCGGCGGTGGACCACCTCAAGCTGGAGGTGCAGCGCCTCGCGAAGCAGTGCGACCGCACGGTGCTCGACGTTTCGTCGCACCAGCCCGGCCTGCTGTCGTCCCCGCCCTCGACGTCCGTGCGCCCACCTGCCGGAATGAACGCCACCAGGCCCGACGGGCACCGCGTCGATCAGATTGCACGGGATCATGGGTCTGGCGTCGTCACGACGTGGACCCATATCCCGGCCAATGGTACGTGTCCGGTCTCACCCCCTGTTTTGGATTTCGGTCGTAATCTGCAGTCGTCTCAACCGATGAACTCGTTCCATTGGCGTCCACCAATAGTTTCATCTAATTCATTGCATAACCCAATCCCTCCACAACCGATTCACCAACCAGTACCCGTGTATCCTGCAGCACCACCAATTAGATCACCTATTTCCACTCCCCTGTTACCGCGCCCGCCTGATCCCCATAATTATCATACCCATGAACAGAGCTCGGGCCGCTTACCCAAAATCCCTTTTCCCAAATTCAATGGTGAGAACCCCAGGCTTTGGCGTCGCCGTTGCCAAAAGTACTTTATCATGTACAGCATCCCAGAAATTCAGTGGATCAATTTTGCTGAGATGCACATGGAAGGGGCAGCTGCTCGTTGGTTCCAGTCTATGGCCACAAAACTTCAGTCAGCTACATGGGATGAGTTCTGTCGTAGATTGCATGATCGATTCGATCGCGATCAACACGAGCTGTTGTTGCGTCAGTTGTTCAATATTCACCAACAAACCCACGGTCTCGATTATGTCACTAGGTTCGCTGAGCTAGTTGACAATCTCACAGCATACTCTACTAACTCCGATCCCATGTATTTCACGATGAGATTCATTGATGGGTTACACCCAGATATTAAGTCGATTGTACTTGTTCAGCGTCCTTCTACCTTCGATACTGCTTGTTCCTTGGCACTGTTGCAGGAGGAGGTTGGTGGGTCTTCTCTGAACAAGTCTCCACGAGGTGATTGGTACTCTGCTTCCAAGTCTTCGTCGAAGGCATCCATGCCTATTCCTCCTCCACCTCCACGGGTGGACAAGACCGCTCCATCGGCGTCTTCACATCCATCTTCAGTTATTGCTCCACCTCCAGATGCCCCTCTTGCGGTCATTAAGGCGCACCGCCGTTCCTTGGGATTATGTTTCAAATGCAACAATAAGTGGACCAAGGAACATCGCTGTCCGGATGATGTGTTGCTGGCAGTCGAAGCTATCTGGGCGTCGTTTGTGGAAGAGGAAAATGAGTCAGAACAGTCTGCAGATATTTCTGAGGAGCAGCTGTTTGTTGCCATCTCCAAAGCTGCAATGTCTGGCACGTCTGCATCCCGCACAATGACACTTGAAGGCCGTATTCAGCAGTTGCCTGTGGTAATTTTGATTGATTCGGGCAGCTCAACATCATTTCTCAGTGATTCGGTAGCAACTCAATTACAGTCAGTTCAGTTGCTTCCAACATCTTGCAGTGTGCAGGTGGCAGGTGGAGGTCTTCTCCGCAGTACTTCTATGATCTCAGCTTTGCCATGGTCAGTGGGTGATTGCACATTTCAGTCTGACTTTCGAGTGTTACCTCTATCTGCTTTTGATGTTATAGTGGGCATGGACTGGTTAGAGAAGTTTAGTCCTATGTCAGTCGACTGGAAGTCTAAATGGATCTCTATTATGTATGAGGGCAAGCCAACGGTATTGCAAGGGTTATGGTCTCCCTGCCCCACTCAGTTCTTGCTTCAAATTGCAGAACCCAACAATGAGGATGCATCTTTAGTTCCTCCTTCCGAAGTGCCGGCTCCAGTCAGAGATCTTCTGTCTTCATTTGCATCTCTGTTTGATCCGCCAACTGGCCTCCCTCCGTCCCGTGAGCGTGCAACCACGCTATTCCTCTGCTGGAAGGAGCTCAACCAGTATTCTTGCGCCCATATCGATACCCCCTAGCGTTGAAGGATGAGATCGAGCGACAAGTTCAGGAGATGCTCGATCAAGGTTTGATCCAACCTAGCAGCAGTCCGTTTTCCTCTCCAGTCTTATTGGTCAGGAAGGACAATTCCTTCCGTTTTTGTGTGGATTTCCGTCAATTGAATGCCATCACCAAGAAAGCTAAGTTCCCTGTTCCTATTATTGATCAGTTGATGGATGAGCTGCATGGTGCTAGCTATTTCTCTAAGCTTGATCTTCGTGCTGGGTTCCACCAAATTCTATTGCAGCCCGGGGGGGAACCTAAAACTGCCTTCCAGACACACTTGGGTCAGTATGAATTCAGGGTAATGGCATTCGGGTTAACTGGTGCACCCGGAACATTTCAGAATGCAATGAATGTGACCTTGGCTGAGGGACTTCGCAAGTTTGTCATTGTGTTCTTTGATGACATCTTAGTATACAGCCGAACCCTGCAGGAACATGTGACACATCTCTCGCTGGTGTTTCAGTGGTTAGCTCGGGACAGTTGGCATCTGAAACTCTCGAAGTGTATCTTTGCTCAGCGTTCAGTTGCCTACTTGGGACATATCATCAATGAGGAGGGCGTTGCCACGGATCCGTCTAAGGTTTCAGCTATACAGAACTGGCCAGCTCCTCAAACTCTCAAGGAATTACGTGGATTCCAAGGCCTGGCGAGGTTACTATCGTAAGTTTATCTGACACTTTGGTGTGATTGCGAAACCACTGTCTGATCTTCTTCGTAAAGATGTGTTGTTTGTCTGGACACCAGTGCATGATAAGGCATTCTCATTGCTTAAAACTGCTCTCAGTTCTGCTCCGGTTTTGGCGTTGCCAGATTTCAGTATGCAGTTTGAGATCGAAACCGACGCCTCTGCAGTTGGCATTGGGGCAGTTCTGCTCCAACAGGGCCACCCATTGGCATCCATTAGCAAGGCTCTGGGACCTCGTAATCAAGGTTTATCAACCTATGAGAAGGAATATCTCGCCATACTTTTGGCAGTGGAACATTGGCGACACTATTTACTCCAAGGCGAGTTCCTGATTCATACTGATCAGAAGAGTCTAATCCACCTCAATGAGCAACGTCTCCACACTCCGTGGCAACAGAAAGTATTTGCCAAGTTACTCGGTCTTCAGTACAAGATCGTGTATCGTAAGGGAGTCGAGAACGCCGTCGCAGATTCCTTGTCCAGGCGTCCACATCCGGAGCTTGCAATGGCCATATCGGCCGCTTCCCCAGTTGGTTGTCGGATGTGGTTCGGGGTTATTCGTCGGATCCTCGGGGCGCGATCCTTGCTCACACAGGTGGCCATCAATCCCGAGTGCCGCCCTCCATACTCTCTCCGTCATGGCGTGATCCGTTACAAAAACCGTGAATCAAGTTGGGCTCTAATCAACCGGGTGCAACTTGGCGTGTCTTGGCCGCCTTGCATGCCAGCCCGGTTGGAGGACATTCAGGGGCTCCGGTGACATATCAGCGCATTAAGCAGTTCTTCTTTTGGCCCGGTATGAAGACTGCAGTGTGGTCGTTTGTTCAGAAGTGCCTCACTTGTGCTCAGGCTAAACCAGACCGCTCCAAAGCCCCAGGCTTACTGCAACCGCTTCCATTACCATCCACTCCTTGGGAGGTTATTACTATGGATTTTGTTGAAGGACTGCCATCTTCAGGTTCAGTAAACGCTATCCTGGTAGTGGTTGACAAATACTCCAAGTATGCGCACTTTATACCATTGCATCATCCATTCTCAGCATTCACAGTTGCTAAGCTGTTCATGGACCACATATACAAGTTGCACGGGCTGCCACTTATTATCATCTCTGATCGGGACCGAATCTTTACGAGCAACCTTTGGCGTTCTCTGTTCAAGCTGGCCGGTACAGACTTGCATCTCAGCTCTTCTTACCACCCACAGTCCGATGGACAAACGGAGAGAGTTAATCAAAGTCTGGAGACTTTCCTTCGCTGCTTTACTCAGGCATGTCCATCGCGTTGGTCCCAATAGTTATCCTTGGCTGAACATTGGTATAACACCAGTGCCCACTCTGCTCTGAGCCGATCGCCGTTCGAAGTGTTGTATGGGTTTCCACCTCGCCATTTGGGCCTTGGTTCAGTTTCAGTCCCTGAGTCGGTACCTGACCTTAGCGCCTGGCTGGAGGAACGTTCAGTAATGCAGGATCTCGTTCGACAGCATTTGGCTCGAGCACAAGTCCGTATGAAAAGACAAGCAGACAAGGGTCATTCTGATCGCCAATTCGCTGTGGGTGACAAGGTGTTTGTCAAGCTTCAACCGTATGTTCAATCGTCGATGGCTCGGCGCTCTTGCCAGAAATTGGCCTTCAAGTTCTTTGGCCCCTTTCCAGTGATAGCTCGCATTGGGTCCGTTGCTTACAAGCTGCAGCTTCCGCCCTCTGCTCAAATCCACCCGGTCTTCCATGTGTCCCAACTGAAAGGATCTCCCGGCCTTCAGCAGGTATCTGAATCCTTTCCCACTGAGTTCGCTGCCTTTCAGATTCCGGAGCGTGTGTTGCAGCGGCGTTGGTCAGCTGGGGACACGCCTGTGGAACAAGTGTTGATCAAATGGTCCCAGATGCCGTTGTCACTGGCTACTTGGGAAGCTTTGGAACCATTGCAGCAACGTTTCCCAAGAGCTCCGGCCTGGGGTCATGCCGGTGCAAAAGAGGGAGGGGATGTTAGTTCCCTGCATTCTCAAGAGGCTGTACCAGCTCAGATTATGGAACAAGTCCAGGAGGAAGCACAAGAACAGCCCAGGCGCACATCCAAGCCCAACAACCGCGTGTCTGGTCCAGAGTGGGCCGTGTAAGCATGAGACGAGAGAATGTGCGAGTCCCTGAATATAAAGGGAAGAGAGAAAGAGAGCGAGGCAGGAAATTGTAAACTGAACATTTGCCTTCAATTCCAATCCTTCCTCGTTCTGCCGTCTTCCGCTTCTCTTCCTCTTCTTCTTCCCCACGCTTACGCTAACAGCCTGCGTGTGCCTTTTGGCCCAAGCCCAACGAGTCAGTGCAACCCAAGAACACGGACCACGTACGAAGCCACCATCAATGCATGAATGTTAGGCTATGATTTGATCATCAGAAACCATTCCAAAGATCGATCATGTAGATATGGTGTCAGAAATTAATATCACTAATAAATTACAGCTCTAGCAAATGCAAACCCATTGTGCATGCAGTGGTAAGTAGCACTAGCACAACTCGCAGGCGAGCAGGATGAACAGCTAGCCAATTCATCTGTCAGGGAATGAAGAAACGGTACTCCAGTCCATCTGTCGATGTCACCTTATCCATCTCAACAACCTGAATGCGACAGGACCATTACGCCAATCAAATCCTAGCGCTCTCCACACCGCCGCCCCCTCGCCGTCCGATCCATCAATCCCGCTCCTCGCCGCCGTCGTCTTCGTCCAGCGAGCTCGACGGCCTCCGCCAGCTCAGCACGCGCCCAAGCCGCGGCAGCCTGATGACGGAGTTGGCCCGCGCCACCCCCTCCAGAGCTCTCCACACCGTCGTCCCCTCCTCCGACGCCTCGCGGTCACGGCCGCCGTTACTCGTCAGAGCCCTGCGGAAGCTGCTGGTTCCCGTGAACGGCTTCACGCCGTCTCCTCCTGTAGCCGGGACCGGGAGGAGGCCGCTCTCGTTGTTGTCAGGACCAGGAGAGGCTCGCCGGTTCAGGTACAGGCACACGACGGCGCAGTCGTCCACCATGGACGTCGGGTACTTGCGCCGCCACGCTCCGACAGCCCGGTCGATCAGCTGCCTCGCCGCCTTGGATGGGTCGCTGGCCGATGACACCAGCTTCACCACCTCCTTGTTCGACAGCACGTCCCAAATCTGCAACAGGTTTTGAATGTTGGCAGCAAAGGAAAATTCAGAACCATACCGAGATTTTTTTTTTTTTTTTTGTCTATTGTGTAAACAAATCATTATCAGCTAAAACTACTATGAGTCATGGCAATAAATATATGACAGTGATATATATGGTTTCGGTTAACAGTTTCTATTGTGGGTAATCTGAAAGAGATTTATGCTATTCTGTACCCAGATCATTTGGAATAGAACTGCATGAATGCCTTTTTTTTTCATTTATAAAGAGACTTGGAGTGAAAGTGACAGGAATCTGAAACTGCCAATCAAATAAATGTGCACATACTTTTCTTACCCCGTCAGTAGCAAGCACCAAGAACTCATCTTTATCAGACAGTTTCCTGCAGTAGACTTCAGGTGTGCAGATAAGGCCATGGTTCTTGAGGCAGAAGTCACCGAATGCCCTTGCCATGGCAAGGCCCGGAGCGTCCTGATCCGGGAGCCACATCCTGGGCACGTCTGGTTCGTCGTCCATGGCAAAGACTCTTCCCTTGCAGTTCAGAATCCTTGCAAGCTCACCTGTTGCAATTGCAAGCACACAGGAATGCAAATTCAGTCAAATGTGTATTCATGTGCATTAATAGCCGTAAGTTTTGATGCTCACTTGGAAGATCTGGCTTCAAGTCAGTGGTGAGCTGGACGGGGATCAGACGGTCCTTGCTGTCCCGGGTGCAAAGAACAGCACGTGAATCTCCCAAATTGGCAACGATCAAATGATCTCCCTGTAGATAAGAAGGACAATTGGGCAAACAGTTGATTTGTATGCTTTAGACATGCTGATTCAATTGTTAAAAATAATTTTGATTTAGCCTTTGAGGTCTAGTTTTCAGTAAATCAGTAGTAAAGTACAAGCTTGTAACAGGAGTAGCATCAGTACCTGCCTAATAGCAGTGACTGCAGTTGTGCCGCTACAAATGCAGTCAATTCCTGAATGTCGCCTCAGCTCCTCATCCACCAGCTCAAATGTCTTCACGAATGTGTTCTTCCAAGTGGACAACAGCTGGCTCTCATCGCTGGGATCATCACTGAACGAGCTGGTATCTGACTTGTCAAAGGAATCCAAATCTGTATTGCTCAAGGGATCTTCTTCACTTCTGAGCTTCAAACTATTGTTTGAATTATCTTCTTCAGGTTTGAGCTTCAAACTATTGCCTGAGTCATCTTCTTCAGGTTTGAGCTTCAAACTATAGTTCGAGTCATCTCCTTCAGTTGTGAGCTTTGAATTATTGTTCGAGGAATCTTCTTCAGGTTTAAGCTTCAAAGCATCACTTGAAGAATCCTCATCTCCAGTTTTCGGTTTCAAAGCAGAGGCTAGTTTCATGGGAAGGGTGTCACGGACATGGCGAGCGACTTCCCTACCAATAGGGCCATGTCCATCAAATACCCCGCAGAAGATGTGGCCTTTGTTGCCAGCAAAGTCCTAAGCATCTTGACGCAATTGCCACAATCAAGATCAAGCGAATCGCGTGTGTGTGAATGAGAAGAAAAAAGAAGAAAAAAATGTACTTGCATTGAAGATGCTAAAAGTAAGGTGCAAGATATGGATGTGGAAACACAGCCACACAGCTTTAAATGTTCAGGCCCAGGCAGGTTCATGTACTACAATGCAAGCTCTCAGGACACCGGTGGTGTGGGCAATAAAGATGGTGAATGTACATCATTTCAGGTTGCTAAAAAAAAAATCTGTTTTTTTCCCTTTCTACTAACATGTCAGGTTGTAAGATTTCAATTCTCAGCAGACATGGGGCTTGTTTAGTTTCATGTGAGTTTTTTGGACGGTTCCTGTAGCACTTCGTTTTTATTTGGTAAATATTGTCCAATCGTGGTCTAACTAGGTTCAAAAGATTCGTCTCGTGATTTACAACAAAACTATGTAATTATTTATTTTTTTTTTATTTATATTTAATACTTTTTATATGCAGCAACAAATTTGTGAGAGGAGAGAGATTGTAAAGTCCTGTAGCACTTCGTTTGTTTGTGGTAAATATTGTCCAATCGTGGCCCAACTAGGCTCAAAAAAGATTCGCCTCGTGATTTACAACAAAACTATGTAATTAGTTATTTTTTATTTATATTTAATACTCTTTACATGCGGGTACAAATTGATGTGATGGAGAGAGAGTGAAAAAAACTTGGAAGTTGGAGGGTAATCTAAACAAGGCCATGGTAGAATAGTAGATATAGATCCAGTAGTGCACTTTGCTCAAACTTTGTAAGGCCTTGTTCGGATGGCCCTTATAATTCCAACTTTTTCCACTCTCTCTCCATCACATCAATTTCTACCCATATATATGGACCATTAAATGTTAGTAAAAAAAATAACTAATTACACAGTTTAGTTGTAAATCACGAGACGAATCTTTTGAGCCTAGTTGGGCCACGATTGGACAATATTTACCACAAACAAACGAAGTGCTACAGGACTTTCTAATCTCTCTCCTCTCACAAATTGTTTCCCACATGTAAATAGTATTAAATATAAATAAAAAAAAATAACTAATTACATAGTTGGGTTGTAAATCACGAGACGAATCTTTTGAGCCTAGTTGGGCCACGATTGGACAATATTTACCAAATAAAAACGAAGTGCTACAGTATGGGGTTGGAATTTTTCCAACCCCATCCGAACAAGGCGTAAATAAAGTTTGCATTGCAAGTTGCAACAACACCGTGAACAGCTCTTGCATATTGGCAAAACACAAAACACACAGTATCCCAGATATTTCAGTTTTCTTAATTAATTGCTATTATCATTAGTCCTGGTTGGACAAAATCAACGGTGCAAGACTGCAAGGAGGTATATATCTAGTGCGGCGAACTAGCTACTAATCAGATCGAGGTTGCGCTGCAACCAATCCATTCCAAGGTGCAAGCAGAGGATATAGAGGGAGGGAGGGTGAGGTCATGGTCATGCACCTGGGAGACGGTCATGGCGTCCTGGTTGGCGCCCTTCCATCCCTGCTTGGTGTGCACGGAGACGCCGGCGCTGTTCCACAGGTGGTGGTGGAACACGTCGTCGTGCATCCATGGGAAGCCCAAGCCGCCCTCGTCGTCGTCCAGCTCCCCTGCTGCCGCCTTGCTGCAGCAGATCCCCATTGCTGCTGCTGCCTTTGCTTTGCTTGCTCGCGCGTGAGCTCCTCCGTCCGCCTTGCTGCAGCAGATCCCCAAGAAGGAGCAGTAGTAGAAGGAGCTGGGGTAGGTTAAGTTTATGCTCGGTTCATTGGTTGGTTCGTAGGTCTGGTGTGGGGCATTAATGGCAGGACCGCTAGCTAGCGGTAGGGTAGGGTAGGGCATGACGACGACGGAGCATTCTATACAGGGATCCGTCACCCGTTCTACTTCTATAGGACGGAACGGACGGGCAAACATACTGATGGGAGAGTTGCAGCTGGACAAGGAGAAGGAAAAGGGCTCGAGCCTCTAGCAATGCAGCTGCAGGAAGAAGCTGCGCTCTGTTGTCTGCCCTGGGCGCAACGGCGAGCTATGGCGGACGAGCGACGCAACCCGGTGGCAACAGCAGACGGAGATGGAGATGCCATGCATTTACTCATCAAGGCAAGGGACAAGGAGTGAAAGGGATCACGGACTGGCGGGAGCATCGGGCAGCTAAGCTGGTACCCGTGGTTGGCAACGGCAATGGCAACTGCTGCTGCCTGTCCGGCGCCAACCTGCCGTTGCCAACGAGTGATGCCCGCGCCGCGCCGCCCCGCCGTCCATGTCTCAAGCCTCGCGTCTCACTCCTGCCAGTGCCAGCGGCTTCCTCTTCTTCAATGCTACTGTACTAGCTAATGGCCGCCTCTGTCCATTGCAACGCTAGCTGCCACCCTCTCCTTAATTCCTGTCTCATGCACCCTACCTTCTAGTTCAGGCATTCTCTGTGATTTACTTGCTTTTATTTAATGAGTTCCATGGTCCTGTCCAACACTGACTCACATCGAACTTGACCAAACTCCAGCATCAATCATTATGCGTTTCCGTCTACTTCTCGCCGCGTCGTCTGTTTGAGAGAGGATACGATACAATACGATACGACCAAACAGATCCTGTATTTGCGTAGTATATGTATGCGGCCGGCAAGCCACTACATTCATTCAGAGGCGCTATGTACAAAGCAGATAGATCTCCAGAGTATCTTTCATTCTGTTCATTCCAAACTGGACAGGTAGATGCAATGCAAGCCATATCATTCCAGCTAATCACAAAAGATAAATGCAACAGCCAACAACACACACAGGCATTGCAACGCATATCTGTCACACTAAATTTCTAAGACCATTTTCTTATCAACCAAAACCATCTCTCTTCCATATCAATATTTTTTTTCCCTCATTTTACATGCTAATATCCTATACAGCAACTTCCTAGCTCTGCCTGTGCTCCACAGAAACGTAATGTACTCCCAGCCAGGCGTGTTCACCTAGCTCACCGAACAAATGTGGGACTGGGACTGGGATCTGATCTACCCATCTAGTATACAACATCAATCTAGTATACAGCATCAAGATCTATACTTCTGCTCAAAGTCGATATCGACATAGTACCCCCACCAATTACAGTACAAAATTTTTTGAGCCTGATCTTCAGGCTTCACTTCTGGATCCAGTCACAAGATGCATGCCCCGGTTGGTTCCCACAATAGCTAACTTGAGGTCTTCTCATCGTACAAGCACATCTTGTGACTGTTGCTTCCATACATCACAAGGTTCCACCTCAACCTGCACAAGGCCACACCTGTTATTAGACACTTTTTGCAGGTTTGTAGTTCTACTAGTAAGAACAAATCCACTGAACAGATATAAGACAACTGTGCTCTTAAGCCATTTTTTTAACAATATCCATATGCAAATCATGAGTTGTGTTTTGATTTTTGAAGCATAGACAAAATATTGAAAGTAAAAAAAAAAAACATTGCATTTAGATCTGGCAGCACAACCATAGCTTTATAAAACCACAACTTTTCTGAAGCAAATACTAATATGTGTGTTTTCAAGTAGCATATCAGCCAAGAAACCTACACGAGTTGCACAACACAAGGATTTAATGCTGAGTAAAGCAACCAGGGGAGCAGTATAATACCTTAAATGGTTTATCGATCCAATGGAAAACACAGCCGCGTGCCTCGACATTTTTAATCATATGAGGAGGCATCATGGATTTGAATGCTTCATGAAGCTTCACTTTCTTCAAACAACCACAAACCATAAGAGTAGCTGTCAAGCCATTAGGCGTTATACCCGCTAAATGGATGATGGTCATGTTCTGCAAGCCAGATATGCTAGAAAGGGAAAGAAGCCCGATATCGGTGACTGAACAGTACGACATGTTTATCTGTGATGAGATGTAAATGGTATTAGCACAATTGCAGAATATACATGGTACAATCAGATTCCAGTTACAGTTACGGTAGAAAAGGATAATACCTGACGGAGGCTATGAGAGAACTGGGAAAGGTAAAGCATTGCAACATCATTGATCTCAAAGCATTTCTTAATATCAAGCTTGGAAAGTAGCCTGCACCCCATCGCTATTTCTGAGAGCCCAATGGATGAAACCCTGGGGCAGCCACGAATCTCCAGAGTACTCAGCTTTGCACATTTTGAGAGTGAAATCAGTGAGCGGTCTGTTATTTCTGTACAGTAGGATAGATTGATAGACTCTAGCATCGGACAACCCTGCGCAATCTGAATAATTCCATCATCACTAAGGCCTCCACACCTGAAACAGAAAATACAAGTTAGTCCAGTGACAAACAACCAAACAAAGAAAACCACAAGGCATGTCAAGTAATGACCTGTACAGATCGATGTCGCGGAGTTTTGGGCAACACCTTCCAATGTGAGTAAGACCTTCATCACTTATCTTCAAGCAAATGCCAATTTTTAGACTCGAAAGTTCGCTGCATCTTGCAAGAGCTTTCAATCCTGCACAGAAAATATTTAAAGTCAACTTTATGTCCATTGGGCAAAGAATATTTCAGTAGCCAGTTCAGTAAGCACCTTCATCATCCAAATCACTGTCAGTAAGGTCCAGCTCTTCCAAGTGAGAACAGTGCTTCCCAATCAGTTGGAGTGCTCCACTGGAAACACGGCTACAGGACTCCATCCTCAGAGAGATGAGGGAAGTGCATGAACTAGTTATGGCCGCTAGTGAAACATCAGTGATATTGCGGCAACAAGTAATGTCCAGTTTCAGCAGGTTCTTTAGTCTTGACACAGCAAAAGAGAGTTCTGTATCCGTCACTCCGGAGCACTTGCTCAAGCTTAACTCCCTTAAAGAAACACAAGAGGTTCCAATAGCTTTTAGTCCATCAGCCATGAATTTGCAGCCTTCCAGCTTCAGAGTCTGCAGTTTAGGAATCTTCTGGAAGCTTCTCACCATAGAAGGGGTAACCTGATGCATGAAGGATGTAAATTAAGCTGCAAGGGCTCAAGTTATGCCCAAGTGATACAATAATACAACTAGATGATTAGCTACTTACAGGACAGCAGTATGAAAGATCCAGTCCCAATAGATTGGGTACCGACTTCAGTATGGATGAAACTCCCACATCAGTGATATTCTGACACTGAGACATATCAAGCACCTGCATTGGTGTAAGCATCACGAGTTCAGTAATAAGCAGAGCCTTGCGCTACTATGAAACACTATTTTTGTGAATTAGAAAAAATACATATTTAAGTACAGGTGACTAGTTCAGACAAGGCATCTACAGAGTTCAGAACCTATCAGTGTATGATCAAACAGAAAATACTACCATAGCGTTTCAAATGAAGGTGATGTATGATTGCTGGTAACAAGTAAGTCAGCAAACATGGCAAATTACCATGAGTACCTCACCTGTAGTGATTTGCTGCATTCTTTCTCAAGACTACCAAGAGCATCATCATCAATTCCAATACACCCCACCAGTGTCAACTCTTGAAGGTTGGGTAGCTTCATGATGGCAGAAAAGCTATCCTTTGTGATCTGCAACAAAAGATACGTTTCGATTTTATTATTACTCCAACATGATATGATAAGTGGGTCGGTAGGCACTAGGCACAAAGCTGCAAGAGAAACTAGAGTTGGCTACTAGGACTTCTCTGCTGATCCATTGTTGCAAAGATGATTTGCCATGTTTATAGATAAGAACGTCTGCAGATCAAGAATACTATACTACCCATAAGTCCCTATACAACTGAAGTGGTCCAATGCCACTTTGATGTTCTAGTAACTGATGAAGGTAGCAGATCTAGCAAAGGCGGTAACTGAAGCCCATTTTGCTCCGGTGAATTAAAGAGGGAACCTTATGTGCCTTGAAATCAAAACAAGAAACATACTAAAAGGAAACCAAGACGAGAGAATCATGCGTCGCTTTTGTTCCAAGAAACGAACAGAGAAACCAAGAACTCACCATGGTATAGGAGAGATCGAGGCTGGTGAGCTTCCTGCACTTGAGTGCGAGGAGCTGTATCCCCAGATCCGTGATCCCAAGGCACCACTTGAGCGAGAGCTCCCTGAGCTCGGCGCACCCGACGGCGACGCACCCGAGCCCCATGTCGGTGAGCGGCTTCCACCTCGCCAGCGAGAGCCTCCGGAGTCCCCTCGCCCGCGCGACCTCGGCGGCCGCGGCGTCGCCGAGGTCGACGCCATTGGAGAGGTCGAGGTCGGCGAGGCCCGGGCACCACGCGGCGAGCGCGGCCACGGCCGCGGCGCCGAACCCACGGGAGCGGGAGAGGTCGACGGCGCGGATGGCGGCGGAGGAGGAGGGAGACGAGGGCGGCGTCGGGGACGCGCGCGCAGAGGGAGAGGTCGAGGCGGGTGGCGCACGGGTACCGCGCCAGCGCGGCGGGAAGCAGGTCGGCGCGGAGCGGGCGCAGCGTCCGGCGGTGCCGCGACTCCGCGGCGTGGCAGGCGCGGGAAGCCAGCGCGAAGGACTTGAGCGCCCGCGGGTCGGACTCGGCCACGCGGTCCAGCACCAGGAAGAGCAGCTCGTCCGCCAGCGAGTCGAGCGGCGGCGCGTCGGCTGGGGCGGGGAGAGGGCGAGTGCGAGGCGGCAGCGCTTGGGGTGCCGGTGGGCTGCCGCCGCGGCCATGGGGAGCGAGGGAGGGAGGGGGGGGCTGGTCTTGGCGGCTTCTTGCCCCGGCGGTCGGCAGTCGGCGGCGGCGGCGGTGATGGTCTCGGTGGCTTCTTGATCCGGCGGTGGTTGCTGGGAGGGAAATGGGGCGGCCGGCGACGCATGAGATGGGCAACAAGAATAACTAACGAGACGAGGTCAGCGGAGATGACGAGAGTGCCCCTGGAGCGTGTCGTACTGGGGAACACGCGTCCTGCGCCTGTCTTTCCGTATTTGCCCCTACGCTCCAGCTGAGGAGAGTCGCCGTCAGGGGTAGGACGGTAAACTTGACGGCCGTATGGAATCCGATTGGACGGAAGGTACGGTACGGCGGGTGTACTCGGCGGGGGCAGAATGGGGAAAGAAAAGAGTTGGGAAGTGATCCAGGTGGGGAGGGGGCGATGCGGGGGAGGGGAGGACACCAAAGGACGGCGTTTCGTACAGCCTCGTGGTGCGGATGGGTACGAAACGTCAGAGCCAAGCGTACCGGAGGCATTGCCTACCCGTGACGCTGACGTGTGGACCCAAAATCCCTGGGGACGGCGGCTTTGCTTTCCCGTCCCGTTCCGTTCCGTTCCGTGGTGGGTGTGTCTGTGTTACTGACTGTGTCAGCGACAACGCACTCCCTTGCGTCGGCTTGTGTGGGCCCGGCTGCGCACATACTAGTAGAGTAGACTATTTTTTATGCAATTGTACGAAATACCATTAGCACCCACGCCACGGTTATTTAAGCACAGGTACAGTTGCAGATAATAGCCATATCACTTTGAAGTTTGAACCGTTCTCACAAAAAGAAACGCCACCAAGAGAGAAAAATAATTCGAGTGGTATATATAGTTTGTTTTAAATTCCAGTAAAAATAAGTTTTACTGAATTGTCTAAAGTAAATTCTAAAGCGATGTGTTGCCCTTGATTTTGAATAATAAAAGTTGTTTAATTATATACTGAACTCTGAGGAACAAAAAATATCAGCATATAAATATCAACGTGTAGATAGACAGCCGTATATATACCAGCATGCATGTTCATTATTAGGACAATGATGTCGACATATGAAGAGAATCTTAGGTACTTGTCAATTGGGGACCTAACTAGACATGATTCCACTTCCATAAAGATGGAGATGGCCTATGTGACCTCCGGGCCATTCCATCGGGCTGAGAATCTACCAAAAAAAATGTTTTCTCATGCACATACCTAATTACCTAAGCCATATCGACTTATCCTTCTTTTCACCTTATCAATTTAGATTATGTCTATTTCATTCTTTTTCATATTATAAAGATATTATCAGGAACTAAAAGAATGATAGGGAGATGTATGGTATATATATAACCTAACACAAGTATTGATAATCATGAAAAGATGGCAAGGAAGAAAAAAAAAAAATACAAACTATTTTTCTACTCCCTCAGTTCGAATTGTTAGTCGTTTAGTTATTTCAACTCATGTAGTTTATTTTTTGTTAGATAGCTAGATAACATTATGTTTAGATAAAGATAGTAAAGATTATGAATGTATAAAAGTCAAGAACTCGATGATTAATAACTTGGAATTGAGGAAATATTCAAGTGTTGGGGTCATTGATTCAGAACCGCAAGCAAATAAATCTAGAAGTAACTATTTCAGAACCATAAATAAATAACATAGTAGAATTAAAAAAAAAAGTAGCTATCTAGATGACGTTAGCATGATGTCTCTATCTTTTGTTTACAACTCTCATCTAGACATGACTATAGCATCTATTCGTATACAGACATACAAAGACATCAACCACACTCATCGCACGCCCTTACTCATAGCCCTTGTTTAGATCGTAAGAAAGTTGCATTCGATGAATAGTAGCATTTTCGTTTGTATTTGACAAATATTGTCCAATCGTGGCCCAACTAGGCTTAAAAGATTCGTCACGTAATTTACAACTAAACCGTATAATTAGTTATTTTTTTTACTAGCATTTACTGCTCTATACATGCGAGTATAAATTGATGTGATGGGAAAGTTGCATGAAAGTTGTAACTTTCATGCAACTTGCAAGGAAGAGAACAAGGCCATAGTACATTTACATGAACCAAACTTACATTTACATAGACGATAGATATGTTACTATCCTTTATGACTCCACGCGTAGAAGCGGAACCAGGAGGTTCGGACGCTGGTGGGCAGAGCCGTACCTAAAAAGGACGAAGGGACGCACGGTGGACCTGGACCAGTTCCGTTCCACCAACCAAAGCTAGTTGTGTCCTGTCCAGTACTCACCTCACCCTGATAAGCACTCCACTGATCTAAACAAAATTGCCATCCATATTCCTGAGAAGGGAAGGCAACAAGGCCTCCTAGCCTAGGTCGTCGTATCTTGCTGGGAAGGCTGTACCTGGTGCACCGTGCACGTCTGCACGAGCATCAGCTCACTCATCATATCATATATAGTCTGTGACCCGTGTGCGGTGTGCCTATCAGATAGCAGCACCTGCTTTCCTTTACAGCTAAATTGCCTCCTTTTCTGTTGAGTAATCTTTTAGGGCCCGTTTAGTCTAGTATTTAGTAGTATAGCCCTGCTTCATGGTTACATTAGGTTTCTTTTTGCTTCGACTACATGAGTAACTGTACTAATGGAGCTTAATTTATTTTAATAAAATATATCAGTGGAACAGCTTTTCATGGTAAATAAAAAAATGATATGTCAATAGTACGTTTCTTTTTATTTTATTTCTCCCTTTATTTATTTTCGGTTATCTCATCCTGTCTCCCTTGTCCTCGTCCTCGTCCTCCATCACATCGCTTTATTTTTTTGAACTACTCCCTCGGTCCCAGAATAAAAGACGTTCTAGCATGTGAAATAAGTACCAGAAAGGAAGACGTTTAGGATGCTCCGTCCGTCAGTGCATGCGCAGGAGGCTAGCCGGTCGAGCTGCAGGCTTTGCCTCCTCCACCCCGCACTCTACAAGTCCCATTGTAGCGGGCTTTGGCCATATCTTTGCACACACATGGGGGACAGCTAATAGCAGTAGGGGTAACCAGGGTCTTTTGTTTACTTCCTTGGTAATCTCACCAGCTCCTACAACGACTACTAGGGACGGAGGGAGTATCATCGAAGGAAGAAATCACATCTCTCTTGTCTTCTCATGTCTCCCTTTGGTCCACCCCTTCCACCATTGCCCTCTTTCCTCCGCCTTCTCCCGCGGTGAGCCACCTCCTCCCGCTTCTCCTCCTCCGCGTGCAGCCTCCTCGCTCCAGCGTGCCACATCTGCCCCTTCCCGTGTTTAAGCCACCTTTACCCTTCCCTCTGCAATCCCTCTACACCACCGTCTCCAGCATTAACATGTCTTGGGAGCAAATCGGGCCGGTTCACAACCTGGTGCTAGATCAGCGAAAGCTCATAGATGAAGCAATATTTTTTCTGGCACTCTTACTCCATGCTTCTCTCATCAAGTCATCAGGATTCCCATAGCTTCACCAACCTCTGTTTCTTTGCCTCACCTTCTAGCAATTGTATGTTTAGTTATATAATCCTTTTTTTAGTGCAACAAGTTAAAATAGGTTGTATTTAAATTTTTCTTCAGCCACAAAAAAAAACATATTTTTAAAAAAAAAACTACATGTGTATTTATATGATTTTAAAGAAAAAAATATATACCTTCTAGTGAATCAAGATCGAACCTAACAATCAAAAACTATCTCACAAAGCAAGTGATTATGTTTCATCATCCGAAACACATTTGTTGAGGGAATCTAGATCCGAAACGTTTGTAGAAGAATATGGATCCCTAACAAATGCACCCTTAGTGATGCGTCACTGATCTTTTCTAATAAGCTATTCAGACGTAGTGATGTATTGTCAAGTGATTCTTATCTGGACATCAAGGTCCGTAACACTAATGTTTATTTCGATTTACTCCCATGGATTGCTAAGCTGGGGAGCTAAGCATTCACATGATCCTTTTTGTAGCTAAGCACTAACATGAATTATTTTGTAGCTAACCGTTGACAAATTCCTGCTTATAATCCAATAAACTAATGCTCCCTCAGGCCTCAGCTTCAGATTCAAGGTTTTCTCAAGCTACAGATACGCAACCTGACACACACAAAAAAAACACAGATTGCTTAGCCACCGGAGCTCTGTCAAACTGAGTATGTATATCCAATTCCTTCCGTACGTCTTTAGTTTGACTTTGACTTGTTGGCATGCCAAAAACAATGTGGAGATGAGATGACACGATGGCCTTCATTGACTTGGAATTTTTAGATGAATCAAATGCTGGTGCCGTACGAACGTGCTACGGAAGGCCAGATAGGCTCAATGGTAGGTAAGCTGCCTTATCAGATATTGACGATGGCGAACAAAGGCAACTTCACTTCTTCTCCAAGGTCTGTGTTGTCGTCATGGCCATCCACATCAGCTAAGTAGCAGTCGAGAACGGACAGTCACCCCGACCAATGAGCTGAATCCATCGATCGATTTCAACGAGACAAGAGAGAGTCGTATTAATCCTTCCTCGGGGAGGCGTCTTCTCGTCTCGTCGGCTCGTCGTCGTGCATGGGCATCCCGGGGAGGCTCCGACCGCACCGGCACCAGTCTGGTGTACTCGCTGTCCGGCACCGCAACACCCAGACCGTCCCTGTCCTTTTGTCTCCTTGCTTATACGTATTTTCCATTTATCTTTCTCTCCTTTCTCGTCACAGGTGAATGAACTAGAACATCTCTAATAATTCATCAATAATTTATCTCCAATAGAGTGGTACTAGAGTCACCAGTACCACCTTTTGAGATTATAGAAGAAGCATCACCGACAATTTCTCTGAATATATGGGACCCATCAGATCGTAAATGTTTCCTTTCTTCTCTCTACCATCATCCCCCATGGGACATATCGAGCAGGTGCCCAACAATAGTTCCTCTTCCCGTCCCCTTTGTACTCGGCCATGGCACCCGTCCTCTACTCTCCACTGGCGCCCTCGCCACCAACCACCTCCACCAAGCTCGAGCGGATGCAAGCTCAGATCCAATTCTGCCATGGCCGCCACCACCAGAAAGCTCCTCCTCATATCCTGGCCATGGAGTCCCAGTCCACCTACCTAATATCGCCAGTGACAATGACGATGACAAGCATGACTCTATACCTCGTCGTGCGAGTATGAAAAGGTAGGTAGGCCTAGATCACTGGAAGATGGAGATATCGTCGCAGAGAGGCTGGCATGCTTGGCGGTGCTCTCGCCATGACCATTGAGCTCTACAAAGCAGATATGCACTGCTCCAAACCCCTAGGGTGGCAGTGGTTGCGAGCAGTTTGAAGGATGATGGCCATGGTGGTCTGGTATAGGCAGTGAGGAGGGAAGAAGTGATAGTATTATGGGGCCAATGCTATTGGGAGAGATGCAACTCCCCATTTATTTGAGGAAAGATGAAGAGTTTTTTGTTGGTCACCATTAAAAGGGAAAGTTATTGAGAATTGTTGGAGCAAGTGAAAAGAGCCATCTCCCCTATTATGATAGGTTTATGAGGATGAGGGATGCTATTAGGAGCAACTTGAGATGCTCTTACTTACGTTTCTACTAAAAAAAGGCTCTTTTGTGCTCCTCCCAAATATCACTGACCTATACTTAGGGTCATTTTGGTGGAAAATTAAGGTCAGATAGGATATATATCTTTCCCCAATTCTAGAGATAGGATGGTTCTATCTTCATGTCTGATTTGAGAGATGAAATGGTTCTTTTCCCCCAAATTTGGTACGAGGGATGATGATGGCATGCTTGATATTCCCTATTTCCCATAACTAGTTTGGTTGTGTTTCTCCAACAAATCTAGGAAGAAAAAAAAAAAAAGTCGCTATACCCCAAGCTTGTCCAAGTCAATGCAAAGATAGACTTATTCGGTTGTCTGCGTACTAGCTAAGCCTATACTAGGTAATTCTTGTTTGATTGGTTGGTTTGCTTGATATTCTTGTTTGATTGGTTGGTTTGCTTGATATTGTTATTTCTTCTTTGCCACCATAATGCAAAATGTCACTCCCACAATCCCACTTGTGCCACACACGCATGCACCAAACGCTGTGTAGTTTCTCACGACACAGGAGTTCACCCCCGCCGCTGCAAGTCATCTCTCGCAGCTCTTCATTGCATGAACTTGCCATCATCCTGAGCCACCAGCTCGCACCTATTGCCATTGCGGTGGTAGGTCAAGGCGAGGTGGGGTAGTGGCAAGAGGTCCTAGTGTTGGGTGGTCGAAGGAGGGCGAACAACGAGGAGAGCAGGCTCCGAGGGCAAGGTCAGGACCCTACATTTTGTTGTCGGCCACCACCCTCGCTGCTCCTTCTGTCCTTGTCATCTTGCGTGTCATGGTGCTAGTAGGGTAACATTCAGTTCTTTCGACCCTGAGTCCCTCCGGTGGTTTCCGCCCTCCTTGCTCCCAACCTAGCTTCAATGGACGATGGTGGTGAACTAAAGCAAGGTGAGTAGAGACACATCCCACTAGGCCACCAATTCGTTAGAAAGCATGGCCGTGCTAAAACAAATCTCCTTTGTGTTTCCGTGGAACCTAGCTATCTGCCCCTTGCATTACCTAAGTCAGTCTATAGATGACCTTAGTAGCCAACTAAACATGGCTCAGGTGCATTAGCCAACTAAACATTTGTAATAACACTACTTAATCTTGATTGTTGGAGCTGAAACTTCAGAAATTTGGATCTTGCATTTTACTATAAAAATAAAAATTATATTTTACAACAAAAATTATTTACACTTTGGAACTTTGTCCTTTTAAGCACGGTCAATAAGATGAAACCTGGTTGCATATGTGACCTTCTCGCTCAGAAGAGTCCTTAGATTCTTAGATACAATACATACCAACCCAATGTCTTTCAACATCTTGACCAATATATTAAGTGCACAGAATGTTTTTTTTAAGAGAACTAACTCTTTTGTTCTAGTCAGAGATTTGTTTTTCCTATTCGGCACACAGGAGCATATCTCGATAGAAGTTCACAAACTTCATCTCAATGTTCAATTGACCAAAATAATCTAAAAATATAGATACAAGAATCTGCTTTTTTTGATATTGTCATCTTTCACCTACATAACAGAGCATCACCAATGAAATTTTCATATAGTCCATCCTTCATATTTTTCAATGTCTTATCATTTGTTACAGGCAAAGTTTTCAACTCATTAATAACATAACCTACATTAACAAGATAATAATTTTGCTAGAAAAGAAAGTTTTTTAATACTACCAAAATATTTTTCAAATAGATCAAGTTGACACTCAGACTTTTCAAATAAAAGATCTCCTATTTTTTTTGGCATATGTAAAAATATTTCAACATGAGATCACAAGAGCATATTTTTCATTTTATAGTTGATGCAAAACTAGAAAAATCCCTTGTAAAATGAGATTTTCTAAAAATTTAAAAATCTTTTAGTAGCTTGCTAGTGTGTTTTTTTATATCACATTCAATGAGATATAATTTGTAGTCATCTCTTGAACTTGCTTCTCAATATTATAGCATCATTATTAATGATTTAAGCAAATAATAGCATAAATATTTTCTGTAGTTCTACCAAAACAACATTTCAGCATGACCTAAAATTGCAATAAACATGCATATGGTGGAGCAACAGGTATTAGTTTATGTGCATGCAAGGAAGAATGTAGCAAATTGACATGAATTTCTACAAAAGATACTATTGAAACTAGGGTTCTGAATAGACTAAGAGAGAGACTAGAGAAAAGAGACTCAAGTGCTAGTGAGAGGACACATTAGGTTTTTGAGATAACCAAATGACTAGGGAAGAGGTGAGAATCCATTGCCCTCATGTCCTTGTGCACTACATATATATAGGCAATGGATGTTTACAAGTGGCCTTTGGGTGGGGTGGGCTTTACATGTCACTAGACTAGCATTAGTTAGGCCTCTTCTAGGGGATATAGGATTCAACACCCATATTGCGCATTATTATGCTATGGGCTGGTTCAAATCTTACATCACCACTACATGCACAATACTCACACCAATTCCTAAGGTCAGTCTCATTAGAGCAAGCCCAATAAAACTTGGCTATAAAGCTAAGCCAAGTCATCCATAGACAAAATTAGAGCCTAACCCATACAACAATTAGTCTCTTTTCTTAGTCTTAATATTTTTTTTTTCAATATACAAAGATAGGAAGAGAAGAGTTAAACACTACATGCAGGAAAAACATCTTGCATGCGTGAGGAGCTGATCAACAAACCAGCACCAAGCATTGCTAACTTTCTCTCTCCTCTTTTGCATGTATGTGGCAGACATAGCAACTGAATTGGCTCCTCCCTTATATTAGTAGATTTCATTTCACTATTTCCAATACTATCAGGTCAACTTGTAGACTTGGATTAAGAAATGAAACTAACTCTCGCTAAGAAATTCATTTTACTGTTTTTTCAAGACAAGTTACAACAATTAATGTATGCATGCTGTTATGATCCAATATGCCAAGTAAATTATGTAGCTATTTGAAATTATATATAAATTGTGCATAGTCCATTTCATGACTACAATATATCTCATGCCCACAAATAGACATTGTCAGCCAAACTCTATTAATTAATCTAATATTCATGAGTACAAACAAATATATTAAAATGATTACATATATAGTAATATCATGACCCAATGGTCGTTTCAACTTAAACTTATAAAAGAAAAAAAACCTATGGAAACTTTGAATCTAACCGACATCTCATTTGGACCATGACATGAGCTCTTGCTCACTTTGTAAACCATTTGGATCATGAGTATTTGTTGATCTGGACACCAAACCTCATCCTTTGATCTTCTTCTAGCATTGGGCAATTAACCACACTATCCTAATGGAACTCACCCGATCTCACCTGTCAAGCAAATGATCTTTGCAATATCCTCCTAGTCAAATTAAGTCAACTTAGGTCACCCCTAGTAAACCGATCCTTCGATCCAAGTCAAATCTAGAAGTTATCATTCGGAAGGTGATATCTAAGCCTCAACTACTTCCTACAATCCTTACAAGTTGTATTAGAACTCCAATCTATATCTTCTTATGTAAATCTAGAAATTCTCAAAATTCTTGTCTTGTTTGACTGTCTGGTGATCGCTTGGATTGTCCGCCAGATACAACTGAATTCTTTTAGATGAGCCTCCTTCCCCATGACCCCACCTATCAGCACAAAGGAGGTGACCCAACCACTAGACTCCACTATCTCCACTCCATCGTCACATTCTCATCCCCCCCCTCTCTCTCTTCAAGGTGAAGCAAGCAAGAACTAGAGAGACAAAGAAAAGCAAGACTACAAGAGAAAGAAAAGAAAAGGAATAAGAGAATAAACGATCTAAGCTAAGGCCAAGAATCCCCAGCTAAAGAAGAAGATAAAGAGCATCATCTCCATCTCCATCTTTTGAGTGAGCTCAAGAAACATCACTTTTCTTCCTAAATGCAAATCCCAACCCTAACTCTTGACAGCCGACCGCTCTACCACTGAGCTACTGAGGAACAAGGGGAGGAAGACTAGTTATGTAGGCTGTTGCCGTTCCAGAGATGTATCTTTACTTTATCGGTTGCTCGACCTCAACTTGCATGTGCCTGCAGAATGTAGATGAAGCTTGCTAGCTCACAATCTACGTCAAGTGTAAGCTGTATTCTTCTCTCACTCGGTCATCTTATGGATTTCTCAAATTTTGCTCTAATTGGAAATATATGTTTCATGCAAGGCTCAAATTCCTCTCAGTCCATCTCCCTCACTTGGAAAAAAGAAGAAGCAAGGCACAAGCTTTGCCTTGGTGATGTAAGGGTCACCAAGACGTACACCAAAGTTTTTTTTTTTTTTGAACTCAAGACGTACACCAAAGTTAATTAAGTTGCTAACGTTCAATTTCATGAACCATCCCTCTTTATTCAAGTTTTGCTCAAATCTTGATCATTAGTTTCACCCTCCATATGGAAGACCAAAATCAAAATGACGGTGATGTAACACCTTGGCAGATTCTAGACACTAACTTGTGTCGATGATTCACGTTAACTCTGGTGGAGTTTTGATGGCACATACTAAGTTACCTTAAAGATTTCTCCTGACGTTTCCTCGATGTGAAGTCATTGACGATGGTATTAATATCAATGTCATGCATCCATTCCGTTATGCAACATAATTTATTTAACTTTCAAATTAAATAAATTTTCTATACGGATATATTTGTACCCTGCCTTCAAGCAAGCAAACAGGAGCAAGGAGTAATAAGAAATCAAATTATGCTTCTGTCCTGAGCACTCCTGTTTCCTACCGTACGATGTACTGTCCTGCAGCTAGTCAAATTATTTATAGCCAATCTAATAATCAATCTATTCAAATTCAATTCCAGAGTAGGTTAGAATGGGATTATCCGTCAAATTATTTATAGCCAATCTAATAATCAATCTATTCAAATTCAATTCCAGAGTAGGTTAGAATGGGATTATCCGTGGATATAGAATGCCGGATACGCACCGAGTAGTTCATACGGAGTAGGCAGGCTGCCCGGGCCCGGCCGCTGCCGACGACGGTTGATCGCGTTTCGCGTCGCTGTCGTCTCCTCGAGCGAGTCTCGACGTCGCCCAGTGCCCACCGACGAGGACGATCGACGTTTCGGCTTCAGGCTCGAGGACTCAGTTCGGTAATCGAGAGATGAGGAGTCGTGACTACTCGCGAGGGTTCCATCGTCCATCAACCAAACTCTTCAGCACTTCATTCGCTGTTGGGCTGTTGGGCCCCAGGGCGGATGCCCGGTCTGCACGCCCTCAGGGCCGGCCCTAAGCTTGCACTTGAGCATTCGTGAAATAAGATTGAAATCTACCAGGTACATTCAGAAATTTAAGAGCACCTCTATAAGAAATTTTCTTAAACTCGCTCTCTACATTATTTTTTGAGAGTTATTATTTAAATAAAAATCTTTCTCTATATCTTTTTACCCTCCAACATAATTTCTATGTCTGCTGATAGAGAGCCTATCCCTATTCTAGCTATGAAAGGGCTAGCAAGAAATCCAAGATAGAGGTGGTAATATTTATACAAATGGTAAAATTTAAATAGATATGTACCTAAGTCACTGTCATTTTCCATTAACTTTTGCTAGCTAATTTCTTTTCTCCGTTATAATGCATGAGTATATTTGCTAGTTTGTGCTAGTTTGCAAAGTGTTTTGTTCTTTTTAACAACACACAATTGTACAAATCAATATACTACATTATTTTGCATCTACATTTTCTCTCCGTACTAGTTTGTGCTTGTTGTTCTTCATTGCAGTCTGATCTAAGGAAGTCTATCACTGCCGCATATACATTTTTTCTTCGGTTTTCAAGAGCTCTCTGTTCGTCTGCGAATAGGCTGAAACGACAGCATTGACCGCTATTGTCTAGCATTATCTGATACATACCAAAAATAATTAATAACATCAAATAATTTTCAATTGCCAGAGCTCTTGTTCACATGAAAGGCTGCTAAAGAATATAAATATATATAAAGGTTTCTTGACTAAACAAATTTGAGTTATCTAGACAAGCTAGACGACAAAGAGTACCCACAAGATAATGGTAATATAAGTGCTGGCTTGGAAAGAAAGGATGATTAGCCCTGCGTCGCTCCTCCTTTTGGGTGGGCGGAACCAAAAAAAACCCTAGCTCCAACGATATGATCCTTCACCACTTCCCCAGCCCGGCCGTATCCCGACGTGGTTCCCACACCGGAAACATTTTCGGCTGCTAGGGTGGCGGCAACAGGTCCAATGACTCAAATCGTCCGACATGTGGTGAGTTCGCCTAAATATAGATGGTTGATGATTTCTTCTATATATTTTGCTACACATCTTTCTATGCAAAATAGAAAATTCTCTTTAATTTATTTGGAACCCTATAATACTTTGTTTAAGGCGTCCCTACCAAGAGCTCCTAGAGCCGTTGGTTTTGCACTCTCCTTAGCACCTCGCGCATCCACGCGCTATTTTTGGAGATTTTCCCCGAGCAAGGTAACAAAAACTCTCTTGTCTACCCTACGTTCACGTTCACGAAGCTACATTGCCACTTTGAATAGGTGGGGCAGGAATTGAAGTGCACATACCTAAAACTGTCTGAGCACCATGGATCAAGTTTTTTTCTAATCTGTCCCTATGGATGGAACGCAAACCCGCTTCCAAAATAGGCCAATAGATAAGTTCTAGAGATTTCGATCAAAGTTGGAGTATGAAAGTTCTTATTGGGTGTTGAAGTTGCAAACCCAAAACTTAAAATGCATTGAATAATTTTTTCCTCAAGACTAATAGGAGAAGGTGCCCTTGTTAGTTTTTTTTACTGGTTCAGGCTTAATTTTGTTATATTTTCCTATAAAGTGTTGGAAACGCATGACTGTTTCAAACAGACCTATCGATTCAAGGGTATTGCATAGCCGAGTGACTGAAAGAATCATACATAAATATAACAATGAAGCGAATTTTACAAATTAATAAAGATGGCAACCGTCGAGCAGTTAGTGAAAGGCATGGGAAATGACATCTTAGTTGGGAGGACATATACATAACATACCTTGTGTTCAATGTGATCGAACTGCATCATGTTCTCCTTGCACCACTGTGCCAATTCAGAGCAGAAGTAATAAATATATAGTAGTTCAAGGTTAGTGAGTATGCTCTTTGGCAAAGACTTGATGCCCCTGCAGTCAGAGATGACAAGTTCCTGAAGATACCCTGCTGGCCATTCTGGAAGCGCTGCAATTCTGGGACATCCTTTCAAAGACAGCAGCTGGAGGGAGCTGAGGTGTTGCAAATTCCTCAACTCTGTACACCTTGTGATGACCAACTCTTGTAGAGTGACGAGGCTACCCAACCATTTTGGGATTTCATCAAAAGCAATGTCTTCTAGCCACAATGATTTGATCGATGAGAGTCTTGGGATGATCTTTGGTGAGAGGCATGTCATATCAGTGCAGCGTATGATTCTCAACTGAGTGATGGCGTAGACCTCGGCGACAGTAGAGGGTGCAAAAGCCGCAACGCGGATGGCAGTTCCTAGCCCATGTTCATCTCTCATTGATGATAACACAGCAAGAGCAGAGGAGGAGGAGAAAGCAGCGAGGATGGCAGTTCCTAGCCCATGTCTATCACTCATTGATGATAACACGTGGTCGCTGTTTTCTATTTCCCATATCATAGCTCTAGGTGGGCATGGCTTCAGTCTCAACTTCAAGCAGTCATAGATTGACAGGTCCTCAAGTCTGGGGAACATGAATTTCTTTTCTTTTGAAGAAAACTTGAATTTCTTCACACCATCCTTGCGGCACAAGTACATGGTGTTCCACTCTTCTAGGTTTTCCATACGGCGGAGACGAAATTTCGTAAGTTGAGGAAAGGCTCTTGCACCACCGCAGAAGCTTTCTCCAATTGTTGTAATCCTGTCCAATCCTTCCAAAACTAGCTCTTGCAGGTTTGGTAGCTGACCAAGTGGTGGTAGGCAGATGATTTCAGTCACATCACATAGTTCAATCTTGACCAGGTCTGGGAGATGAAGTGCAATGCCCACAACCCAGCCTGGAAAGCTCGCACTGTTATAACCTTTCACGCTAAATTTCGTCAGATTTCTCGGTGGCACAAGCTCTGCCAACAATTCCATGTCTTCCACGGACCTCTCAGCACCTCTAGTCCACTCTAGTGTCAAGGATCCCATCCCATGTTTCTGTGTCAGCTCTATACTCCTGGCCTCTTGTGCATACTTCACATTGTCAAGGCTACTTATGTGCAGCTCTTCAGGATCTGTATGCCGAAGCGTGCCAATATCGCTGCTAGAGCCATCAACTTCGGCCCGGACCTTAAAGTGTGGCAAGAATGTAATAGTATTTGACCCAGAGGGCGCTGCTGGTTGCTTCTTCAGCTCCGAGCAGCCCGTCACATTCAGGACCTTGAGGCTATCCATTTCAACGATACACTCGGGAAGCCCAGTTAGCTGTCTGCAGCCTGACAGGTCCAATGTATGCAGCTTCTTGAGGCTGCCAATACTGTCAGGCACACAGACAATGCTATTATTATGCGACAGGTCCAGACGCTCTAGCTTGGTAAGGGTACAAATTTTCTCGAGGAAACTTCTCAAACTTGTATTAAGACTATTACTCCCACAAACATGCTTCTCCCAAGCAAGACACTGCATGGCATTTGATAGACCAAGATACTGGAGCTCAGTGAGATTACCTATGATGTTTGGAATCTCATAGGAACGTAAAAATGTTGATGAAGTTGATAGATGACTTCCTTTAAGTGATAAATTCAAATACTCCAGGTTGGTCAGGCCACCAAAAGTGTGTGATGTATAATCGCGGAAACTCCAGCAGTTTGACAAATCCAAATGTACCAACCTTTTAAATCTCATTAATGAACACGGGAGGCATTTGAGCCATGCACAATCTGAGATGTCAAGATACATCAGATCGTTAAGTGCACCAATTGATTCTGGCAGATATGAGAATGCAGACCCACTTATGTTGAGGTAAATTAATTCAGACAGGTTAGCGAAACAATTTGGGAACTCTGTACTTTCAATATTCTGAGCTTTGAGATACCTCAACTGCACCAACTCACCGATACAAGCTGGTAACTCTCCTATGCTGCACCCACTTAAATCCAGGACCTGTAGGGACTCTGCAGATGAAAATGCCTTACCGCTTACATCAATTTTACCACAATAATGCACAAATAGCAGTGCCCTTATTTCCTTAGGATAGCTTGTATATGATTCCATTGCCTTGCTACAATCAGTGAGCAATGCATATCGGCTGCTGCGTTCTCCATCAATGCCTTGTTTGCTCCTACCATCAAGAATTCGATGGCCCATGAGTGATCTTGCCAAGTCATGCACGAGGTCATGCATGGTAAACAATGTCACACCTTTGGCGTAGGCTTTAGATTTCTGGAGAGGAAAAAGAGAAGAGTATATATATAGAATAGTGTCAGGCTTCATTTTCAAGCAAAAGCAATGATCCGTAATGAAACGAGAAACCATTATGAAGGACCCCACAATGTGTTTGTTTTTAAGCAAAACCCCACAATGTGGTTTTGCACTTTAGTTATTAATGTTTATTTAGTAATAACAAAGATTCTTTTTCAGTTTCTAATACAGTAGGCATATAGATAATATCCATTGTGGAAAAAAAATCTTCTCTAATTATGCAATCTATCTAGTTGTAATAAACTTGTCAATTACCAATCTATATTTTTTAATGCATATTCATATTTTTTTTCTATCTGTTACATTTGTTTATTTTCATTATGCGTTTAATTGATACCTTAGCTAAAATTACGGTGGCTCTTGTTGCACTCCCGTATATCATGATAAGGAGCCTTAAAGGTTCTGGATATGTAATTTACATGTATTTTAAGTCAAATCTTACTATTACTAATTAGAGGCCCCAACGAAGACTCTACATTAATTCTCGCCAGACGCGCTAAAAAAATAGATACTCAAAATTCTCACGTTAATCAGAATAAACATCCAACCATCAAATCAAAAGGCTAGCAATCTATAGCCATTGGATCTATTTTGTTTTCCAAAAATTACCCACCTTTACCATTATAAATAAAATGATTACTCAAAATAACCTTATTATTTGGAATGAGAAAAAAAATCAGCCACACGTGGTCACAGCAAGGCAAATTCCATCATATTTACAGTCAGTTAATCTATTTTAACAAAAGCAATATTATTATATTGATATTACGTAAAAATCTTGACCTGCCACGTTCTCTCATACATTAAAAAGTACGCCTGGTCAGAAACTATTCATTAACCTATTATTAAGCAAAAAAAATCAGATTGAACACTAATCTATTAACAAAATAGGGGAGACACACTAACACACCAAGAAACAACTTGCATGTGTGTGATACAATTATTATATATAAAAACAGAGGACACAATTTTGATCAACAATGAAAAAGTAGAAATCCATCTGTTCGAAATTTTTCATTGTTATTTTATGGCACTTCCACATTTATTTTAATATAGACACACTAGAGAAAAATAAATTTTAAAAATTTCTTACAATAATTATAAATATTTGGCCAAGAATTTGGTAGACTATCGTCATCACCAATAACAATCATTGGAACTATTATGTTCTATAAAAAATTTACCCACCTCGAGGCCACAACGACTTCTTCTCGTTAATTCTCGCTAGACTTGTTTGAAACAGAGATAAATCTTAGAAATTCTTACAATAATCGAAAACAGCTGGTCTTTAATTTGGTAGAATCTCATGATTATCATCCATAATAGTCACTAGATCTATTCTATTTTATATGAAATTACCCATGTCTACTATTATAAAAGATACATAAAATAACTCCCTAATTTTACATTGAAATTACACACTCTACTATTATGAAAACAATCCAAAAAATAATCTCCTCTATTTAAATCTAAATTAGCAACTCTTGCAATTATGAAAGATATTTCACAATAACGCCTTAAATTTGTGTATAAACAACTCAACTCAGTCATTGAGAAAGGTAATTCAAAATAATTAACTAAATTTACACCTAAATTACGCACTTCTACCATTATGAAAAAATAATTTAACTTAAGCCCCTCATATTAAATTACCCACCTCGCTATTATGAATGTCAATGCAAAGTAAGCTCCATGTATGCATTCAAATTGCTTATATATGCTATTATGAAAGATAACATATAGTACCATCTTTTAATTTATATCTCAATTGTCCACCTCAGTTTTTGTAGAAAAATAAAAATGTAATTCCATTCTACATCTAAATACTAAAATAAGTTATTACAAACAATAATTAAATATCTATAAATTATGGTAGATATATTTATAAATTACACATTCTTACCATTACAAAGTTAATAGTAAGCATAGTGCTATGCACCATATCCACCAAATAAATATATGCATCAAGGTAAATATTAATTTAATAGCTTATCAAGCATGGAAAAAATGTTATCTTAACTAAACACATAGTAACAACACTAACAATTCACTTTAAGTTGCATTGACACTCTATGTTAATAAATTCTGTAAGTTATTAAATAGTTTATACATTTGGACAAAAACCTTATGTCATATCAATATGGTAATTCCATTTTAAGCACTCTATATTTTAAAAACTATATAGACTATATAAAACTCAAATGTCCTTTAAAATCTACATCTAAATTGTCATAATCTTCTCTTAAAAATAAACACCCATAAAGCATATTGTCTATACATTACTTACTTCTGTTATTATTAATACATAAAAATTTGATTATAGTTAAAAATATATTGTACCATCATGCAAATATATTTTGCAGGCACCCATGAGCAATAAATTATATGTTATGTTTTAGCAATCATGAAAAACATTAATTATTTAAAATTATATTAATAATCATGAGATAATATTTACATAAGTTGTTACTTAGATATATCTATACATTTATCAATATATCTATACTAACGATAGAACCATTAATGTACATATTATTTCTTGATAAGAAATTTCAAACATCATGAGAAGCAAAATAGATTTGTGCGGACCAAAGGTGGCTTTATGTTTCTAGCCTACAAGATTCCTTATAGTAAACAATCGATATGAGGCTTAAACATTAATACCATCTTGAGATTAGCACCGCTACCCAATCCTAGCTCCCGCATCAAGCTCTACCAATGATCTAAAGCAATGCAGAGTCTTGGTTTTAAATGGTTTTTTAGTCATCATAATACTTAAAAGTGCAATCTGTGACCTAAAGTCCTTTTATAAGGTAAAAATGAAGAGTTAGTAAGCATAGGAGTTTCAACTTAGTTGGGAGATAAAATTAAAATTTGTAGGAGCTAACGAGATTTAGATTTACGATGTCATAAGATATGAGCTCCAACAAGATCACCATAGTTTAAGCTAGGTTAGTACTAAATGCATGCTGAACATACACAAAATTATCACACAAAGGAAATAATTGTGGATGTGGATGAAAAAAATATAGACCATGATCAATAAGTAGTCACAATTAGATAGAGGATATAAACTATATATTCATGCTAATTATGTTAGAAAATAAAAAAAATAAATATATTAAATAGAAACTAATGCTTATGTCTCATAAGGTTCTAGCCCGTACAAGAACATAGGTTGATGGACTATACTAGTAACTTGCATGTATTTTAAGTTAAATACTAGTCTTCCAGGAGTCTTAAAGGTCAGAAAGGTATAGCCAGCTTTAGTATGCACTAATCTCTTACAAGTATATACATTTATCTAAATAATAATTTATATAAATTATATGTGAAAGGTATTAGTATATTTTTAAATAATTTGTTAGTAACATATCTCAACTACACAATGTACCCATCAAGTTAGATTTGGAGCGAAAAGACAGCCTAGAGCCTCATCAGCAGCACCATGAGATCCTAGGTTCTACGATTCCTCATAGGAGCAAATATTTTAGAATTTTACGATATTTGTGCTTTCAATGCTAGGGAACATTTCTATCAATAGCGAGGTGTCTGTGGTGACAGACGTTTTCTTCGACAACGAGACGCCAGTGGTGACGGGCATCCCTATCGACACCGAGGCTCCTCTGGTGACTTTGTCAATCTCAAGGATTTGCTTGCTCAGTCTTCGAAGGTGCTCATAGGGATAGAGTTTGTGTATGTACGTTTATAGGGATAAAGGTACGTACGTTTGTGAGTGTCTGCGTTATGCTATGTAATTAAAAAAAAAGTTAGAGGGGTTTGGTTTCTCTGAAATTGGGATTCATTCGTGTTCTTTCATAATAAAATGTAGTATTAGTTGGAATGACAACAGCCAGCCACTCAACATTCAATCACCCTGAACTACAGGAATGTTGTAAGTTTATGCTATGTGGCTGTGTTCAATTCCGTGTATCATGATTATCAGAAGTTGCACTTGCACTTTATATAGTAGCGCACATAAATGACTCACCGTGGGTAGTACTGAATGCTGAAGGAAGGACAGTCCAAGGAGCTGTGCAATACAGTTCTCACAGCGCTGCCTAGTGGAGAATAAGTTTGATTCCGTTATCAAACCCAAAGATATCCAATGATGAATTAGATCGTCTCTAATTATTTTGTGGCCTTTTGGAAAGATTGCACAGTAAGTAAAGCATAACTTCAAGGACGTAGCCATACTATTATAGCTTAACTTCAAGGATGCAAGCACTTTTTTTGTCGCAGGTTCATTCTCTGATGAAATAGATTCATTCCAGATATCGCTGTCTTTCACTTGCTTCCATTCATCAAATCCCTTGGACTGCAACATAAACCCAATAGATTTAGCTGCAAGAGCCACACCTCCACACTTCTGGGCAATTGCCCTTCCTATACCGGTCAAATATACTTTGTCATGTCTAGCTTCAAAGGAACTTCTCTGTTTTATTATATCCCAGCACATATCATCTGTCAAAGACTTTATCTCGTATGGTTGATGGTTAGTACAAATTCTCTCGGCGACGTCTTTACTGCGCGTGGTCACTAAAACAAGTGTGTTGCTGCTGTCACCTTGATACAGAATATCCTTCAGCCTATCTAGTTCAAACTGTTTCATCTCCCACAGGTCATCTAAAACAATCATAATATTCTTGCGGCACTGCCTTTCATCAATTTGACTATCCTTTTCATATAGCTGTGAAATTATGGAGCTCTGAATCCTGTTCAAATCAAATACTGGAGACACATAGACCCATACCCGTGAGTAATGTTTGAAATCATTGTAAATCAATTTTGCAAAGGTTGTTTTGCCGATACCACCAATTCCATATATTGGAAGGATGATGGTGATCTTTTCCGCCAAGCTCACAAGTAAAGAATCAATTATTTTCTTTTTCTCTTCTGCCCTACCTACAATGAATTCTTCGCTTGCATCCAATGGTGTTTTCTGTACATCAACAAATTGAAGCTCATTGCACCTAATGCTTCTTATCAAGTTGGAATTCTGGTGTTGATCTGGAATTCTAGTGCTTGACAACGTGGAAACAACTTTGCAATATCTTTCGGGAAGCTGCAAGATTTCAATATATTTGTTAACACAATGGGGAATTACAATGCCCATTGGCCTGATCCATAATGCTGGTTGTCAAATACTACAAGGTCACACCGACTAATACTTTATATGAGATTATGTTAATAATTAAGATAAAAAGGATAACTACATAATAATAACATGTCTATATTGTAAATCGCAATAATTCTATGTATATTGAAGGTCAAGGTTAACAAAGTTGTTCGCTAGTTTCGTATAAATAATGCATCATGTTTTCTATATGTACCTATCATTGAAAGAAATATCCATACTAATTAGAAACACGCAGGGTACCAAACATACTAGGGTTGGATCTCTAGTGCATAGAAGACTAGAGGCTATAATCAACTCTGCTACCACACAAGCTATATGTTTCTCAATCAGTACAGTTACATGCATATATCATGATAAAATTATCATGCGAATATAGTTTTGTAAATAAAAAAATGTTGTTCCATGTGAATATATTAGGCTGTTACCATGTTTCAGTAAGAAAAAAAAAAAAAACATCCTATTCCTATCATTCTAAATTATCAGTCTCTGAAGTCCAGACCACCGTAGCAATTGATGATATATTTAAATACATATGGGAGCTCATCACCTTAGTTGATGCCTTCTCTATCTCTAGTACCGATGGTCGATCAACAATAGTCAATTTCACCTGATGCATCTCACGGCCGTTTTCTTTGGCTTTTGCAAAAAAATGATTATAGCTGTCCACATTATCAGATACTGCATTCTGAATTTCCTGATCGCTGGCTATGATGCTCTCCAGGGTAAAGTACCCTTCTCCGTTCTCTTGTGGCTTCAGCTGCTTGACAAGTCTGGTCATAGCAAGAGTGTATGTATACCTTGAATGCACAATGCCAAAACGGAGGCACAAGAAGTATTTTTTATTCCCTATCACAAGCCTGAAGACAACTTTGTTATCGGTGTGATTGGTTAGCTTCAGCGAGCATGACATCATCGAATTTTCTTCAAAGGGGAACTGAAGCTGGAGTGGCTCGACTAGTAGGGGTATGCTCTGTGATTAAGTTAAAGTGAAAAATTGCATGTTAATAGTAAAGGATGTGATATATAAAGAATATGATATCTAGTTATATCATAGAATGAATTATGATTCTAATTTGTCTGATACTCATTAAAAGACACATCAATGTGGATAGATAAACATAAATAATAATTCTCATAAAAACATGTATATCATGTAGGTATACACATGAATAATCTGGATTTCAATTGCAGGTAAAACAACTTCCATGTAACAGTTCAGTTGACAGTTCTACCTTCTGAGTGATAGTAAACATAAATAATAATTCTCATAAAAATATGTAGGTATACACATGAATAATCTGGATTTCAGTTGCAGGTAAAACAACTTCCATGTAACAATTGAGTTGACCGTTCTACCTTCTGAGTAATATGTTTGGTCTAACTAGAATCACACCACTATGAAATTAATATATTCCCCTTTCTAAAAATGATTTTCTAGACACTCTCCCTGAGTTTCTACATGTGGATTTTAAATCATAGGCCACCTAAGTAGTTGGCAGGGATGTCCTGTAGCTTTAAACTACACACGTGATGACATTTTTTTAGATAATGGATAAAAAGCATCCGGCCTCTACACCCAAAGGTGTACACAGCCAATTATTACAACGGTTCCAATGAAAGAAAAAGCCAACAGTCTTTAAATAGACTAGGACCCTAGAGCAGACGATATAAATGTTTCCACCCTCTATTTGAAATCTCTAAAGCAATCATCTCTAATCTCTTGCTCATCGAAGAAAGGATCCCCTTGGCTTGTTCATCACGCTGCAACGGGGCCCAGGCGTGCAGCCAATACGCTCCTCTAAAAATAACCTGCATCATCGAGTTAGTTTTCATTCTATTGAAAATGACATCATTACGGCATCTCCAGATAGCCCAAAGATATAGCCGCAATGCCCACCCAGATGAGGCCTTTGGTCTTTTGATCATGACCAGTAAGCCACGTATTAAACATATGGCTGATAGTTCTCGGTTGGTTCAAACTAGTAGCAAACCAGATAATCCTCCAAATCATTTTGGCGTGGGGGCAGTCAATGAATAAGTGTTGGATAGACTCGTTCATATTACATGATATACATTTCTGGTTCCCCTTCCAGTTTTTCCTCGCGAGATTGTCTTTGGTTCGAACTACACCCCGTTGTAGGAACCAAAGAAATATTTTTATTTTTAGAGGAATTTTTATCTTCCAGATTCTCTTATGTGGAAAAGGTGGGTCTATATCAATTAGGTGAAGATACATAGATCGAACTGAAAATAACCCAGATTTGGTTAAGTTCCACCGAAAATAATCATCACCCTCAACCAGTGCCACATTTGAGAGTTGAGCTACTAAATTAAGCCACTCTATAAGTTTATTATCCACCAGCACTCGTCTAAAAGAGATGTCCAGGGGACCCGTAGCCATGACTTTGGATACAGTTGCGTGAGGGTCCCGAGCTATACTATATAAAGATGGATAAATAACTCTCAGTGGCTTATCAGTTACCCAGGTATCATCCCAGAACCTTGTTTGTGTCCCATCTTTAATATGAAAGGACCTATTAGCCAGCACCTCTTCTCTGATACACATGAGGCCCCTCCAAAAGTGAGAGTCATTAGGCTTGGCTGTCACTTGTGTAAGGGATTTTGATCGTAGGTACTTATTCCTCAGCATAGACTACCAAGTGCCGTCTGTATTTAGCAGGTTTACCAACCACTTAGCTAATAAGCATTTATTTTATAGTTGTAAATCTAGGATACCTAGACCCCCTTGGTCCTTGGGACGACACAAGATGTCCCATCTGGTAAGTCTATATTTATGTTTATCCGTTGAGCCTTGCCAAAAGAATCTCGATCTGAAATGATCTAGGTTCTTGAGGACTCCTTTAGGGATCTCGAAGAAGGACATCATGAACATGGGTAAACTGCTTAACACCGAATTAAGCAGAACCAATCTTCCCCCATAAGACAAGTATTTCGCCTTACAGCAAGAGAGCTTTTGTTCAAAATGTTCCTCAACTTTTCTCCATTCAGAATTCAGGAGTTGTCTATGATGCATTGGGATCCCTAAATATCTGAATGGGTATTCCCCAGCATTACACCCAAAGAGTGAAGTATAAAATGACTCCATCTCCTTGGCTGCACCATAGCAAAAGATTTTACTCTTGTGAAAGTTGATCTTGAGCCCAGACAATTGTTCAAACGCGCATAGCAAAAGTTTCAGATTCTTTGCTTGCTCCAGGTCATGATCAATAAAGATAATGGTATCGTCTGCATATTGTAGGATTGAAAGACCGTCCTCGATAAGATGAGGAAGAATTCCTCTTATTTGACCATCGGCTTTTGCCCTATTGATAAGCAGGGCTAGCATGTCAGCCACAATGTTAAATAAAATAGGCGACATAGGATCTCCCTGGCGGAGCCCCTGCTTGGTTTGGAAGTAGGGCCCAATGTCATCATTAACTTTGATCCGCACACTACCCCCAGTAACCATACTTTCAACCCAGCGACACCATTTGGGAGAGAATCCTTTCATACGTAAGGTTTGTTGCAAGAAATCCCACTTCACCTTATCATATGCCTTTTCAAAGTCAATTTTGAAAATAATTCCATCTCTCTTCCTGGTGTGTAACTCATGGATTGTTTCGTGTAGTATAACGACCCCCTCCATGATATTCCTGCCTGGCATGAAGGCAGTTTGAGTGGTACTGACCACCGTTTTGGCGACTTTATTGACCCTATTCGTGCCCACTTTTGTGAATATTTTAAAGCTCACATTGAGGACACAAATCGGTCTGTATCTTGCTGAATTTTGGTGGCACTTTGAACTATCGGGATTAAGGAAATAATTCCAAAATTCAAGCTGAATAAATCCAAAGCTTCTCTATGCAGATCTGCAAATAGAGCAAGGAGATCATCCTTGATCACTTCCCAAAAAACTTGGTAGAATTCAGCAGGAAATCCATCTAGTCCTGGAGATTTGTTATGTTCCATCTGGAAAACGGCCTCTTTCACCTCAGATTCAGTGAAAGGACTAACCAGTGTATCATTTTCCTCTGGAGAGACTTGTGGAACATCTAAGATGTGATCTTCCATAAGCGTGATCTCAGAACTCTCTGGTAGACCAAATAGGTTTTTATAATAATTAGTTATATGACTCTTGAGACGATCATCTCCGACCACAATACCTCGATCATCATCGAGTTTGTATATATGTTGTTTTCGGTGTCTGCCATTAGCCACCAAGTGAAAGAATCTAGTATTAGCGTCCCCTTCCAATAGGGTTTTAACTTTGGCTCTTTCATACCATTTCAGTTCCTCTTCTCTTAATAGGCAAACTAGCCGCTCCTTTAAGTAATGTTTAAGATTGATTTCTTGATCCGATAAATGGGTATTTTCGGCTTTCTTATCAAGATTCTCTAACAGAGCTAGCAGAGACTTCTTCTCTTTGCGATAGGTCCCCGCTGTATGACTAGCCTACCCTCTAAGATGTTGTCGGAGTCTATGAATTTTAGACTGCCAACGTTCCAGAGGAGTCGACCCGAGGCTCTGTGATTGCCAGATATTTGCAACCATGTCATAGAAGCCGTCACGTATAAACCATCCCCTCTCAAATTTAAAAGGTCGGTTTTCAGGACGATGAGTCGAAGCACCCGTGTTAAGCACCAGGGGAGTATGGTCTGAAATATTCCTATCTCTAGATTGGACTGATGACAACGGGAACTGGATTTTCACACTAGATGTTTAATTTCTTATACAAACCGCTTTTAGACATGGCTTGATTTCTGGAGGTGTTTCACATAAAAAAAACTTTGGAAATAATATGTTTTAATTCGTATGTGAAAATCTCTAGAACATTTCACTACTACTGAACCCTCGTCACTGTCGGCATACTTGACACATTTTCACCATAGGTTTCACACTTTGGCAGGAGGAGCAACTGCTGCATCGCCCTTAGTTTCAAACCAGTGGCAAAAATAGATTAAAAAATTTAAGGACATTCCTGGTCGCCAAGGGCTGCCGCTCTCTGCTTCCTCATTTGTCAAATGGAGTAGGAGGGAGCACGCATAGCCTCGATCTACCAGCCCCTGATGGCCGCAGTGTTGATCTACCGGCATGGAGAGGGGCCAGGGAGAGGGACAGGGTGGAACCTATTGTGTTGGGGACATGCATGTGAGGGAGAGAGGGGCACGTGAACGACAGAGAGCGAGTGAGTGGGCCGAGGAGGGCCTCAGACTTTTTCCAGAGGTGAGAGATCAGAGAAAATCACTGTAAACCATTTCACGGTCAACCGCTGCTTTTGTGGCTTGAACATATGGTGAAAACCTTCCTAATTTTCACCACTGGTTCCATTATGAACCAATAGTGATATGCACCAACAATTTTAATAGAATCTGACAGCGTAAATACGTATCGTTGATCAAAACCATTTCTGTAGCGGTGTTTGCTTTTTACATCTTTTAAACTAAATTTGGTTTCACAATGAAATTTTATGGAGGGATTTATCATTTCCATACCCATATGTAGTAAAATTTATAAAATGTCTGGTAACTCCTTTTTTATAAACATTTAGAATATTTTTGCATCTTTCATTAAGACTTTTGCACATTGGTATAGGTTCTAACTTGTAACAAAAAATCTGACGGAAATAGGGACACTAGTGAATAAACCATTTCTCTTGACACTAGCTTTTCATTTCAACTGGCGGTTTCTCTTTAGAACAGCCTGTAGAAATCGGCCCTTATTTCTACAAAGGCGGTTCTCTTAAGGAACCGCCAGTAGAAATACAATTTCTACTGACGATTTTCTTTAGGAACCACCAAGTAGAAATCGACTATTTCTACTTGGTAGATTTCTTAAGGAACCGCCAAGTAGAAATCGATTTCTCTTGGTGGTTCCTTAAGAAATCCTCTAGTAGAAATAATTTGAAATTAATTTTTTGAGTTTTTCAAACTTCCTTGGATGGAGAAACTCTCAAAATAAAAATTATAGATCTCAAAAAGTTATGAAACTTTATAGTTAAAATTTTTTCATTTGAAATCATCTTTTTTTTTTGAAAACTACAAACGAAATTTTCAAATTTGAATTTCAAATTTTACAAATGACCTCGGATGGAGAAACACTCTAAATGAAAGTTATAGATCTCAAAAAGTTATGAAACTTTATAGTTGAACATTTTTTCATTTGAATTCATTTGGACCCTTAAATATTTAATTTTTCATCGGGTTTGTATAATATGTGGGGAATAAAAATGAGATCTAGACATAAATAAGTGTGTGGTGCAGTGGTAGGGGAGAGATCGCGCGAGGCCGATGTTGCGGGTTCGAATCCCACCGGCCGCGTAGCACGCAAAAAATACGCGATTTGCGACTTCGGGCAGCGATTCAATAGGCGGGTGGGCGGGTGACTCTCCACGTTCCAAAAATAATTTTTGCCTTTTTAAAAATATATTTTTGCTATTTTTTTGTGTTTTATGGGCAGCGATTTCTACAAGCGGTTCCTTAAGAGAACCGCTGTAGAAATTGATTCCAACAGACGGTTCTCAAAGAACCGCCAGTGGAAATGGACGATTTCGGCGGTTCCCAAAAATGCCAGTACAAATGCGTTTGGAACCGCCAAGATCTTGGCCTTTTCTGTACTAGTGGGATGAGCATAATATATCCCTCCACAAAATTCTATTATTGCTACACTCAACTTAACTAAAATAATAAAAAAGAAACACAATTTTCGGATATATTCACAGATGGGTTACAATAAGGAACCACATCTAAAAATGTCATTTCTAGGCATACTATGGTTCCTTGTTGAAAGCCCTAGTTTGATTTTGGCTAATTGATAAAACCTAGGACTAACCCTGTTGCTAAGTGTGTAGCATTAGAGAAAGGGGAGGTCCAAGCCAAGTGGTGGAGTGGTGATCAAGGTGATGGTGAAGACCAAAGATGATCAAGCACCACACTTGGAGATGAAGGAAGATGAGGAGCAAGATGGAATGCTAGAGGCAAAGGTATATGTTAGGGCATTTCTATTTTGCCGGCCATAGGCGAGTAGAGAAGTTGATGGCCGGGTTTAGGATTGATAACCGTACTATTAAGAGGGGCGAGGTCGCGCAATATCGGTTATCTAAGTGCCACTAGGTGAGCAATGACTTTGCATATGCATTAGGGACCTAGTGTGCTAACAATCTCTTGCAAAATCTATTTAAAAATGCTAACACACATGCACAAGTAGAGAGACACTTTTGTGTTGGCACATGAGAGCAAGAGGTGATGGTGTTTGGGTGTGGAACCCTCCCGCCGAGCTTCATGGCGAGGACTCGGAGGTTTTTCGGACAAAGTGCAGTCACTCAAAGTGACCTGGACGCTGTCTGGTAGGGGCGGGCAGCGTCGGTCGATTCTTGGCGTCCGCTGGTTTTCGGGGTGACCGGCGATGCGCCCAGCGACGGACGCCCGGTGTCGCGTCCGGCCGACGTGCCAAAGCTAGGGTTTGTGTGGACGGACTCGGGGCGTCGGCCGAGGTGCAGCGGGACGCGTCGGTAAAGAAAATGCGTTTACGGAGCTCTACGGGTAGCGGCCGGACTGCGTGTCTGGGCGTCCCGGTGGTTGCAGCCGGACGCGTCGGTCGATCGGTGAAGGGCTCGAGTGATCGAGCCGTTGGCGCGCAACGGCTACTTTCAAATGAACTCGACACGTGGCTCGGTGAGAGTGACCGGACGCCGCGACCGGACGCATCCGGTCGTCACTTAAACAAATTGTCCGGCCGACGCTTGAAAACCGAGTTTGTGAGTAACGGTTGGGTTACTTTGTGGGCGCCTATATAAGTTGTTTGGCCGGCTTGGGGGAGTCCCTCTTGGCACTTTGACATACTTGACATCCCCTAGAGCTAAGCAAACCTCCTCCCTCACTTTGCATTCATCTTGATTGATCTAGAGAGTGATTGGGAGAGCTTCTAGTGCATTTGCCTTGTGATTGAGCATCTAGTGCCACTAGTGAGCGTTCTTGCTGTGATTGAGCTTATTACTCTTGGTGATTGCCGTCACCTAGACGGTTGGAGCAGCGAGCCGGAGTTGAGCAAGGTTGAAGATTGTTCTTGGCCACTCCGGAGGTGATTTGTGAGGGGTGTTGATCCCACCCCGCGGGAGATCGCGAAAGGAATCCTTAGTGGAATCTCGTGTCATTGAGTTACCCCCACTTTGTGTGAGTTCTTGTGGCGCCCGGTGAGGGCTTGGCTTGTGACGCCAATTAGCCACCGAACTACCGAGTGTGTGGTCGACACAACGGGGAGTAGCGTGCCGGCAAGCACGTGAACCTCGGGATAAAAATCTTGTGTCCCTCGGTGTTCTTGTGTGGCTTGATCCTTCGAGATCAACTTGGATTTCTCTATTGGATCATCTCTTCGGGTTTTCAATTGAATTGACAAGACGGTGATTAGTTATCATCCCAAAGGCACGGTGTGCATATCTCGGTTTCTCTCTTGCGTTTATATTTGTGCAAAGTAGTGTATTAGGTTGTGTAGCATTGTATAGCTAAGGACCCTAATCTTAGTGTGCCTAGTGTATTTAGTTTGCTAGAATTGGTTAGGTTGGCTTGCAACCCCCACTAGGCTAGCGCAACACTTGCTTCGCCATTTGTTATACTAACTGGTTTGTTTAGTGTTTTGCAAGAAATTTTTATAGGCCATTCACCCCCCTCTAGCCATTTAGGACCTTTCAAGTGGTATCAGAGCCGAGGTCACCGTTGATTAAGGCTTAACATCCTTCGGTGTTAAAATGGCTCAAGTCAACCATATCAACTATGTAGGGAAGCCGCCGCACTTCAATGGCACCGGTTATGATCATTGGAAGAGAAAGATGTGTGCATACTTGAAATCACTCAACCGGAAGGTTTGGGAGGTTGTGGACAAAGACTTTGCCGTGATTGATCCAACCGACCCAACTCCCAGAGAAGAAGAGAAGCTCCAATTTAATGACATTGCAATCAACACATTCTATGAAGCATTAGAGTCAAAGGTGTTTGAGCAAATCAAGGATTTAGAAAGGGCTCATGATGTGTGGACTAGGTTGGAGGAGACCTATAAGGGCACACAAGCCGTGAAGAGTGCCAAGCTATACATCCTAAAAGACAAGCTCTCAAGTTTCAAGATGCAAGATGATGAGAGTGTGCCGGAGATGTACCACCGCTTGCAAGTAATTGTGAATGACTTGAAGAGTTTGGGTGAGAAGGTGGACAATGCGGATTTCTCTCACAAGTTTCTAAGAAGCCTACCATCAAGATTTGAGTTCTTGGTCACAATATTGGTGAGAGAAGGGTTGGACACCAAGACCCCTAACCAAGTACTAGGTGAGGTGGTCACACATGACACCTACCGTGAACGGGAAGGGGGCTCTCAAAAGGATGAGAAGAAGGACAAAGAAAAGAAGAAAGATAAAGAAGTGGTTGCATTCAAGGCTACTTCATCAAGAGACAAGAAGAAGCAAAACTCAAGTGATGATGAAGCTAGCACAAGCTCAAGTAAAGGGATGATGAAGCAATGGCACTTCTTGTGCGCAAGTTTGGCAAGTTCATGAAGAAGAAGGGCTATGGTTCTAGGAAGAGAAGAGATACAATCAAGACAAAGAGGTGCTTTCGGTGCAAGAGCAAAGATCACTTCATTGCTGATTGTCCTCTCTCTAGTGATGATGATAGTGATAAGGATGACAAAAAGAAAAAGAAGAACAAGAAAGAGAGAAAGGACAAGAAGGAAAAGAAGGAGAAGAAACTTGACTTCAAGAAGAAGAAGAAGGGGCAATCATATTGTATCACATGGGATAGTGATGCCTCAAGTGATAGTGATGATGAGAGTGAAGATGACAAGAAGTCAAGGAAGAAGGCACTTGCTAGTCTTGCCATCTCCAATAACCCTTCACTCTTTGATGCTCCATCGACATGCTTAATGGCTAAGCCATCCAAGGTACAATCCGATGATGAGAGCGATAGTGAGAGTGATGATGATGAGGAGTACTCAAAGGAGGACCTCATAAGCATGCTACGAGATGCTCACTCTTACATTGAGGAAAAGAGGAAGGAGTGCAAAGAGTTGCGCAAGAGCAAGAAAGCTCTTGAGCAATCCTTTAATGAGCTCAATGCTACTCATGAGAGGCTAATGGAAGCCCATGAGAAGCTTGAGAAAGCTCACACTAAGCTTGAAAAGGCTCACTCCTCCCTCCTTGATCAAGTTAAGATTGAGGATGTCGTAGACACATGCAACGTAGGAGTTACTTGTGATATTCTTGATGAATCATTCTATACTCCTATTGTTGTTGGTCCCGCTAACCCCTCTTGTAGTTCAAGCAATGCCACATCTACTATTAGTGATGGTTTCACTTGTGATGCCTCACTTATAGTGAAGAATGAGACCCTCAAGAAAGAGGTGAATGAGCTCACTCATGCCCTAGGCAAGGCCTATGGTGGAGATGCCCGCTTGCTAAAGTGCTTGGATAGCCAAAGGTTCTCCCTAAACAAAGAGGGATTGGGCTATACCCCCAAGAATGGCAAGGCGGCCTTTGTTCCTTACAAGACTAGTTTTGTGAAGGGTAATGGTCGGTTTTGCTCTAGTTGCAAGCAAGTGGGGCATGTAGAGCAATATTGTAAGAACAAGAAGAATGCTAACATATCCTCTATTTGTTATGATTCTTGTTATTTGCTTACCAAGGGTACTAATGGTGTGAAGGCTAAGTTCATTGGTGCTCCCATTGTTGGCCCAAAGAAGAAGGCAATTTGGGTGCCCAAAAGCTTAGTGACTAACCTTGGAGGACCCAAAAAGGTTTGGGTACCTAAAAGGAATTGATTTGCTTTTGTAGGTCAATTATAAAGCCGGAGGAAGGCATTGGGTGCTTGATAGTGGGTGCACTCAACATATGACCGGGGATTCTAGAATGTTCAAATCAATCTCATCAAGTGGCAATGGTGTTGATAGTATCACTTTTGGTGACAATGGCAAAGGCAAGGTCAAAGGCTTGAAAAAGATTGCAATTACAAATGACATGTCCATCTCCAATGTATTGCTAGTGGAATCTCTCAACTTTAATCTTTTGTCCGTGGCTCAATTGTGTGATCTTGGATTCAAATGCATATTTGGTGTTGATGATGTTGAGATAGTGAGTGTTGATGGAAGCAACTTGATATTCAAAGGCTTTAGATATGAGAATCTCTATCTAGTGGATTTTAATGCTAGTGAAGCTCAATTGACAACATGTTTATTCTCCAAATCAAACATGGGTTGGCTATGGCATAGAAGACTTAGACATGTTGGCATGAAGCAACTCAACCGGCTAATCAAGCATGATCTAGTTAGAGGGTTGAAGGATGTTGTGTTTAAGAAAGACAAGCTTTTAGTTCATGTCAAATGGGCAAACAAGTTGGCAACACTCATCCCAACAAGAGTATGATGAGCACAAGCAAGGCATTTGAGTTGTTGCACATGGATCTATTTGGCCCTACCAAGTATGAGAGCATTAGTGGAAACAAATATGGATTTATGATAGTGGATGACTTCACAAGATATACTTGGGTATTCTTTCTTGCCGATAAAAGTGAAGTGTTTGACACATTCAAGACATTTGTCAAGAGATGCCAAAATGAGTTTGAAACATCAATCAAGAAAGTGAGAAGTGATAATGGTAGTGAGTTCAAAAACACAAGAATTGAGGAGTTGTGTGATGATTTTGGAATCAAGCATCAATTCTCGGCTAAGTACACACCTCAATCCAATGAGCTAGTTGAAAGGAAGAATAGAACTTTGATTGACATGGCAAGATCAATGTTAAGTGAATACAATGTGGATCATTCATTTTGGGCCGAAGCAATCAATACCGCCAACTATTGCTCAAATAGGCTATATTGTCATAGGTTACTAGAGAAGACATCATATGAGTTGTTGAATGGAAGAAACCCCAACATTGCATACTTTAGAGTGTTTGGATGCAAATGCTACATTCTCAAGAAGGGCACTCGATTGAGCAAGTTTGAGAAGAAGTGTGATGAAGGATTCCTACTCGGTTACTCTAATACAAGCAAAGCATATAGAGTTTAGAATCTCACTCATGGCATAGTTAAGGAAGTGCATGATGTGGAATTTGATGAAACCAAAGGCTCACAAGATGAAGAGGAGAATCTTGATGATGTGAGAGGTACTCAATTGATACAAGCCATGAAGAAAATGGATGTTGGGGACATTAGGCCAACTCAAGTGGTGGATGTTGAAGATGACAAAGATCAAGTGATTACATCTCCAAATATACAAGCTAGTGGTTCTTAAGATCAATCTCAAGCTAGTGGTTCTCAATTGCAAGATCAAGTGGCTAGTACATCATCTCAACCAAGTGATCAACCAAGCTCAAGTGCTCAACCTCATATTCTCCGACCAACTCATATTGCAAGGGATCATCCTCTAGATTAAGTGGTTGGTGACATTAAAAGTGGTGTGCAAACAAGATCAAGATTGGCATCATTTTATGAACACTATTCATTTATCTCATCCATAGAACCAAAGAAGATAGATGAAGCTTTGATGGATTGTGATTGGGTAAATGCCATGCATGAAGAGCTCCACAACTTTGAAAGAAATCAAGTTTGGAAACTTGTTGAGCATCCAAAGAACTATAATGTCATTGGCACCAAGTGGGTATTCCGGAACAAGCAAGATTAAGATGGCATAATTGTGAGAAACAAAGCAAGATTGGTAGCACAAGGATACACTCAAGTTGAAGGTCTTGACTTCGGAGAAACCTATGCACCGGTTGCAAGATTGGAGACAATTAGAATCCTATTAGCCTATGCTTGTGCCCACAACATCAAGCTATATCAAATGGATGTGAAAAGTGCATTCTTGAATGGATTCATCAATGAGCTAGTGTATGTTGAGCAACCCTCGGGATTTGAAGATATCAAGAAGCCCAACCATGTCTACAAGTTGAAGAAGGCTCTCTATGGCTTGAAGCAAGCTCCAAGGGCATGGTATGAGAGATTACGAGATTTCTTGCTCTCTAAAGGTTTTCAAGATGGGAAATGTTGATAACACTCTCTTCACCAAGAAGATTAGAAATGACTTATTTGTGTTGCAAATCTATGTGGATGATATCATCTTTGGATCAACCAACCAAGACTTTTGTGAAGAGTTTGGACAAATAATGGCAAAAGAGTTTGAGATGTCTATGATTGGAGAGCTAAGCTACTTCCTTGGTCTACAAATCAAGCAATTGAAGAAAGACACATTTGTGAGTCAAAGCAAGTACATCAAGGACATGTTGAAGAAGTTTGGAATGGAAGAAGCCAAGTCAATTGGAACTCCAATGGGAACAAATGGTCATCTTGACTTGGATACAAGTGGCAACATGGTAGATCAAAAGTTGTATCGGTCAATGATTGGAAGCCTACTCTATGTGACCGTTTCTAGGCCGGATGTTATGTTTAGTGTGTGCATGTGTGCAAGGTTTCAAGCTTCACCAAGAGAAAGTCACTTGAAGGCAACCAAGAGGATATTGAGATATCTCAAGCACACACCAAATGTTGGATTGTGGTATCCTAAGGGGTCAAATTTTGAGTTGATTGGATATTCGGACTCTGACTATGCGGGATGCAAGGTGGATAGAAAGAGCACTAGTGGAACATGCCAATTGCTAGGAAGGTCACTTGTCTCATGGTCATCCAAGAAACAAAATAGTGTTGCACTCTCTACCACCGAAGCCGAATACATTAGTACAGGAAGTTGTTGTGCTCAATTGCTATGGATGAAGGCCACACTAAAAAGATTTTGGAATCAAATTTGGACAAGTGCCATTGCTATGTGACAATGAAAGTGCCGTGAAGATCACCACCAACCCGGTACAATATTCAAGAACAAAGCACATTGACATAAGGCATCACTTCATTAGAGATCACCAAGCCAAAGGGGACATTTCTATTGAGAGTGTTGGCACCGATGATCAACTTGCTGATATCTTTACCAAGCCACTTGATGAGAAGAGATTTTGCACATTAAGAAATGAGTTGAACATTCTTGACTTCTCCAACATAAAATGAATGCACCCCCTTTATATGACATGCCTCTCCTTCGACTAAAGCAAAGGTGAAATTGTTTGGCATGATGCATTCATATTTACTAAGGACTCGATTAGAACATATAGACATATTCTAGTGGTATCTCTTGTTCAATTAGGCTCATTCATGAAACCAAAATGATTTTGAATACATATTATGCCACTATTGCTTCTATGACTTGTATGATCTAGTGGCTAAATATGACTTGTTCATGAGAATGTGAACCTAGTGTTTGATCTAGTTAAATGAGTAAGAAAGGATTTAGTTCAACATTGACAAGATAACCATTGAAAGATGTGTGAAGAAGCTTGTCAATCCGAACTAGATTACTTATGCAAGTTTGCTAGTTTGAACCATAAGTGAAGGAAGTTTATGAAAACAAGTGATCCTCAACTTTAAGTGATCATCTCTCTACTCCAAGCTTCCTCCATGATTTTAAGTCTACACCAAGCGTGATCATAAATCTTTGTGGTCATTGATGACAAAGGGGGAGAGATTACCAAGAAGGGAAGAGAAAACAAAGATATCATGTATCAAGGGAGAGAGAAGATGAAGATTGAAGAATGGAAAGGGATCAAAATTTTGAAGCACACACAAGTAGGGGGGGAGCAAGCTCATGAACATGATTGATTGCATTTGATTGTGTATATTCATATGATTGCTTGCATTGCACTAAGATTTATGTATTTTCATAAGTGGTATCTCTCTTGCTTGTGTGGAGCTTGCTAGTATAAGAACTTGATTGATGAATTGATTACTAGCATGCATAGGCTCTAGCTAGAATTGGAATAGCATTTTTTAAGTGGTATCTAGAAACCGTGCTTTTAATGTTGATCTCACGGGGTTTCTAGCTATTTGATGTTTCTAGCTAGTTTTGGTGCTAAGGATGGTTCATGATGTGCACTCCGATGGTATCACGCTTCAAAGGTCTATTCTATACACCTTAGCATCAATTTGGTAGAAATGACTCTCCCAAAACTGATGTATCCATCATGTGTGCAAAGCTTCTAAATCTAAACTCTTAGCACACATGTAGGGGAAGCCATAGCTACCAAATGTGTTTTACATGACTTGTCCAATTCTTTTCACAAGCTCAAATTGCTTGGACAAATGGTGTAAAGCCAAAATTGTATTTATTTCATATCTTTGTGGAGGTTGTCATCAATTACCAAAAAGGGGAGATTAAAAGCCCTAGTTTGGTTTTGGCTAATTGATGAAACCTAGGACTAACCCTATTGCTAAATGCGTAGCATTAGAGAAAGGGGAGGTCCAAGCCAAGTGGTAGAGTGGTGATCAAGGTGATGGTGAAGACCAAAGATGATCAAGCACCACACTTGGAGATGAAGGAAGATGAGGAGCAAGATGGAATGCTAGAGGCAAAGGTATATGTTAGGGCATTTCCATTTTGCCGGCCATAGGCGAGTAGAGAAGTTGATGGCCGGGTTTAGGATTGATAACCGTACTATTAAGAGGGGCGATGTCACGCAATATAGGTTATCTAAGTGCCACTAGGTGAGCAATGACTTTGCATATGCATTAAGGACCTAGTGTGCTAACAATCTCTTGCAAAATCTATTTGAAAATGCTAACACACGTGCACAAGTGGAGAGACACTTTTGTGTTGGCACATGAGAGCAAGAGGTGATGGTGTTTGGGTGTGGAACCCTCCCGCCGAGGCTTCGCCCGGCGGGACTCGAGGTTTTCGGACAAAGTGCAGTCACTCGAGAAGGTGACCGGACGCCGGTCCCTGTAGGGACCGGACGCTGTCCCGGCATGCTGTCAAGGTCCGGCGGTTTTCGGGGTGACCGTACGTCGTACGACCGGACGCTGCCGCTGGCCCGTCCGACGATGTGTGCCAAAGCTAGGGGTTGTGTGGACCAGACTCGGGGCGCCCGGTCGAGGTGCAGCGGGACACGTCCGGTCAAGAAAAATGCGTTTACGGAGCTCTCTGGGTGCGACCGGACTCCGGTGTTGCAGGCGTCCGGTGGTTGCAGCGGACACGTCCGTCGATCGGGGCGCAGTGATCAAGCCGTTGGCGCGCAACGGCTAAAGTCAAATGAACTCGACACGTGGCTCTTATAGAGTGACCGGATGTCGGATCGACGCGTCCGGTCGTCCCTTAAACAAGTCCCCATCGACGCCAGAAAACTGAGTTTGTGAGTAACGGTTGGTGTTACTTTGTGGGCGCCTATATAAGTTGTTTGGCCGGCTTGGGGGAGTCCCTCTTGGCACTTTGACATACTTGACATCCCCTAGAGCTAAGCAAACCTCCTCCCTCACTTTGCATTCATCTTGATTGATCTAGAGAGTGATTGGGAGAGCTTCTAGTGCATTTGTCTTGTGATTGAGCATCTAGTGGCACTAGTGAGCGTTCTTGCTGCGATTGAGCTTATTACTCTTGGTGATTGCCGTCACCTAGACGGTTGGAGCAGCGAGCCGGAGTTGAGTAAGGTTGAAGATTGTTCTTGGCCACTCCGGAGGTGATTTGTGAGGGGTGTTGATCCCACCCCGCGGGAGATCGCGAAAAGAATCCTTTGTGGAATCTCGTGTCATTGAGTTACCCTCACTTTGTGTGAGTTCTTGTGGCGCCTGGTGAGGGCTTGGCTTGTGATGCCAATTAGCCACCGAACTACCGAGTGTGTGGTCGACACAACGGGGAGTAGCGTGCCGGCAAGCACGTGAACCTCGGGATAAAAATCTTGTGTCCCTCGGTGTTTTTGTGTGGCTTGGTCCTTCGAGATCAACTTGGATTTCTCTATTGGATCATCTCTTCGGGTTTTCAATTGAATTGACAAGACGGTGATTGGTTATCATCCGAAAGGCACGGTTTGCATATCTTGGTTTCTCTCTTGCATTTACATTTGTGCAAAGTAGTGTATTAGGTTGTGTAGCATAGTTGTATCGCTAAGGACCCTAATCTTAGTGTGCCTAGTGTATTTAGTTTGCTAGAATTGGTTAGGTTGGCTTGCAACCCCCAATAGGCTAGCGCAACACTTGCTTCGCCATTTGTTATACTAACCGGTTTGTTTAGTGTTTTGCAAGAAATTTTTATAGGCTATTCACCCCCCCTCTAGCCATTTAGGACCTTTCACTTGTGTGAAAAGCCTCATGAAATCATTTTTTGTAAGATTCAAAAGAAAAGGCTCTCATCCTATTGTCATAAACAACAATTTAAAGGTGGGATGGTAAGACTGAGGACATATGAGGGAGGTCTTGAGTTATAAGCCTAAAAATCACATGTGTTTCAAGTTTCGACGATAGAAAACCACTATTTATTAAGCTCTTGAGTCCTAGAGGGATCGATATAGTTGGACAACAATTCGTAAGGAACTGGAAAAATATTGAACATACATGGTGGCAAATGCAGTGAAAATGATGTCCCGACCAAAAGATGCTCTGCATACTTTTACAAAAGAGCCTTTGTACTAAAAATAAATAATGATAATAATTACCTTGGCAATCTTAATTTCTTCCTCCTTTAGCATATCAATGATATCCTTAATGCTAGGCCTTCTGTCGCTATCATATTTCGTGCAGCTGAGTGCTATCTTAGTGCATATCTCTACTTGGTTGCAATATGCTTCTAACGAGGAACCACCCCATGTTGCCTCCAACCTATGCCTCCAGTTTTTTCTTTCCTAAAAAACCAAACACTCAAGGTTGGTGATAAGATATTGGAATGCTAAATGTGACATAGTATTAGATTCAAGAATTGTTGTTTGGTGACAATAGATTGAAGAATTGTAGCCAAAGAAAAATATTGTTTCTCACTAGATCAATAAATTCGTCATCCAGTATTTCTGTGCATTTGAAACGGCCATTATATCCTGATATTATCTCTATCATCACGACACCCAAACTGAATATGTCAAACTTTTCTGAGATTTCACCTCTCTCAATGTGCTCTGGTGGCTGATATCCACTGCATTGCATCACATACAATGAATTTTATGATACACACATTAGATGAACAAAAAATAGAAGAAAATGTTGTAATGAGGCAACCAACTTACAGTGTCCCTACACGATATTTTGTTGTCTCCTTTAGTTCTTTACCAACAGGATGTCTGGCCACCATTACATCTTTACGAAATATCTTGGATGTACCAAAATCAGCTATTTTTGGCACCATTTCCTTATCAAGCAATATGTTATCAGGTTTTAGGTCCAAATGGTAAAGATGTTCTCCTAGTTCTTTATGGATATAATGTAAACCCTCACAAGTCCCTTTAATAATATTGTATCTTGTGTGCCAGTCTAACCCGTGAAACTCATCTGCAGTAGAAAAAAAATTAAAAGGGATTGTTGGCAATCAATCTGATGTAAATATGCAGAACAGAATAATAAAATTTTGCACAAGCATACCACAAATGTGCTTTCGAAGGCTCCCATTTTGCAAATACTCGAAGCATAGTGCTCTATATGTCCTTTCAGCAAGCACTGTCTTCCCATTGCAGTGCACAGGTATTTTCTTGGTTTCGTAGCAATAGCCAAGAACTTGTACAATATTTAGATGCTTATTAAGCATCCTCAGGTGATGAAACTCATCCCGGAACTGCTGGTTGTCAAGTGCGGAGTTATCTTTAAGAATCTTCACAGCAACTTCATTTCCCATTTTAATCACTCCCTGATAAAGACACAGTATATGTTACCAGTAATGACACACTATATTGGTGGCGAACTGCACAAGCGGTGCCTAGTCTGGCCTGCTACTGAAAAGTTTTTGAACTATCTGCTAAAATCATTTTTTTAATAGTACAAGTTGACCTTTTTGGTATTACCCTTGAGATTTGCCAACTACTACAAAAAGTCTAATTACTAGCTATATTTTCTTTGTCATCAGCGCATCTTTATTATATAATCATATTAGATTTCTAGTTACTAATACCCCGCGCTTTGCCGCATGTCAATCCAATAGTAACTATTATTTGTAACACTGTAAGGATGTATAGGAAGGCTTTAGGTTAAGTATGTTTTGTAAAGTAAGAGTATGCCTCGAAGCGTTAGTAGAAAGAATTGATTATAGTATGATACTATTTTAAGTTTAGATGTAGGTTGAAAATATGAAATGGTAATTTTTTTTGTTTTTTTGAAGAAATTATTCCTTATGATGAGCTCTTTATTTGAAAGTAAATTCGAAAAGGAAGGAGGTGAGAAAAATAAATAAGTGAAAGAAATTTAAAAATAGGAGTATTTGCTATTTAGGATGAAAGTAGGGGAAAAAGAGAAGGAGGGACCAAAAAATTGAATTGGAAAATAGAAAATGTGTGCGGTAAAAATTTGGGAAAAACAGAACCAAAAAGGGGGGAAGGTGCACTGTTTTGGATGATTTAAAAAGGAAGGAGACAAGAAAAAGAAATTTTAAAAAGAATAGTATTTGCTATTTAGGATGAAAGGAGTATGGGAAAAAAGAGGAGGGGGGGGGGGGTTGGGGAACAAAAATAATTGATTTGAAAATAAAAAATGTGTGAGGTTACAACCTTTGGAAAACCAAAAAGGGGGAGGTGCACTGTTCCACAGGGATATCAAAGGGAAAGATTTGGGGAAAAAAGGAGGGAAAAAAAATCAAAAGTGCAATGTTCATGGTCACTGTTCTAGTAGCAGTGATACGTGAGGGGGTACTGTTCATCTACAATATTCTGAGGGAGGGAGAGTGGTATACAGGTAGATACTGTACTTAGGTGGGATGGACTCGGCTATTTATTTGATAATGGTGCAAATTAACACATGACTATGGCTTAGGTGGGATGGACTCGGCTATTATTGACGGTGCAAGTTAACACATGACTATATCTGTTGGTCATTAATTTCTTGGATCCTATCAGCAGTACGTAGATATTTCTATCTTACACACACTCCATTTGTCCCGAAATAAGTGAGTTTAGTGCCCTTAATTAAATATTTTAATCAGATGGTCAGACCGAGCGCATCAATCACTGCTTGGAGACTTATATGCGGTGTTTCGTTCATGCATGCCCACAGAAGTGGAGTTCTTGGCATCCTAATGCTAAATTTTGGTACAATTCCTGCTCGCACTCCGCCATTGGGCGCTCTCACTTTGAAGCCCTCTATGGCTATGCTCTGCGTCTACTGGATGTTTCTAGATGGGTTGGTACAGAGGTGGTCCCCTGGACATTTGACCGCCAATAGATGGACACCCTTCCGTAGCATCACCTTCACAGAGCCATGAACCGCATGAAAAATCAGGTGGATCAGTGTCGTTCTGAGCGAATCTTTGCTGTTGGTGATAAGTATATCTCAAGCTTCAACCATATGTTCAAACTTCGCTTGCCTTGTGGTCATCAAAGTTGGCGTTCAAATTCTTTAGGCCTTTTCCCATCACACTGCTCGTGTGGGCACTATGGCTTATAAGCTTCAGTTGCCAGATCACTCTTCTATCCACCCAGTGTTTCATGTGTCCCAATTGAAGCACGCCATAGGAGCTGGTCATCAGGTAATACCGATGCTACCATCTGACTTTGCTATCAAGTTGGCTCCTAAGCAAGTGCTGGATACTCGGGTCATACTGCAGGGCAGTGATCACGTGCAACAAGTCCTCATCAAATGGAGCAACCTTTCCTTCGCTGGCCACCTAGTTAGACTACTGCCAGGAGTTACCACAAGCCACTGCTTGGGGGCAAGCAGTGTTTCGAGGAGGGGAGGATGTCAGTAGTGTTCCTTGTCAGGCAACAGAAGAGGAAGGCACGAGCTCGGCTACCTCTACTGGGCTGTCTCACTGCTCCATGTCCAAGAGGCCCAACAGCCGCTACAGCGCTAGCACCTGGGAGTGAGCGCTTGCATGCGCTGAGCGAGGCAAGGCCTCAGAAGGCAAGGCCTTAATAATATTTAAAGGGAGAAAGAGAGACGAGAGAATCATCAATTTTGTAAACCCTAAACCAATTACTCTGTTAAGCATTCCTCCGAACTAGTTCTTCTCTGCATATCCCGAATTCTGTCTAGTTCTTCGATCTTCTTCCACTAAATTCTTCTACCCTCGGCTCTGTTGCTCACAGTATGCACCTCTGAAAAAAAGAGAACAACCAACTAATCACCATTTATGCCGTTGTTATACCGGGTTTAATTTGAGGCTATGGTCTGGAACCAAAAGGCGCACTTTGTGTATGTAGACCATATTTTGAATGTTATAAACACACTTATTTCTTGAGAATTGTATATGCTATATATCTCCATACTTACTGTATTAAACGAGTTTTTAAGAAATTATTTTGACCACACCCACCATGCAGATTAGGTGGCGGTTAAATGTTGGAAAAACACCCAAGGAAAATGACTCAGCTATGGTCATCAGATCGAGATGACTTTACCGAGAAGGAAAATGAGTCCACTATGCTGCCCGCTGTTTCACATTTATTTGTATCCGTTTGGCTATGTGTTTTATCTTTATATTCTAGCTTACTAGGTTTAGAATGTATGGTGCACAACTTTTTTGCGTCAGAGATAGCAACACTTAGCAAAATTATACTATTGCACATCTAGACACCATCTTGCATAGGTTTTGATAAATATGTTTTAAAGGCCATTAGTTTTTTGCTCCTGAAATTATCTATCCCTTCCTATCTCAGATGTCTTACTTGCTCTATCTCAGATTTCTTACTTGCTGCTGCTGCTGCTGAAATTCTCTATCCCTTCTAGGAAATTTTATATCTCTGTCCTGATTTGGCACATTGTTGCACCAAGACAACTTGTGCCATGGACGACTTTGATGATGTCTGACAATCGAAGTGGAACCTGTTGCATTGGGCGACAATGGTGATGTTTGGCAATCACGACTGCATAAATCATTTTGTAGAGGAAGTTGAAAGGCCCAGTCTTCTTTACAAAAAACAAATTTTTAGAGATAGCTAAGAATTCAGCCACCTATAAAAATCAAATTTTAGAAATCACAAACGAATTTTACTTTGTCGCACCTATTTTTAGATATGGTTCTAGATCATGCTGCCTCTAGAAATAGACAGTTCTAGATCCGGTCATCTCTAAAGATGAAAGTATTTTAGAGGCGACTATATAAGTCTCAGCCATCTGAAATCGATTATAAGATGGTCTAGAAACTATCTTTTTAGAGATGGATTTTGAGTGAGGCACCTCTAGAAAAAAAAAAACCCCGTTGCTAAAAATCATTTATGCAATGTTAAATCGAAGTGGTGATCGTACCCTGTAAACCGCTCCATATGCTCCTTCACCAAGTTGTCGATCCTTAGCGAAACCATTCGTAATTTCTTCGAGGAACTTATACGGTACTTCGTCCAGCTCCATATTCAGTCGTCTTTTCTAGCGCTGTCCTGCTAATAGCTTGCTGTAGTTTCTGCGTGTGTGAACAAAGTGAAGCTTAATTATCCTGATAAGATAACCAACTATTTTACACCAAGAAAAAACGATCGAACTGCGACCTACGGGCAATAGGGTCGAGACGACATGCAGACCAAAAAAAAAAGCTCAGCAGATGAGGTGAACACGATCGACGTACAGTTTACGACTGGCCAAGCCAGTACGGTGACCGTCTCCGTCTCTCCGATGATATCCCCTGCCGCCGATGGAGAGACAACGCCGACGCGCGTGCAGCAGGCTTCCTTGTCCTTCACGTACGGCCCTCGCCCTCTGCCCAGCTGAGTTCGGCTGCCTGCCTCGGTTCTTTCGCTTCTCCGTTGCTTTCGAGGTTGGATGTTCTTCTGTTCTTCCTTTCCTCTCTGCTGTGGATGTCTCTTGCCTAGTGATGCTCCGCTTGTTCTTTCTGGCGTATTCTTCCTTTCATCGGTGCCTACTTTGGAGTTATCTGTAGTGTGGCCGTCAATTTGTTCTGTTCTGCTTTTTTTTTTCAATGGAGGACACTCAGTCCATCATTTCAGCTGTCCCGGCCCTTCTCTTACAGGTTTCTTTTTTTTTCTTCTTATACTTTTGTTGCCTTCATTCGTTCTTGTTTTTTTTTCTTGCAGATTGCTTCGGTCCGCACACCAGCTGCTGGTGCTGGTTGGTGCTGCCGGCAATTGCGAGCGGAGGCAGCAAGGTGCGTGGGGATTTTCGTCACACGCCTCGGGGATTTTGTCGCACACAGGTGAAGCCTGGATCCCAGTCACTGTCGTCCCTCGGAGGATTAGCTGTTTGTGCTCTACAGAGTGGCCGAGGTTCCATGCAGTATGCAGGTTCTATGCAAATCATACAATTCCTGACGAAGCAGCGAAGCTCGTTGCAATTGAAGAATAGCTATCCATCCAGGTACGTAGTAATTTGTATTTTACTGCAGCCACAATTCTGAAAGTCCATGACCACCAACCTCTGGTATTGCCCTAGTCCTTCACAAATTACCGCGGCAAGAATCAGAATCAACGAACTTGCCAAATTGCACAATGCACTTGTACGTGTTCGTTGTGTACACCAACCATTTACTTCTCTATCTGACCAAAACCCCTCTAAAGTTCATTTTCCTGTTCTTAACGAGTCCAATGCAAAGATCATGCATGGCTCCAAACCAGTCATGGTGGTGCCATATGCAGTTATGCACCACCATCATCCCAGATCCCTCGGTGCAAGAAAAAAAACATATGCCTATCTGCAAGAACCATCCCTTGGCCCAGCAAGGCCCAGTGGCCCAACTTCTTTAGTTCCCCCCATCCACAGTTCCGCTTGGCCCAGTGGCCAAATATGTGGATAGTAGAGCCAAAAAAAAAAAAAAAAAAAAGTTGACCCTTGAGAACGACCTAACTAGAAGAAATATGATATGATGGTTCTACTTCTATATATAAAGATGCATGTTGATTTATTCAGTTATAATCTCCAATTCGAGAGGATTTGAGGGATTAAAGAGGGGATTTGATTTAGTACAAATTTAAAATTCTTTTCAATCTCCTTTTATAGTCCTCTCGAATATAGTTGTTGCTATACTAAAAAAAGAATATAGTTGTTGCTAACCGATCGAACAAGACCTCACCATTGCATATCTTGAGCACCCACGCAACGAGTTTATTTATACATGGAGTCTAATAAAATCACAAACTGAATTATTACGAGAAAACAGGACTACGAGTAGTATAGATACTGTAAGATATAATATATATAGACCACGTGGCACGTGCATAAGAGGAAAATAATAGATTTGAGTTGAAAGAACCAAACTTTTGTGTTAACGGAAAGTTAAATGCAGGAGTCAGGACCGGCTCAAACAAACAAAATCTAGTTGGCCACGGATCGCGGAGACTGGAGACGGAAACGGGCAGCGCCCTGGCTGGTTTATCTACATAAATCCATATACGGACCTAAGGCGGGTGCAGGTGATTCGCCTTTCGGCCCATCGTTCACCCCATCGCGCAGCCACCGCCGAAGCCGGCGGCCGTCATGTCGTCGCCCAGCAGGAGCAGCTCCAGCTCCCAACACCACGGCCTACCTCCTTATTTCGTCAAAAACCGTTGGGATGGTGTTCCGCGACCGCAGAGAAAAAAACTTTGGCCTTGCGACTTTTCAGGCGGGTACGTTTCACCATCTTATTACTTCTTCCGTTTTAAATTATCATTTGTTTTCTACTTTGTAGATACATCGAAGAGGGATATATCTAAGATATATATAGGCCACGTGGCATGAAAAAAAAAAAGAAACTCTATAGGTATAGGTATAAAAAAAGTGGAACGATTTTATAAATTTGGAATGGATCATTAGATGAAATTGTTTTAATGCTTGTTTAGTTGTTCTTGGATGCATGACCTCTAACCTAATTGTTGTCGCCGATCGCACACCCAATCCGATTTATTAATAGTTTCCAAATAATAGACTTTCACCAATTGCTTTCTCTATATATTTGATGTTGAGAAATTTCTTGATTTCTAGGAAAAACAAAGGATGCAGATCTGATCTGCAGGGCTTAAATTCTTTGTTAACTGTATAGGTTGCATCACTACAAAGCGACCTCTCTCGATTTGCACCTGATCGATATGAGTTAGTTTCTACTCGAACTTTAACTGAGGTTCAACTCTCCAATTGAGGGAGCTGACAAACTAAACCTTGCCAGTTACCATGCATCCATGTCGGACTGAGTATCAAGCTAGGTTTTAATTTAAGGTTCTACACACATGGAGTGCATGGCAGGGCCCCAAAACCTACTCCTTGTGTCCTTGGCTTGAACAATAGCATTAAACATGCCAGCATCTTCTAATAACTACAATTCGCTACTTGCCTCTGGAGTTGGATCGGGAACCTATATATTATATTATTTATATGCACCCATGCAATCCTGCCATTTTACATTCTTCTGCTGATATATATACTGCGCTTAAACTGATGGTTATTTCATTTTTATATTTTTTTTCTCTTGCAGTCTTGACCTAAGGTTGGAGAGTTGGAATGACCCCACTCCTAGGGAATCGGAATTTACCGTCCATGATCTTCACGACGCTTGTGTTGAGTCTCTCAGTCATGATTACAGCTACTTCCCTTCGATTAAGCTTAGTGAGGAGCAGAGACAAGAGCATGATCGCAAGAGCTCGATGGTAGCATTGCAAGTCTATACCAAGCAAAATAACATGCAGGTCACATCCAGTCAATTATTAGTGTTCTAGTTATTCTTCGATTGCTACCCTACTGTGTTATTTGTTAGTACTGGCATATTGCTACTTCCATTTTGATTTCAAGAATGGGCATGTAGTAGTAGTTAATTTACTAGGTACTGATATCTAAACCAACCCATACTAGTTTTAGTGTTCTGGTTATTCTTTATCGACCATACTACTGTGTGTTATTTTAATATATAATGGCTATACTTTTATTAAGTTTTTTTCAGATTGTACTACTAATCTCATTCAGTTTTCAGAAAATGGACAGGCAGTTTATCTTTATCCTTTTTTGTAGGTCAGGCCACTGATTTAGCTCATTAATTTAGCTAGCTCCATAGTTTAAATACATTTTAAAATTATCTGAAGTGGTCCTGTTATATTGACATTCATTTTTATATTATTATATTGCAGCCTACAGATCTTGAATTTGTGGAAGTGAAAGAAAGAAACATTATCCCTGATCTCCGGAAAGCATATTTGCATCTCAACTTTTTAGAGAAAGGGCTCGATGGTAAACATACAATGTTTTTTGCTGAAGTGCATCATAATCTCAGAGATGAGAAAGATGTTTATCTCTGCAAGCCTTTGGGAGAGAATGACCTCAATCCATCAAAAAAGAATGACCAAGGTATCTTCATATTTTTCTTCAATTTTTTATGTTAGTACACTGTGCTCTAACTTTATAGGTTGTTCTTCATATGTGTTTTTTTTTTTTTTATTTCATTTGCTTGGGCCATTTACTAACGCACTTGTCTTTCTTTTTCTAAGCTCGCTGTAAAGGGTGTCTATTTCGGGCAAAAGATCTTGTACATCCCAGTTGTGGTAGCTTCTTAGCTGGGCATAGGTATTTTATTTATCCGGAGGAAAGTGATGATGAAGAGCGCGATTGGGAGTTTATTTAGTGAGAAGTTTCTGTTACTCAGTTCTATGAGAAGTTTAGTTTACGTGCATATAAGGAAGAATGTAGCGATTAGCGAAGGGACTGATTTTCTAGAAGGCAAGACATAATATATGATGCGTTTTTTTTTTCTGTACTCAAAATCTTACCCTCCATGGGTGGTGTAATTTATTTATGTGTGCATGCATGCTAGAAAGGATATCAGTTCTGTTCACATGTCAATAACTCAATAATGCATTGTCTGTCAATGCAAAGCCTGCATAGTTGAGCAGGTAAATTAACCACCTGCCACCTCCCCATCCATCTCTCCAAATATGCAAGTTGAACGTACACGATTTGTGAAATAAGATTGCAAAGCTACTCAGCTATTACATTCAGAAATTTAGCACTCCTATTGGCCATGATTATCCCCTGGCCCATCTTACATATCTGCTACATGCACTTTCACATTCCAGGCACGCAACACCACACCAGTTCCTATGCACATTATTATCAACTCCTAACTTGGGAGCCCTTCGATACAATGGTAGTTTTACAGAGTGGCCCTGCAAACCAGGTGGAAACAACCATCAGCTACCAAACTATACTTATATAATTATTAGATTAGAAACAATACACAAGATGCAAACGAGATACTCATCAAACAGGACCAAAGCTCAGTAGGCAAGCCGGTACCAGCAAGTAAACTAGTGCAGCTGCTGCAAGCGCATCAGAATCTCAAGAGGCATAACACGCTTTCCATAATTCAACTCTAACACAACTGACAGGCCCACCGACAGCAGTAGCAGATCCAGGGGAACTTACAAACACAGGAGGACAAGCTCCACAAGAGCAAAAAAAATAATTAAAATCTTAAAACAACCTAACACAGCTCGGCTGTGGAAATTAGATAGGCAGTTCAGTTTAGCCAGCCTAAAATATGGTAGGGACAGAAAACGACCCCTTATGTAGGCTCAATAAATTGGAAACTCAGATATTCAGCCACATGCTATCCAAATGTAGCTTTGTGCAGGAAATGACAAACAAACGAGAGAATACACTAAGTCCAGCACAGCTGCAGTAGCATACTGAAGCTAAAGGTGCAAGCCCAGGGCTCAGTGGAAACGTAAAGCAGGGCCCATTCTTTTAATATGGCATTACAGTGCAAGGAGCAAAATCAAAAGATATTTTTTTTCAAGAAGAGAGCCTTGATCAGCACCAGGTGTCCTGGGTTACAAAGGAGAGATCGACATGCACTGGGTAATGCAATAAGAGACCAGTGAACTGCAGCCTTTCAGACTGCATGGTTCATGCAGTTCCTAAATACCTTAAAATAATTTCAATATGTGTCTATGTAATTATTATGCATGGTCTAATATGAAGGGCAGTGTTCCAGCCATTTCTGTCAAAATTTGAAAAGATATGGTATAGATATCTTCAGAGTAACAAAAGCAGTCAGTCACAACACGATACATGGCACATAAAAATAATATTACCAAAACAGGAGCATGACTTGGAACTACTAATGAACATTTCAAAGTCATTACAAATTTGCATGACACACTAAGAAAAGGTCTGACAGAACACCATAACTTAGTCAGGATGCATATATACCTTGCTAAGACCAAAATCACTTTGGTCCTACTCTATTCCTGCATATTTATACCTCAGCACCAGGTTCCGCTTCTCCTACAAAACAAGAAGAATAAAAGATAAGGGAACTGACTTCAGAAATCAAATGAAGAATAAACTGAAAGAACAGATATCAACAATTCATGAGCAGATGTCCACTATTCAATCAGTAATAACTGGGGAAGGAGGCTAAACATTAATCTGATCAGAGGATAAGGGCTCCAACTTTTTTACGCAACAAAAGATTAATCTTCTCAGTTTTTAGACTTAGCCATTCTAATAACAATGTATAACAGAGAGCAAGCACTTATGGTAGTTTAGGAATTTTCATTTGGCTCCAGGTAGATAGGCCCTAAGAAACCCCAGATCATGGGGTAATTTTCATAGGGTCCCAAATCTAAACAGTGGTCCCTCAGATGTAACAAACCAATCACATATAGAAACAAAAGTCTGAAACTACATAAATAGGCCTTTATCACTTTCATCAATCTCTCTTCCTCAGCTCACTGCCTACTGCATTTGCTTATAGAAAAGCAGCAAGTCTAAAACCTCACAAGAGTTGTTTAACCAAAACCCCTATTGCCACCACCTCACTAAACATTTTTATGGTGGCAACCAGAATAAGGCATCATCCCATTTTCCAACAATGGAAGTCTCCCTAGGATGGTATTCTTGGTTCCTCTTTCCTCCTTCCCCCTCCCCAGTCCCCACCCCATCTTTCCAAATACAATTAATAATACAATAGTTGCAGACCTACTATGCCCAACTGTTGTGACTTTGTAGACCATCAGGATGTTGGAACCGAGACTGGGCTCGGCTTCCGGTCCGGCCCAAGATCCAGGCTCATTGGAGCCCACATATCAAGGTCTGGGCCTAACTCAATCCAAAAGACTAGCCTGATAGGTGAGGACTGCCACGCCTTATATGTTGTGCTCCCACTTAAAAAAAAAATGAAGAGCTATCCAATACATAATGTAAGTATGTAACTGCGCAAGTGCCTCTCAGTCCGTTATCAGAGAGTTCTATGCTAATGTATGCAGCTGATTCAGAACAAGGTGTGCATGTGCATGGGAGAATTCAGGTAACCTATGGTGATGCTGAGTGTGGAACCCAGAGCTGCCTTCTGTTAAATGGCCAAATCTAACATTACAAGACACTTTAGGCACTGAAAACCTGGATTGTAGTTACAATCAAACCCAGCTATGCAAGGCTTATCTAAGTTTCCCATGTTGACAAAAAAATTCCACAATGCAAGAAGGCAACCACTACAAATCCCCTCTATCCAACAATGTGTGATTCTAGCACTAGGCAGTTTAACCATCAATCACACAGAATCAAATAGCCTTGGATAGCTGGAATTCAAGACACCATTTTGTGCCACCCATTTATGGCATGTTGGAACTGGTATTCTTGGTTCCTCTCTCCTCCCTCCCAACCTCCCTCCTCAACTTTTAATTGGTGACATGTCTTGCCAATACAATCAAATAATGCAATAGTTGCAGACCTGTGATGTGCATCTGATGTGGCTTCGTAGGCCATCAAGATTGTAACAGTTTTTCCTTAAAAAATGAAGAGCTATCTAATAGACAGTGTAACTGTGGAATTGCCTCCTAGCCCGTTACCGGACAGTTCTATACTAATGCATTCAGCTGATTGAAAACAAGAAGTGCAGGGGAGAATTCAGGTAACCTGTGGTAAATGCTGAATGGAACCCATAGCTGCCTAGCATGCCTTCTGTTAAATGGCTGAATCTAAGTTAAAACTTACAAGACACTTTAGTTAACAAAACAATCTGGATTATAGTTACAATCAAACCCAGCTAGGCTTACCTAAGTTTCCCACAATGACAAAAAAATCCACAATGCAAGAAGGCAACCACTAGAAATTCCCACTCTCTTTATCCAACAATGCACAATTCTAGCACAAGGCAGTATAAGCAATTATTAAGCCAATCAATCACGCAGAAGCACAGTTGTGCAATGAACATCAACAGCGCAGAGAGGAATCACAGGATTGAAGAACCAGACCTGCTCGAGCACACGGAGATTGCTCTTCTCCACCTCCCTGGCGAGCTTCTCCAGCTTCCTGAGCATCCCTGCATACATCTCATCCATCTCGGCGGCCTGCCCCGCCACAGATCCAAGGACCCCCTGCATCCTCCCGACGCCAAACCCGTCCACCATTTCATCCACCGCATTCTGCTCCCCGACGGTGTGAGCGCGCCCAGGCGCCGGAGCCGCCGGCAGCCATGGCATGGGCGACTCCCTCCGACCCCTTTTAAGTGTTGCTAGAAACAACCGCCAACAATTTTAATAAATAATAAATACCATCGGTTAGTATTATTATTGGAAAAATCTTTGGATCCAGTTTTTTAATAAATTTATTTGAAGATATAAATATTGCAGATATTTTCTATAAATTAAGTTAAACTTATAGTGTAAACACCTAAAACGACACATACAACATAAACCACTCAAGCAGGTAGAATTGATTCACCCACCCCCCACCAAATTGATGTTGTTTCGGCTAGACTATTTCTTCACCTTTTTCTTTTTTTGAGCGGAGAGTATTTCTTCACTAGGCTTCCTTTTTCACAGTCCAATGAAACAGGGGAGACCGGCCCAAAGCTGGACGCGGGCCGCGGAAACCGGAGACGAAACGGGCGGCGCTCTGGCTGGATACTTCTTCTCTTTAAATACCGACTGGAGGCTCAAGGTACCCCCGGCAGTTCCTCTCTTCCTCGCGGAAGTAGCTCTCGGCGGCGGATTCGACCGTAGCCGATCGTCGCAGGTGATTCGCCCTCTGCCCCACCGTTAGTTGTTGTCGTCAATCGATCGAATCGGGGTTGTATATACCACCAGTCCTCATCTGGTTTGCCAATTTATACTTTCTTGTACTTATATTACCACCGTTCATCTGTGATCAAAGAAGGATAAGGAGCGGTGGAAGGGTTGCCGCACCGCATTGCAGATTTGTAGCCGGCTGCTATGTCGTCGTCCAGCTCTACAGGCGGCGTCCCTCCTTATTTCAACAAAAATCGTTGGGATCGAGTTCCGCGACCGCCGAGGAAAAAGCTTTGGCCTTGTGACTTTTCTGGCGGGTACGTATATTATCCACCATTATTGTTAAAGCTGAACGATTTATAATTTGGAACGGAACCGCCTGATTGTTATCGTCGCACACCTAATCGAATTTCTTTCTTAATATAGAATAATAGATTGAAATAGATTTTCGCTAATTGTTCGTGCTCTCTATATCCTTAAACTCGAGTAATTTCTTAATTTATAGGAACAAAACGAAAGATGTACATCTGATCTATGTACATCTGATCTACAGGGCTTAAATTCTTTATTGCTAGCTAGGTTGCATCACTACAGCGATCTCTCGATTGCACTAATATGAGTTAGTTTGTACTCAAACTGCCCTGTCTAAGAGAGGTTCAACTCTCCAATTGAGGGAACCGGCAAATTAAACCGTACCATCCACGTCAGACTGGTTCTCAAGGTTTTAATTTAAGGTTCTATACGTCTAATGGCAGACCCCCAAAAGTTACTACTTGGCCTCCAACAATAGCATTAAACATGACAGCTTCCATTGCTTGACTCTGCAGTTGGACCGCGAGTCTATATTTTATACATGCAATCATGCCATTTTACATGTTTTGTTTTGTTTTGTTTCTACTGCGCTTATACTGATAGTTATTTCTTTTCATATACTTCTTTCTCATGCAGTCTTGACATAAGGTTGGAGACTTGGGATGATCCCACTCCTAGGGAATCAGAATTTACTGTCCATGACCTTCATGACGCTTGTGTTGAGTCTCTCAGTCATGATTATAGCTACTTCCCTTTTGCGAGTAAGCTTAGTGAGGAGCAAAGACAAGAGCATGATCGCAAGAGCTCGATGGTAGCATTGCAAGTCTATACCAGGCAAAATAACATGCAGGTCACACCCCTATCAATCAATAATTAGTGTTCAATCTGGTTACTCTTGAATTACTATACTATGTTATTTAGTATTGGCATATTGCTACTACCATTTTAATTTCAAGAATGGGCATGTGTTTTGTTGTGTTCTGGTTGTTCTTCATTGACTGTACTGCTGTGTTATTTGATATATAATATAATTGCTATACTTCTATTATGTTTTTCAGAATAGACATGTGGTTTTATACTTACTGAAACCAACTTGTATTAGTTAGGAGTTGTACTACTATTCTTATTCAGTTTTCAGAAAATGGACATGCAATTCTTTTTATCCTTTTGTAGGTCAGACCACTGATTTAGTAGCTCATTATTTGATCTAGCTAGCTCCATATCTGAAACACATTATATTGACATTTGTTTTATATTATATTGCAGCCTACCGATCTTGAACTTGTGGAGGTGAAAGAAAGAAACATTATCGTTGATTTGATGAAAGCATTTTTGCATCTCAACTTTTTAGTGAAAGGGCTCCATGATAAACCGACAATGTTTTTTGCTGAAGTGCATCATAATCTTAGAGATGAGAAAGATGTTTATCTCTGCAAGCCTTTGGGAGAGGATGACTACAATCCATCAAAAAGGAATGACCAAGGCATGAATATTTTCTTTAATTTTTATGTTAATACACTGTGCTAACTTTATAGGTTTATTTTTCATGTTGTTATTTTTTATTTATGTTTTCACTAGCCTATTATGAAAGGGGGTCCATGTTGTTGTTGTTGACCATTTACTGACGCACTTGTCTTTCTTTTTAAGCTCGCTGCAAAGGGTGTCGATTTCGGGCAAAAGATCTTATACATCCCAATTGTGGTAGCTTCATAGCTGGGCACAATAGAACTGTTTATCCAGAGGATAGTGACGAAGAAGAGCGTGACTGGGAATTCATTTAGGGCTTGTTGGGCAGCCACCGTCCAGGTTCCTGGCCAAAATAGGCTCGGGAACAGCCGTCTAATGGAGCTGAGAAGTTCGTGTTATTCAGTTTTGTGAGATGTTTACATTTGTAGATGCATAATTTTGATTATGTATCTGTATCTAGTTGCGTAGCGAACAGTATAGATCTAGAAAAGTTATTAACTCTTTAATGGGAATGGAGAGAGTATTAGTTTAATTGCATGCAATAAACAATGTTGTGTTTTTTCTTCTGTACTCAGAATCTTACCCTCCGTTGTGTAATTTAATGTAGTAGTAAGTTTGCCCTTAAGTTATACTACATATGAGAGGAGCAGTATTGTCTTTCTTCTGTTCATATGTCAATAACTGTACTAGTATTTGGTAGACTTCTTGGTTACTTCTGTATGTATTGTAAAGTGCTGATGCATATGGGTCATATGAATTGTAAGTGCCGATGCATATATTTAACAAACCTGTTACCTCCCCATCCATCTTACCCAGTGTTAGTTTAAAGAGTCACTTATCGCTTAGCTATTTATTCAGACTAAATGGTATTCAGACTGCTACTTTGTAGCATGTATACTGTGTGTAACGGGTTAAATGGTCTGTGTAGGGCCTTGTTCGGTTGGAGGCAAACTTCCAACTTTTTCCACTCTCTCTCCATCACATCAATTTTTACCCGTATATATGGAGCATTAAATGTTAGTGAAAAAATTAACTAATTATACAATTTTGTTGTAAATCACGAGACGAATCTTTTGAGCCCAGTTGGGCCACGATTGGACAATATTTGCCAAATACAAACGAAACGCTACAGTTGCAACTTTTTCTAAAAGTTTCTAACCGAACAAGGCGTAGACGAACAATGGTCTTGCCAAATATGCAAGTGCAGCATACACGATTTGTTAAGGGCTCGTTCGTTTAGGGAGGAATGATTCCAGCTACTAAAAGCTTATAAAAATTAAATAGCAATCCTGGCCTGGAACTCTTCCGGGCAGTCATTCCTGTTCAAACGAACGGGCCGTTAAGGATAGCAGGAAAAGATACTGGGCTAATCATTCAGAAATTTAACACTCCAATTGCAGTCTATATAATATTAAAAATGCAAAATTTCTCTTCTGTGCCTATAATCTATATCTTTTTTTTTTAATACAAGCCTTGGCTCTATGGCCTTTCATTTGAAAACACAGGCTCGATGAAATCACGAGCAACAAGAGTTTGTACAAATTCTGGGAGGTGGTGAACCCAAACATGAAGGTCACCCAGCACCCAACTCCTTGCAAACTTTGCTAAGCCATGTGCAAACAGAATTACAAGCTCTAGGAACACAAATAAAATCACTACAAACAAAGTGCTCTTCTAGCAAGTAACGAGAGTATCTCTGATCAACATTCTGCAGGGCGCCAGGTCCATAGAAGACGATTGTAAAGCATGATATAGGACAAAAGAATCTACCTCCAACTGGATATGAGAAACACCAAATTCTGTAGTTGCTTGCAGAGCTTGTTGACAAGCTATCGCCTCTACAGTGATTGCATCCGGTGCAGCGAAAACCGAAAAGATGTCTAGCCTTGGCCAGGACTGCTTCACATCATGATCCCAAACGACAGAAACCCTAGCTCCCTTGCATTACTCCTCCTAAACTTTAATCCCTATCTCCAAATGTTTGGACACATATATTGAGTATTAAATATAGTTTTAAAAAGTAACTAATTGTATAGTTTATCTAGTGATAAGTTACTGTTACTCAGTACTGTGAGAAGTACTAGTTTACTTGCGTATCTAAACAATACTACTAAAGGCGAGCAAACCCGCCGTTCCGACCCCTCTCTCAGTTCCCTGTTCTGAGCACAGTCAACGCAACAAACTCTCTCACGCGCACTGTTACCAGCACAGTGCCCGCACAGACCTATACTTCCGTCACCACCGCGAACCACCTCAGCACGATCTAGAAAACTCTTTCCACACTGCCGTGCAACAGCCAATGAGTGAAAAAAAAGGAAAAAAAAAACAAAGAAAGAGAGCAGAGAAACGTAATCTCCCACAAACCTACCGGCTCCTCTCCAGGTACACAGGTACGCGTCCGCCGCCGCCACCGCCCCGCCGTCGCCTACGCGCGCGCCCATCCCCACGAACTCCAAGGCTCGCCCGCCCCGGCCTCCATCTCTACTGCTCAGGACCCAACCCCTGCACGTCCGCAAGTTCCGGTGCCTGCAACCCACGCGCATCCGACGCCGCCGACGCCGACGCCGACGCCGCCGCCGCCGCCGCCTGCTGCGGCCTCGACAAGCCTCAGCACCCTGCACGGCCGCAAGTTCAGGCGAAGTACGATCCACGCGCTGCCCGCCGTGGCGGCCTCGGCCTTCTCAGCTCCACGGCCCAAAACTCAATCAATGGAGGTACATCACGAACGCTCACTTCAGAGTTCCAACTTCACACTGCAATACCCAATCGTGATGCATTTTTTTAGAATTTTCCCTTGCCCTCAAGAACATTGAATCATGGTGCATTTTCAATTTTTACCTTCCCCGGTTCTCCTGCAGACATACAGTTTTGTTCATGACAATCTAAAATCAAGATCACTTTAACAGTATGGAGACAGGCCGCAGGCGACGCCGTGTTCATGTCAGCAATCCACACCAAGGTAAAGTTGCTTCTCCCTATGCTGTGCATGATCAGTTCTACCATTATACAGGAACCTTCTTTAAACTCTTTGGGGTAATTACCTGCAGCTGTCGACACTACCGTCGCCGAGGGCCCCCAAGAACACAACACTCATAAACGTAGGAGAATCATCTTATCTGGTGTTTCCGTAAACGAAGCTGTCACATCCCGAAGTACGCAAACTCCGGCAACTCACCTTCCCACTAGACGGTACCGCGACCCATTGCTTGCTGCTTCAGTGGTTCAACAAGGTACCTCCTTCGGGTTTAGAGCTTTACACAAAGTTCAGATCCATCACTCCACACTCAACTAGCACTTAACCATCAACGATTATTCCATAAGTCCGCACACCCCTGATGTGCGGACAACTTTTCCACCATCTTAATTCCAAATGTCATAGTTTATAGATCAAATTAAATATTGTAAACATGACACTGAATTGCATGTTATGATGCCAACATAAACCTATGTCCACATAGCCCTTCGAACATATTATTCACACAACAAATTCTGGACTCCTCCAAAGTTTACATTTCCTTACGGTTTTTTTTGTTAAAAAAGGTGTACCTGCTGCTTCTGAAAACGACGAAGCTGGCCCATCCCGAAGTACAGAAAGACCGGAGCCTTGCCTTCCCATTCGACGTTATCGCGACCCATTGCTTGCTTCTTCTGTGGTGCAACAAGGTACCTCCTCTGGGTTCCCGCAAAGTTCAGATCCATTGCTGCACACTCAGCGAGCACTCAAGCATCAACGACAGCCCCGTAAGTCCGCACACCCCTGATGTCCAAACAACTCTTCCACTATCTTACTTACAAATGTCAAAGTTTAAAGATCAAACTAAATATTGTGAACATAACACTGAAATGTATGTTACGATGCCCATATAAACCCCTGTTCATCTAAGCCTTTCACACATATTACTCACACACCAAATTAAGGAGTCTTCCAGTGTTTACATTTGCTTAGGATTTGTTCTTTTTTTCTTAAAAAAAGGGGTACCTATACATCATTTAAAACTTTATTTGCTTGCGAGTTCAGAGGGCTATTCTAATTCAGCCCGGTCGTTCTTGACATCATCACATGTAGGCACCATTTTTACTCCGCTTTATTTGGGGGGGCCTACTTACACATGCCAACACTGCGATGCCCACTTCTGGCCTCAAGAATGTGTTCGTGGCGAAGCCGGTACATCTGCTCCAACATACAACAAATGTTGCAGAGGTGGGATCATATCCTTACCTGTGTACAGACCGCCTCCACAACCTTTGCTGGGCCTTCTAGAAAGAGAATCGCCATCGCTGTCAAGGCACTTCCTTGATAACATAAGGCGGTACAACTCCATGTTTGCTATGACCTCTATGGGAGTGAAAGTCATAAATGACATTAACGACGGCCGTGGCCCTTATGTCTTCAAAATAAGCGACCAACTCTGCCATCGAATTGGTTCACTCCTCCCAGTCCATGGAAACAAACCACAATTTTGCCAACTATATATCTTTGACACCATAAATGAGATAAAAAATCGTATGGCTGTTGCACAGAGCCAGGAAAGTGACTTCCAGCCAAACGAAGATATCATTACTGCTTTGATAACCATGCTCGATGCACATAACCCCATTGTGCAACTATTTCGAACTGCCCGTGATAGACTATCTGCGGATGAGTTAATCGATCAGTTCGAGGACCATTACTCTATCAAGTTATTTTCGGCACCTAAACAGCATGGCAACATTTATAGCGACCCAATTGCATCAGAGGTCGTTGGATTAGTTGTTGATGATTTAGGTACCAGCGACAACAGCAGGGACTTAATAGTGCAAGATCATTCATCTCAACTCCAGAGAGTAAGCGAGGCACACTGCAAGTTCATGGCCATGCAGTATCCATTGTTATTTCCATACGGAGAAGATGGATTCCATGAGGAACTATATTACATGCCAAGCCGTCGCTCTAACAACCTCAAACGGAAGAAAGTCACCATGGCAGAATATTATTCATACCGGCTCCATGATAGAGGTAATGATTTCAACACACCTCTACGTTGCAGCAAACTGACACAAGCATATATCGTCGATGCCTACTGCTGTGTTGAAGATGAGAGACTCAGACATTTTCGAAAAGACTCTTTCCAGAAGAAATACAGGTCAAGTTCATATAAGACTTTAGTTGATGCTGCTAATAGTGGCATCAGACGGGCCTCCGATGTAGGCCAGGCAACCTTCTTACCAGGCTCATTCACAGGAAGCCCAAGATACTACTACCAGAACTATCAAGATTGCGTTGCAATCTGCCGTAGGTTCGGATGTCCAGATCTATTTATCACCTTCACATGCAATGCTCTCTGGCCAGAAATTGATGAGGCTTTATCATTTGCACCAGGCCAGCAGCCTTCCGATAGACCTGATATTGTTAACCGAAGTCTTCCACATGAAGCTTAAACTTCTTATGAATGATATAAAGGACAATCATTTTTTTTGGATCCACACTTGCAGGTATTTTTCTGAAAACTTACCCTTCCATCCTCGACATAACATTATTCACGTTATTGAAAATGAAATGAACTACTCTTTAAACTCCAGTGGCCCTTATCTTTGCTACCCATTGATTTTGACAGCTGTATACACGATTGAGTTCCAAAAAAGAGGCCTCCCACATGTACACCTAATACTATGGCTCAAAAAGGACAAGCCTCTTGAAGCTGACCAGATAGACATGTTAATATCAGCCCAGCTTCCAGATCCAGCTATTGATGTCACAGGTTTCGAAGCAGTGTCCAGATTCATGATTCATGGACCCTGCGGCCCTCTACAACCCTTTTCTCCTTGCATGAACAACGGAAAGTGTGATAGATTCTACCCAAAAGAATTTTGTGAACACACGGTAGTGGTACCCAACAGTTATGTCAAGTATGCTCGCCCAAATAATGGCATCACTGCCCAGAAAAATGGAGTTCAGATCGACAACACATTTGTGGTACCCCATAATGTAGACCTACTGGTCAAATACCAGGCACATATAAATGTGGAGAGTGTTAACCGTAATGGAATGGAGAGGTATCTATTCAAATACACAAACAAGGGCCCAGATTGTGCCAAAGCTACGCTTCAGAGAAAGAGAGGTTCTTCTGACAATGACTCTGAGCCATTTAATGAGATCAAAGAATACCTGGAGTGCAGATGTGTCACACCCAATGATGCTGCATGGCGACTACTTCAGTTTGATATATACTACACTGATCCGGCTGTGGAACGGCTTCCTGTCCACCTTCCTCTACAGAATGGTGTATTGTACACAGAAGACGATTATCTTGATGAAGTAATCAATGATCCAACTAAGCTGATCACTAAACTGACAGCATGGTTACATGCAAACCAACATTACCCACAAGCTCGACAACACACTTATGTAGAATTCCCTGAACATTGGACATGGCATCAAAATGGCAAATTTTGGGATAGACGTCGCAACAATCGTCCCAAGGTTGGTCGCCTTGCTAATGTTGCTCCCAACCAAGGAGAAAGATTCTACCTACGAATGTTGCTCCACATAGTCAAAGGACCACGATCCTTCTCTGAAATACGAAACGTTGCTGGGCATCACCACCCAACATTCCGTGCTGCATGCGAAGCATTGGGTTTGCTTGGTGATGACCAGGAGTGGTTCCATGCCATGTCTGATGCGTCACGCTGGGCATTTCCAAGCCAATTACGACAACTTTTTGTCACATTACTGCTTTACTGTGAACTCAAAGACCCCCTCAGATTATTTGATGAATTTGTGCAAATAATGGGCGAAGATATGTTGTGCCGGGCAAAACAGCTATCTCCAGATATACTTGATGCAAGCATACAAACATATATTAGATCCTGCGTTTTACATGAACTACAAAAGCTACTTAAAGATAAAGGATACAAACTTCAACAATTCAATTTGCCCCAGCCAGATACAAATTGTGCTGAGATACTTGGAAACAGATTAATAATGGAGGAGCTATCATACGCAACAGCACATACACCCACTAAAATAGAGCAATGCATCAACCAGCTCAACGCAGAACAAAAACATGCTTATGATCTCATACAGCATTCAATCTCAAATGATTTAGGCCACACATTCTTTGTCTATGGATATGGTGGAACCGGTAAAACTTTTCTATGGAACACCTTGCTCAATAGTGTCAGAACCCAAGGCAAGATAGCATTAGCTGTTGCATCTTCGGGAATAGCAGCACTGTTGCTCCCAGGAGGTCGAACACCGCACTCGCGATTCAACCTTCCTCTAGAAATTCAGCCTCAATCTATGTGTGCAATACAAAAAAACACACAGTTAGCTGAATTGATACAACATACAACGCTGATTATATGGGACGAAGCACCGGTCAACCACAGGCATTGCTTTGAAGCACTTGACCGCACACTCAGAGATATCAGGTCATCCAACAACAATGAAGCAGCATCAAAACAATTTGGTGGTATAACAGTTGTCCTTGGTGGTGATTTCCGACAAACCCTGCCAATTATTCCAAAGGCCAAGAAACCACAAATCTTGGATGCATTAATCACCAGATCTAAATTATGGTGGAATTGCAAAGTGCTTCAACTAACTGAAAACATGAGACTTAGAAGCCCCACCCTTTCAGAATCTAAAAAAACTGAGCTGGATAATTTTGCAAGGTGGCTTCTATCGGTTGGCGATGGCACGGCTCAGGGCAGTGGCCTTACAGACCTACCCAACACATCATGGGTTCTTATTCCGGATAACCTCATACTGCCACCAGGACAAAGAACACTTAACAATCTGATTTCTTTTGTGTATGGATCATGCACAGAGGACTCCCAGCTGTCCACTTATCTATGTGAACGAGCAATATTAGCACCAACAAATGAGGTGGCTGCAGCTATCAATGCAAAAATGATCAGCCAGATAGCCACTGAAGAGATGTCATACTACAGCTCAGACTCTATTGATGATTCAACATCCAACTACTGCACTCTAGAAGCTCTTTATCCTCAAGAGTTCCTCAATAGTATTACAATGGGCAGTCTTCCAGACCACCATCTGCAGCTCAAGATTGGTGTTCCCATAATGTTACTGAGAAATTTCAACCCATCACAAGGTCTGTGCAATGGAACCAGACTTATAGTGACACAACTCACACATCGTATCATCGAAGCTCAGATAATTACCGGGAAGGCCAAAGGAAATAAGACTTATATTCCAAGAATAGTCACTACTTCATCTGATCCCAAGTGGCCCTTCAAAATAAAGCGGCGGCAATTCCCCGTTCGCGTCTCATATGCCATGACAATAAATAAAAGCCAAGGACAAACACTCAATAGAGTTGGTGTCTACCTTCCAAATCCAAGTTTTCCCCACGGACAACTTTATGTTGCATTTTCACGTGTTACATCACCTAAAGGCTTACGAGTACTTATTGAAAATAGCTCTAATGGACATGAAAATGAAACTCATAATGTTGTTTACTCTGAAATTTTAAATGACATATCACTAGATACCCACTTAACTTAGGTACGACAACCTACATGCAATTTCCCACGCATGTTTTGATTTCAAATTTCCTGTTTTTTAAAAAAAATTTCAAATTTGCTGAATATGTACTCTATCTGCTAAAATACTCATTAATTGCCTGCTCCTATTATCATTTCAAATTTTATCGTGTCAACTATGGATTTAAGGCTTACGATCGAAATAAAATTGTTATCTTGCAGCACGAGTCTCTTGACAGTTCCAGTTATTTTAGCTGCTGATTCCACCTGCATACTCAATGGTGAGCCTTACACTCCAAACTTACTTAATATCACACCTATTGCACTTAGTAACTTTTTCCCTGCAACGATCCACTACTATACTGTATTGCCCCGCTTTCATTGATACAAAAAAAAAAATCCTTATTGTTCTCAACTGTAAATTTGACAATGCTTCATATTTCTCTGCTTGATTCAGTTCTCACTACGTTTTACGGACTCTTGGTATTAGCCATGCCAACAGCCCAAAAACTAAGCTCATATACACAAAGCATCAGCCATGCCAACATGACCCAATATCCAGCTTCAACATCACTATAACTAACTTAGGTAACAGCTTCTGTTTGCTGCGTCATCGTACTGCCTTTGGGGAAAAAGAGAATCATTGCTATAATGGTTTCACCAAGTCAGTTTCATTAATTCTTATAGCAGTCATACATAGGGTGCCACTTGAATATTCATTGATCCCATACCTTAATCCTACCTGCAGTTCTTTAATTAATTATAGCATAATCCACATTTCATACAGAATCTTAATTTCTACTGCTCCTAACTATACAATATCCTGGCATCAAGCAGGCGACACCAGATGCTTAATCAACATCCGCCTCCCAAATGGCCTACTGTGAAGCAGCAACGTCGTCCCGTGCAATACATCATCGTAGCGCACATATCCCATATGGTAGTGCTGTTGTTGCTCGCATATCAATACATATAATGTCTAGAAGAACTTGAGCCCTTGCGTGCTGTTGTTGCTCACATATCAATACATATAATGTCTGGAACAACCTGAGCCCTTACTGCCATATATTACAGGGAAGAGCAACATGGAATCTGGTATGCTCTGACAAACTTTGGCCAAACCTTGCTGTTACTCACTCATCTGATTTTTTTTTTAATTCAGACTGCTGACTATCCTGTACATTATCACCTTTGCTGCCCCGCTTGCCAAGGCACCCCCTCACGCTAGTAAGGAAGAATGTAGCGAAGGGACTGATTTTCTAGAAAGCAAGACATAATATATGATGCTTTTTTTTTTCTTCTGTACTCAGAATCTTACCCTCTTTTTCCGTGACCGCGCTCAACGAGCACGTTTCCATGGGTGGTGTAATTTATTTATGTGTTCATGCATGCTAGAAAGGATACCTCTGTTCACATGTCAATAAGGCCTTGTTCGGATTGCAACTTTCTGCAATCTAAACAACTGTAGCACTTTCATTTGTATTTAACAAATATTATCCAATCATGGTCTAACTAGACTCAAAAAGATTCATCTCGTGATTTACAACTAAACTATGTAATTAGTTATTTTTTATCTTACATTTAATGCTCAATATATATGGGTAAAAATTGATGTGATGAAGAGAGAGTGGAAAAAATTTGCGAAAGTAGATGAATCTAAACAGTCAATACAAAGCCTGCACAGTTGAGCATACATGCAAATTAACCACCTGCCACCTCCCCATCCATCCCTCCAAATATGCAAGTTGAGCCTGCACGATTTGGGGAATGAGATTGAAAGCTACTTAGCTATTACATTCAGAAATTTAACACTCATATTGCCCATGATTATCCTGATTCCTGGCCCATCTTACATCTCTGCTACATGCGCTTTCACATTCCAAGGAGGCAAACACCACACCACTTCCTAATGATCAATCCCCTGTCTCTCTCATGCTAAGCACATTATTATCAACTCCCAACTTGGGAGCCCTTCAATATAATGGTAGATTTTACAGAGTGGCCCTGCAAACCAGTTGGAAATAACCATCAGCTACCAAATTATACTTATATTATTATTATATTAGAAACATATCCACAAGATGCAAACAAGATACTCATCAAACAGGACCAAAGCTCACAAGACAAGTAGGCAAAGTAGGTACCAGCAAGTAAACTAGTAGTGCAGCTGCTGCAAGCGCATCAGAATCTCAAGAGGCATAACACGCTTACCATAATTCACAACACACACAAGTAACAGGCCACCAACAGCAATAGCAGATCCAGGGGAACTTACAAACACAGGAGGACAAACTCCACAAGAGTAAAAAAAAAATAATTAAAATCTTAAAACAAACTAGCACATCTTAGCTGTGGAAGGTAGATAAGCAGTTCAGTTTAGCCAGCCTAAAATATGGTAGTGACAAAACACGAGCCCTTATGTAGGCTCAATAATTTGGAGCCTCAGATACCCAACCACCTGCTATCCAAGTGCAGCTTTGTGCAGGAAATGATGAACAAACGAGAGAATACACTAGTCCAGCACAGCTGCAGTAGCATACTGAAGCCAAAGGTGCAGAAGCCCAGGGATCAGTGGAAACATAAAGCAGGGCCCATTCTTTTTTTTTTTTTTTTGACGAGACAGGGCCCATTCTTTTAATATGGTGGAACACGTGCAAGGAGCAAAACCGACAGATTTTCTTTTTCAAGAAGAGAGCCTGGATCGTATCCTGGGCTACAAAAGGAGAGATCGACATGCACTGGGTAATGCAATAAGAGAGCAGTGAACTGCAGCCTTTCAGACTGCATGGTTGATGCAGTTCCTAAGTTACCTTAAAATAACTTGAATATGTGTATGTAATTATTATCCATGGTCTAATACGAAGGGCAGTGTTCTAGCCATTTCTGTCAAAATTCGGAAAGATATGGTACGGATATCTTCAGACTAACAAAAGCAGTCAGTCACAACACAATACATGGCACATGGAAATAATATTACCAAAACAGGAGTGCGACTTGGAACTACTAATAAACATTTCAAAGTCATTACAAATCTGCATGACACAACTAAGAAAAGGTCTGACAAAACACCATACCTCAGTCAGTATGCATATACCTTGCTAAGACCAAAATCACTTTGGTCCTACTCCATTCCTGCATATTTATACCTCAGCACCAGGTTCCGCTTCTCCTACAAAACAAGAAGAACAAAAGATAAGGGAACTGACTTCAAAAATAAATGAAGAATGGACTGAATGAACAGACACCAATAATTGATGAGCAGATGTCCACTATTCACTCAGCATAACTGGGGAAGGGGGCTAAACAAAAATCTGATCAGAGGATAAGGGCTCCAACTTTTTTATGCAACAAAAGATTAATCTTCTCAGTTTTCAGACCAAGTCATTCTGATAACAATGTATAAAAGAGTAAGCACTTATGGTAGTTTAGGAATTTTCATTTGGCTCCTGGTAGACAGGCCCTAAGAAACCCCAGCTCATGGTGTAATTTTCACAGGGTCCCAAATGCAAACAGTGGTCCCCCAGATGTAACAAACCAATCAAATAGAAAAAAAGTCTGAAACTACATAAATAGGCCTTCATCACTTTCGTTAATCTCTATTCCTCAACTCACCACATACAGCATTTGCTTGTAGAAAAGCAGCAAGTCTAAAACCTCACAAGAGTTGTTTTACCAAAATCCCTATCACCACCTCACTAAATGTTTTTATGGTACCACCCAGAATAAGGCATCATCCCATTTTCCAACAATGGAAGTCTCCCTAGGACGGTATTCTTGGTTCCTCTCTCCTCCCCCCAGACCCTCTTTCCATATACAATCAATAATACAATAGTTCCAGACCTACTATGCCCAACTGTTGTGACTTTGTAGACCATCAATATTCCAACAGTTTTTGCTTAAAAAAATGAAGAGCTATCCAATACATAGTGTAACTGCACAAGTGCCTCCCAGTAAGTTACCAGATAGTTCTAGGCTAATGCATGCAGCTGGTTCCAAACAAGGTGTGCATGTGCATGGGAGAATTCACGTAACCTATGATGATGCTGAGTGGAACCCAGAGCTGCCTTCTGTTAAATAGCAGAATCTAACCTTGCAAGACACTTTAGGCACCCAAAACCTGGATTATATTTACAATCAAATCCAGCTATGCAAGGCTTATCTAAGTTTCCCACGTTGACAAAAAATTCCACAGTGCAAGAAGGCAACCACTACAAATCCCCACTCTTCTCTATTCAACAATGTGCAGTTATAGCACTAGGCAGTTTAACCAATTGGATAGCTGGAATTCGAGAAACCATTTTGTGCCACCCATTTATGGCACGTTGGAACTGATATTCTTGGTTCCTGTCTCCTCCCTCCCCCTCCCTCCCTCCCTTCCTCCACAACTTTTAGTTGGTGACGTGTCTTGCCAAATAAAATCAAATAATACAATAGTTGCAGGCCTGCGATGCATCTGATGTGCCTTTGCAGGCCATCAATATTCTAACAGTTTTTGCTTAAAAAATGAAGAGCTATCTAACAGATAGTGCAACTGTGCAATTGCCTCCTAGCCTGTTATCGGATAGTACTAATGCATTCAGCTTGTTCAAACAAAGACTGCATGGGAGAATTCGGGTAACCTATGGTGAATGCTGAGTGGAACCCAACTGTGCAATGGCTGAATCTAATGTTACAACTTACAAGACATTTTAGGCAACCGAAAACTGGATTACAGTTATAGACTTATATTATAGGTACAATCAAACCCAGCTATGCAAGGCTTGTCTAAGTTTCCCACGGTAACAATAAAAGATCCACAATGCAAGAAGGCAACCACTACAAATTCAGTCTCTCTCTATCCAACAATGCACAATTCTAGCAGTAGGCAGTTTAAGCAATTATTAAGCCAATCAATCACACAGAAGCACAGTTGCGCAAGGACAATCACTCCATGATGAACATCGACGGAATCACAGGATTCGAGAACCAGACCTGCTCAAGCACACGGAGATTGCTCTTCTCCACCTCACTAGCAAGCTTCTCCAGCTTCCTGAGCATCCCTGCGTACATCTCATCCATCTCGGTCGCCTGCCCCGCCGCAGATCCAAGGGCCCCCTGCATCCTCCCGACACCAAACCCGTCCACCATTTCATCCACCGCCTTCTGCTCCCCGATGGTGTGAGCGTGCCCAGGCGCCGGAGCCGCCGGCAGCCATGGCATGGGCGACTCGGCGGTGAAGGCGTGGTACTGGTCCCGGAATCCAGGGGCCGACGTTGACGACGGCGAGCGAGGCCGGGACGAGGCGGCCGCCGTGGAGGAGGAAGGCGCGGTAGTCGTAGGAGTGGGTGGAGTGGTTGGGGGAGGCGGAGGGGGAGACGAGGATGAGGAGGAGCGGGTGGGCGGCGGCTAGGGATTCGGAGAGGGAGTGGGCGAGGGCCGCCTCGCGCATGGAGGGGCGGAGCGCGGTGCGGCGGCGGGAGGAGAAGAAGCCGATGGGGGCGGGGAGGAGGAGGAGGAAGAGAGGGGTTGGAAGCGGCCGAGGGAGTCGGAGAGGGAGGAGGGGTGGGAGAGGGAGCAGTGGCCGGAGACGGAGATGGAGAGCGCGGGGGGCGGGCGGGGCCCGCGGCGGAGTCGTCGTAGTCGGAGAGGGCGGCCGGCGGCGCGGGCAGGTGCGCGGCGCGGCCGAAGAGGAGGCCGTCGCAGTCGCCGGCGGCGGCCGCGCAGCTGTGTAGGAGTGCTGCGAGGGCCGCGCCGGAGATAGAGAGCTTGGCCACCGGCGGGGTGGCGGTGGCGCTGTCGCCGAGGGCCATCGGATTCGAGGAGATGGCTACTGCGCCGACGATCTGTTGTGCTGTCTGGCCTGCTCGTCGTGAAACAAAAAAGAAACAAGAAAGAAAGAAAGAAAAAGGAACCAAAAAAAAAAAAAAAAAAAACCTTGCTGTCTTGGCTTTACATACGGCGGATCCATCGGTCTCGATTCTTTACTTTTTTTTTAATTACACAGTCCAACAACCCTCTGGTGGAATGTATAACAGTTCTAAACGAATCAAATCAAATTAGAAAAGGTTATTTGAGTTGAAATTACAGTTCTCATTTTTTTGTTGATTTTGTTTAGATTAAGGAACACGATGTTCTGGCCTACCTTATTTAATTTTCGAAAAAATGGGTGCAGCACACAGTACAGCTCCAAGGATTTTAAGATCCACTGCCATTAAACGAAATACAAAACAACACAATACCAACTATAGAAGAATAAACGGCTTTAATAATACCACCCAACACTTAATTCTCAATACTTCTCTAATGTCTCCACTACACTTTTCCTGAGAAAATCGAGCACCAAGACATTAATTCTTATGCAATCATTCTTCAAAGCCTCGTGGTGGACCTAGGATTTTAGGGTATGCCATAAAAAATTAAAAACAATTGCTATGCAATTCGATAAAACTATTTACGATTCGATAAACCATATTCCAATTCGGTAATACCACATGCATTAATAATATGACAAGTCTTAAATTCAAAGATTAAGCTAGAAACTAGACAAATTACTATATAAAAGTTCAAATGAAATGCAAATAATTTGAAATATAGCCATAAAAGAAACCTATAATACTACTTGACTGACTTATTTACCTGCCGCTTTATGAATGCCACATATAAAAACAATATCATTCACAGTTCATAAAAATATCATATGGTAATACTAACGTTAGGCAAACTGATCTTACTACTCTCCATGATACACTACTATGTTGGAATGGAGACTTTGTAAAGAGAACACGACACTATACATAGCTACCATTTCCATTCCATTTCATTGTATATAATCTTTTTTTTTTGAGGGTGCATTGTATATAATCTCACAGGACACAAGATAAATATATTGTCTACAGTTATTTTCAAAGAGGACATAAAAATGAAAAGGAAAAACAAAAAATGTGGCTGTGAAGGATTGAACTGGCGACCAAAGATGGGATAAAAATAGGACTAAAGAAAAAAATATCTGGAGACAATTATTAGGGGGACATAAAAGTTAAAATTAAAAACAAAAAAAAATACGATTTTGCAGGATTGAACCTGCGTCCTCATGTTTTGGCGCTCACAGATTTTCCGTTGGACCAGAACAACACATATAATTGTTACAACAAATTTCGTTATCTAACCAGTGAAGTGTGTTGGATTTATTATGGGCTAGGCCCATTTTATATTTAATAAATCAATTAACTCTATGGTGTGTAATTATGGAGAATATTATTTGTACCGGATTGGAAGTCCAAGGGACGTTGACTTGACTTATATGATGGAAATTATTCCACTTAATTTGAAAAGCCAAGGAACGGACCAAGGTGTGTGCAACACGCGCGCGCGCCGCCGCCGCCGCCGGCCGGGCCGTGGCGTGGCGTGGCGGGCGGCGGCGTGTCGTGCGTGTTAAATTTTTAGCACTCACTAAAGTCGCCCGACTCCTCATTTGCCTACTCGAGACTCTTGCTCTTCACCTCCCTCCGGGCGCCACCACAAGGATATAAGAGAGACGCTCCCTCCTCTTCGGGACTTGACGCTCAGACACACAATCCCTCCGAAGCCCTTGCCGGTCGAGACCTTGCACGGGGGATCGGCAATTAGGTTTTTGGGGAGCGTCTACGCGACTGCCCAATCCATCGCCGCCGATCGTCGTCGTCTCCTTCATCTTCAAGGGAAGACGCCGCCGCCGCTGATCTTCTTCACGCACGGGGAGGGGCGCCGCCGTTCGTCTTCCTCACGGGATCGTCTTCAACATCTTCACCATGACGAAGGAAGTAGGACAAGGTTCGGGATCGGGATCGAGTTCCTACACCGGAGGGTATGAACTGTTCATCTTCTCTCTGTTTTTCGTGTTCCAGATCATGCTCGTTGCAGTAGTGTTTTCACGTTGTTTCATATCTTTTGTTATGAGTTCGCCTCGTATGCTCTGTCCGATCGGATCGTTTAAGTGATATATCCTGTATCGTTCAGTTTTTAAGTTATATGTCATGTGTCCGCATTCTTTGTAGTTCTGTTCATACGTTTCATATGCTACTGCGTTCATGTTCCAAAGAGTTCTATCTCGTCGTTTCATGTGCGGTTCGGTGCTAGTCATCATATTGATATATATGTCATGCTTTGATGTTTTGCTATATGGGTCATGTCTTCATGAGTTTAATATTCAGTTTAATATTTATATGCTTCACATGTTGTTTGATATCATGTTCCATTTAATTATGGATGTCTTTGATATCATGTTTTCAATTATCAATAATCTTTTATGTGTCATCATCATAATGTTAATTTCTAGAATTAAAATAACATAGAAATTGCCTAATTATCTAACAATCCAAAAACCTAATTATAGGCTATTTTCACATCGAGGTTTTTTTTCTTTGTGTTAAAGCCTGATCCTTTTGATGGTAAAAACTTCTTGATTTGGAGAGCTAAGATGGAATTGTGGCTCACTGCTATGTCTTGTTATCATGCCGCTGAGGGTAAGCCTGCTAACTTGTCTCCTGAGGATGAGGCTATGTTTCGGGCTGATGACAACCTCTTTCGAGGTGCAGTGATCAGTGCACTTGATGCAAAATTCCAGAAAAGCTATATCATCCTTCCCTCTAGAAAAGAATTGTGGGATGCACTTGTTGGAAAGTTTGGAGTTACTGATGCTAGTAGCGAGCTGTATCTCATGGAGCAACTGTATGACTACAAGATGGTTGAGAACTGATCTGTAGTGGAACAAGCTCATGAGTTTCAGGCACTAGCTAAGGAACTTGAGCTTTTTCCTTGTCCTTTGCCTGACAAGTTTGTGGCTGGTGGTATTATCGCCAAGTTACCACCTTCTTGGAAGGACTTTGCCACCTCACTCAAACATAAGAGACAAGAGTTCAATGTGGAAGAGCTCATTGGTACTCTTGATGTTGAGGAGAGGGCTAGAGCAAAGGACAATGGAAAGGGTGTTAAGACCTCTACTGCAAATGTGGTGCAAAAAAGGAACTCCAAGTTCCGCAAGTTTAACAAGAAGAAAAACCAAAACAAGCAAGAGAACACGACCAAACCCACTCAAACAGCACAGTTTAAGAAGAAGAGTAACAACAAGAAAGATGGAGGATGCTTTGTCTGTGGCAGTGATCAGCATTGGGCAAGAGAGTGCCCTAATCGTAAGTTCACACTAGACAAGAAATCAGCAAATATTGTGACTACTGACAATGGAGATGGAACATCTGGGTATGGTAATTCTTTACCATTTGTTCTCTCTGTTTGTAATTCACCTGAGTGGTGGATGGATAGTGGTGCAAATATACATGTGTGTGCTGATGTTTCTTTGTTTTCTTCCTACCAGGTCGGGAGGTCTGGCGCCTTGTTGATGGGCAATGGGTCGCGTGCTCATGTTCTTGGTGTTGGTACGGTCATTCTGAAGTTTACTTCGGGGAAGACGGTGCCATTGAAGAGCGTGTAGCATGTGCCCTCCATCAAGAAAAATCTTGTTAGTGCATCTATGTTGTGTCGTGATGGCTACAAGGTTGTTCTTGAGTCCAATAAATGTATTGTGTCGAGACATGGTTCTTTTGTTGGTAAAGGATATGATTGCGGAGGTCTGTTCCGCTTATCTTTGCATGATGTGTGTAATAAGATGGTGAATTCTGTTGATATTTCTGATGAGTCGGATTTATGGCATTCACGCTTTTGTCATGCAAGTTTTGGCTGTCTTATGCGGTTAGCAAATCTAAATTTAATTCCTAAATTTAACTTGGTCAAAAAGTCTAAGTGCCATGTGTGTGTTGAATCAAAACAACCCCGCAAGCCCCACAAGGCTGCTGAGGCGAGGAATTTGGCACCTCTAGAACTTATTCATTCCGATTTGTGCGAGATGAACGGAATTTTGACCAAAGGCGCTAAAAGATACTTTCTCACTTTTATAGATGACTCCACTAGGTTTTGCTATGTGTATCTCTTAAAAATCAAAAGATGAAGCGTCCAATTATTTTAATGCCTATAAAGCTAAAGTTGAGAACCAACTTGAGAGAAAAATAAAACGGTTAAGGTCTGATCGAGGTGGAGAATATTTCTCGAATGTTTTCGATGAGTTCTGCGTGGAACATGGTATTGTTCATGAGAGGACACCGCCATTCTCACCACAATCCAATGGAATTGCTGAAAGGAAAAACCGCACTCTAACAGACTTGGTGAATGCCATGTTGAGTACAGCGGGATTATCCAAGGAATGGTGGGGTGAGACGATAATGACAAATAAGTGTCATGTCCCGAATGTAGTTCCCACAAAGGACAAAGAGATTACACCATTTGAGGAATGGGAAAAGAGAAGATTAAATCTCTCATATTTGCGCACATGGGGTTGCTTGGCTAAGGTGAATGTGCCAATCAACAAAAAGCGTAAACTTGGGCCTAAAACTGTTGATTGTGTTTTCCTTAGTTATTCCTTTCAAAGCACTGGATATAGGTTCTTAATTATAAAATCTGATGTGCCTGATATATATGTTGATACTATCATGGAATCTAGAGACGCTATATTTTTTAAGAATGAGTTTCCCATGAAGAATACACCTAGTGAAGCAAGTCATGAGACTATAATTCCCCATGAGCAAGAACTGTCTAATTCTTTAGATCATGCTGAGGATTTCCATGTGTACATCCCTGAGGTGGATGACACTACAGTCACTCGAAAGAGTAAGAGACAGAGGGTTGCAAAATTCTTTGGTGATGACTTTATAGTGTACCTTGTGGAAGACACACCAACCACTATTAGTGAGGCATATTCTTCTCCTGATACTGACTTATGGAAGGAAGCAGTAAGGAGTGAGATGGATTCTATTATGTCAAACGAAACATGGGAGGTCGTTGATCGGCCTTATGGTTGTCAACCTATAGGTTGCAAATGGATATTCAAGAAAAAGCTTAGGCCTGATGGTACAATTGAGAGGTACAAGGCAAGGCTTGTGGCCAAAGGATACACCCAAAAGGAAGGGGAAGATTTCTTTGACATCTATTCACCGGTGGCTCGATTGACCACAATTCGCACACTTATAGCCGTGGCAGCCTCATATGGTCTTATCATTCATCACATGGATGTTAAGACAGCTTTCCTAAACGAAGAGTTGGATGAGGAGATCTATATGGATCAGCCAGAAGGGTTCATTGCGAATGGTCAAGAGAACAAGGTGTGCAGGTTGATTAAATCATTGTATGGCCTAAAACAAGCACCTAAGCAATGGCATGAAAAGTTTAATAATACACTCAAAGCCGCCGGCTTTGCTGTGAATGATTCTGACACATGTGTGTATTATCGGCATGGTGGGGGTGAGACTGTAATGTTGTGCCTTTATGTTGATGACATATTGATCTTTGGATCAAACCTCAAAGTGGTTGAGGAAGTGAAGAAATTCATGTCAAATAATTTTGAGATGAAAGATTTGGGAGAAGCTGATGTTATTCTTAATATCAAGCTTATACGAGAAGGTAATGGTGGGGTAACATTGTTGCAATCCCACTATGTGGAAAAGGTTCTAAGTCGCTTTGGGTTTAGTGACTATGATCCTGCTCCTACGCCTTATGACCCAAGTGTGCTATTGAGGAAAAATCAGAAAATAGCAAGGGATCAATTGACATACTCCCAAATCATTGGCTCGCTCATGTACCTTGCGAGTGCTACGAGGCCTGATATCTCATATGCTGTGTGCAAATTGAGTCGATTTGTTTCAAATCCAGGCGATGATCATTGGCGTGCTCTTGAGAGAGTGATGCGCTATTTGAAAGGTACAATGACCTATGATATTCATTACCAGGGATACCCAAAAGTGTTAGAAGGCTATTGTGATGCCAACTGGATCTCTGATGCAGATGAGCTGTATGCCACGGGCGGATATGTGTTCTTGCTTGGAGGTGGCGCTGTCTCCTGGAAGTCTTGCAAGCAGACTATCTTAACGAAGTCTACAATAGAAGCAGAACTCACTGCATTAGACACTGCTGGGGCTGGGGCTGAGTGGCTTCGTGATCTCCTAATGGATTTACCGGTTGTTGAGAAATCGATACCGGCTATATCCATGAACTGTGATAACCAAACTGTGATCATTAAGGTTAACAGTTCAAGGGACAACATGAAGTCAACTAGGCATGTCAAGAGAAGATTAAAATCTGTCAGAAAACTGAGAAACTCCGGAGTTATTGCATTGGATTATGTCCATACATCTAGCAATCTGGCAGATCAGTTTACAAAGGGCCTATCACGTAATGTGATAGAGAGTGCATCGAGAGAGATGGGTATGAGACCCGTTTGAAATCTGCTACAGTGGTAACCTGTTCTATGTGATTGGAGATCCCGTGAAGTAGAATGGTGAAACAAGCTGGTAGTAGGTTGAGAGGAAAGATCTCTTTCTTTAACTTATCTCTGATACACATCTTTCCTATCTGTAAGGCAGGTTGGTATTTACCTTAATGTATTCCAAGAGTCTTATGAAGATGAGATGTTGTCCTACAGAACATCTCTTGAGGAGTACACCTATATGAGTCAGACTGCTGGTCACAGTCTATGGGATTTAGGTAATCCCTAAATACTCATGAAAGGCACAGAAGTGTGACTTATATGCTTCAAACAGCGGGGATGCTTTTTGCAGCCTAGTACCAGTAAAGGACTTGAGTGAATCTCATCTCGCACAAAACTGTCAATTCAAGGCTTAGTCCATTGTTCAGTTGTGAGTGAGTGAAACTCTTGCTCTAGGTGGATGTTCAACTTAACAGTCTCCATCGAAACACTGGTATATCAAAGAATCGTGATTCTGATATATCATCATTACATACCCTGGAGTTTGGTGGGGATTGTTGGATTTATTATGGGCTAGGCCTATTTTATATTTAATAAATCAATTAACTCTATTGTGTGTAATTATAGAGAATATTATTTGTACCGGATTGGAAGTCCAAGGGACGTTGACTTGACTTATATGATGGAAATTATTCCACTTAATTTGAGAAGCCAAGGAACGGACCAAGGTGTGTGCCACACGCCGCCGCCGCCGCCGCCGGGCCGGCGGGCCGGGCGTGGCCGTGGGCGTGGGCGTGGGCGTGGCGTGGCGTGGCGTGGCGGCGGCGAGGCAGGCGGCAAGCGTGTCGTGTGTGCGTGTTAAATTTTTAGCACTCACTAACCACGGGAGTTTCAACTCGCTTGAACTCTTCGGTCGCCCGACTCCTCATTTGCCTCGCTCGAGACTCTTGCTCTTCACCTCCCTCCGTGCGCCACCACAAGGATATAAGGGAGACGCTCCCTCCTCTTCGGGACTTGACGCTCAGATACACAATCCAGTTGTAGCCGAGGTATTCCCATCTCGTGACTCTGCGCGCACGGAGAAGCGAGAGGGCAGGTGCCTCCGAAGCCCTTGCCGGTCGAGACCTTGCACGGGGGATCGGCAATTAGGTTTTTGGGGAGCGTCTACGCGACTGCCCAATCCATCGCCGCCGATCGTCGTCGTCTCCATCTTCAAGGGAAGACGCCGCCGCCGCTGATCTTCTTCACGCACGGGAGGACGCCGCCGTTCGTCTTCCTCACGGGATCGTCTTCAACATCTTCACCATGACGAAGGAAGTAGGACAAGGTTCAGGATCGGGATCGAGTTCCTACACCAAAGGGGTATGAACTGTTCATCTTCTTCTCTCATTTTTCCGTGTTCCGCATCATGCTCGTTGCGGTAGTGTTTTCGCGTTGTTTCATATACTTTTATGAGTCCGTCTCGTATGCTCGTCCGGATCGTTTCGTGATATATCCTATATCGGGTTCAGTTTTAAGTTATATGTCATGTCCGCATGCATTTGCTGCAGTTCTGTTTCATACGTTTCATATGCTACTGCGTTCATGTTCCAAAGAGTTCTATCTCGTCGTTTCATGTGCGCGATTCGGTGCTAGTCATCATATTGATATATATGTCATGCTTTGATGTTTTGCTATATGGGTCATGTCTTCATGAGTTTAATATTCAGTTTAATATTTATATGCTTCACATGTTGTTTGATATCATGTTCCATTTAATTATGGATGTCTTTGATATCATGTTTTTAATTATCAATAATCTTTTATGTGTCATCATCATAATGTTAATTTCTGGAATTAAAATGACATGGAAATTGCCTAATTATCTAACAATGTTAGTATGTAAGTGCCTACCCTGTGGATCCGCCTCTGTCATAGACACTTCCCTTTTCTCTTTACACAACTGAGGCCAATGTTTGATCGAATATATCCATCCCTCTTAAAAATGACCTGGAGGAAAAGGTTTAGTGCTTATTTTGTTCAAGACCACGTTATTTCTACATAACCATAGAGCCGAGTACATTGCTGCTAAACCCACTAATACTTGATTCCTAATCGACAACAAAATTCAATAGCCAAGAACCAAACAAAAAGGGTCACATCTCTAGGTGGTTGAATCTTGAGAGCGATGATGAATAGCACGTTCCACAACAATCAAGCTATATAGCAATAAAAAAAATGTTGGATCGATTCTTCTAAGCCACAAAACACACATTTGGTGTCTCCTTTCCAAGCTCTTTTTAATAGGCTATCTTTTGTAAGTATTACAGTTCTCTTTATATATACCAGACAAAGATTTTACTCTTCAGAGGTATTTTAGCCTTTTAGAACACTAACTTTCCTAGAATCCTCTCTTGTTTCATGATATCTCTATACAAAGACTATGTTGTAAACTTTCCATTTTTCTTTAAACTCCAAATAATTTTGTCCTTATTTTTGGTAGGTTGACGGGTAGGATTACAGAGACCAAATTGACTCAATCTTGTATTTTTTTTTTTCTCAATTCAGATATTTGGAGATTCACCATTACAATTCCTCAAGTCTGATACTTGCTATTATGGATGTATCCAGCATCCTTGCCATTACAATAATCATGCATAATAACATATATCTTAATTACAACATGGTGTAGCACAAGGCTAGGGGTGCGGGTTGCATGTGCCTTCAGGCCAGTATCAATGCAAGATTTTACCTCCCATTTACCAAGACATGAAACTCAATATATGAAACGGGTCTTTCTTTCTCAGTGTACAATTTCATCGCATAGTTTCATAGATGATTTGTCTTGGTCCCACTGGTGTCATCTCATTTCCCTCTCTTCCCCTCATGGGGGCCGGGCACGGAGATCAAGCAGCGCACCACCAGCATGGAGCTCATTCCCGCAGTCATGGACGGAGGTCAAGCAGCGTGGTGTAGCAACCGCTCGTGCCCCCCACGGTCCTCCCACTCGCCCCTGCCCGCGCTTGGTGGAGGATCTCGCTCCGGCTCGCGCCTACCCACTGCGGAGCTCCCGCACGCCCTAGCACCTAGGCAGCGAAGGAGTCCGTTCAGCTCGCACCCGCCCATGGCGGAGCTCCCGCCGCCCTAGTGCCTAGCCAGCCCTCGCCCGCGGCCGGGCGGAGGAGCCCGCCACGCCCACGCACGGCGGAGCTCCCGCTTGCCTTGGCGCCTGGTCGGTGAAGCTTTCGCTCATGCCTGCCTGCAGCCGGCGTAGGAGCCTGCTCTTGGTCGCACTCGCATCTCGACGAACCATGCTGATGAGCAAGATGGTGGACTCGCCCACAAGCACACGGACTCGCTTGCTTGCGCGGCGGACTCGCCCGCGAGGCGGAGGCGCTCGCCCATAGCACGCGGCGGTGCTCGACCTGTTCGTCCAACGAATGAAATGATTTTGGATTTTTAGTGGGAGTTTTGTTCGGGTTTCACGGTGTTGAAAACACCGCTCAGGTAGTGTCATGGGGATGAAACTTTTTCCCTTCTCTCCCCTCTAGTTTTATGCAAAAAGTAATTTTCTACTGGCATGACATCCTATTTAATGTGCATAACACCCTCTCCATGAAACTCCATTGAAACCCTTAGTGGAGGTTGGGAATGTATAGCCTAGGAGTACCTGCACAGTTGAGGGGAGGTGGGATGGGGAGACTCTTTTAATACCACATCGCAATTGGAGCATAAAAATGGTCATCTTGTGATGGAAATGACAGCTTGCATTGTAAACTGATTGACATGATCATAACAATTTTCTTAACCATAAAAGTTGTTGAATACGACCACCGATTTAGCATGTTAGTTCTTGTATACAGAATATTTATTTGAATTGTATATACTTTTATGAATATGAGTACCCTAGAAAAGTGAAATGCACTTTGAATGGATAGAGTAATACATACATTTATTAAACATTATGCCATCGAAATAACAACCCGCCCATATGCATGTGTAGCGAAATCACACTTTGAATGGAGAGTAAACAACCCATTTATGAAACTTTATGTCATAGAAATAACAATCCATATGCATGTGTGACTAGGTTGAGCACATAGAAAGAAAAACAAAAATGAAACATAAAGAAATATTATGATGCATGTGACCGATAGAAATATGGTAGGGATAGTCCGTTGCTTCTGTAAAAAGTTCACCACAAAAGCTTTTTGGCCACAATAACACATTTGTAAAATTAAGATATAAAAAAGAGTGTAAACCACTATTATATGTTTGTGTTTTCATGCAACAAAGGACCATGAAAGGCTCCATACTCTACGTGTGTAGATAGGTTTGCATCCATGGTAGTGATGTCCGTGATGCCAAGTCTTTTTGGATCTAGCTAGATCTAACTTCAGATTCTCGGATATTTGCCTTATCCAAATACATAGTTGCATGCACCTAATCCTAGACCATTCTCTGCCAAGCATTATTAGTCTACTAGTAAACTAACTATTAGTCAATCAAGTTGAACGGTCCAACATGTACTAACACGCAGTGTCATGTTTAGATTCTCGGAGATGTGCCTTATCCAAATACATAGTTGCATGCACCTAATCCTAGACCATTCTCTGCCAAGCATTAGTCTACTAGTAAACTAACTATTAGTCATTCAAGTTGAACAGTCCAACATCTACTAACATGCAGTGTCATGTTTTATTTCTATTTTTAGCGTTTGCACTCTCTATTTATACCCATAATATGCATATGGAAATCATCATAGGTCCCTCACTTTTAACAAAGTATATCCTAGCTAGCTAGACATTTCTAGTAGTTCAAGTATGGATGCAAGATATGTTGCTATGTGCTTCTTCATAATAATTGGCCTAAATGGAAATCCAACTTCGGCAGGTTTGTGTACATATCTCTATCCTTTTCACCACAATCATGTATATTTGATGACATATGATGCATTGTAGATTTCTATCGATTTGTTTCTTTCACCTAGCTAGATTCTATATTCATTCATTTATTTATTTTGAGAAACTTAGTGTTGAATATTTCTGGTAGTTTTATGGCTATTTTATTGTGATCAAATCAAGATTATAATTTACTGATGTGTGGTTATTTTTGCAGAAAATTGCTGGCAATTTGTTAAAGTGCAACCATTTTGCTTTAAGGCTTTGTGCAACACTAATTGTTTTTTTGAGGCCAAATCCCAGGGAGTCAATTTGGGGGGATACCACTGCGATGGACATGGAATTTGGGGCATGTGCCTTTGTAGTTTGTGCAAAAATTAGTTGTCTCAAAACAAAAAATAAGATAGTCTCTTATGTTCATGCTCCAATCTACTATCAAGAAGCAAGTGTTGTCCAAATAATTTATAGGGTCACATAGTTAACTAGTTTAGTCATTTTCCATATATAGCTAGTATTAGTTAACTAGTTGTCATTTTTCTAAATTTCTCACTTTTTTTGCTTTGATGTTTCTATGTTAAGAAACACCGTACCTGTGCTTTCAGTGTTGGCTAAATACTTTAATAATACCTTGTGGTATTCATGATTTCGAGTTTTAAACCCTTTGTGGGGTTCTTGCTTTTTATTTCACCTATGTGATGATGAGTTCGCATTGACCATAATTTATTTGAAATTAATGAGTGCATTTTCCCTCTTTTGCTCTAGACGTGCATCTATCTTTTGATATATATGTCGTTCTTCTTCTATGTTCCTGCCTTCTGACAACTTCCACTTTGGAATAGAACCATATAGGAACCGATCGAACAATATTTCAAAGTGCGTACCCATGTCTTCTGCAAACCAAGAAGTCACAAAATAGCCACACGCATGCACATTCTAGTTTCTGTTAGATAAGCACGCAGTAATGGTGCATGCATGGGCAACGTCACCTTTGTCTCTTTCTGTTAGAGAGGCACACGTCTCGTGCATGCTGTTAGTTGGCACTTGGCAGGCAGAGGGAGACGCAGGTCGATCGGCCGTGTGTGCCCTTTTTTGACTCCTGTTGATCTGCTGCGCCAGCTGCGAGATTGCGGTGTGTACTTTGTGGAAATATATCTGTCGGTATCGATTTCGCGATGTCAGTATATTAATTAGCAATTACTATAAGTTTGAGAACAGTTGCGGAAACAGTTGCATCTCCTCCCAATTGACTTGAACCATATATAGTCACCAACCAAAGCCTTCCTTTTTTAGACAGCTTCGATCCACGCCTGACAAATCACCACACAACGACGCCAATGCTTAACTGTATTCATGACACTGATTTGATAATTGTACAACAAAAACATAAATGGAAAAAACACGTACTTAAGGAACCAAGAATTCATATTCAGAAAGAATGATATGATAACAAATGATATATACCTTGGAGATAGTCAGACAGGTGAATGGAATATAACGAAATTAAGTGCTTAAGGAACCCAACAATCTATGCATTATTACATACTTTCATGCAGAGCTGGTATAGATGCAGTTGTTGCTGTCATGCTGATGCAGGCAACAAACACGGTGACAAATTATTACAGGTATAGTAGTATATACCAGTTCCATCTTAGACTGCTGAGGAACGTCGTCCCTTGCCTATAGTTGCCATATGTCACATTCCCCACTATCCTATAGTTGCCATATGTCACATCACCACTCAAGAGACATACGAATTCTTGAATTAGTATGTCTGGTAAGAATTAACATGGTGTCTCCATTTGATCCTCTAATTAGTAATAGTAAGATAAGATAGCCCAAGCAAGAAATTGAAGTAAGAGTAGTAGTGGTCCTAACAAGGTCGACAGATAGAGACTGGCAACACGAACCAAAGATCAAGCAATAAACACTTAATGAAATAAAATAAACATGACGACTTGAGCTAAAATTAATTTCTCACTCAAAAAACATGAAACCCAAAGGGATATAAATTTTGTCTTCAGCGCCCCACCACCCCCTGGCCCCGCCTATCTCCCTCCATGAACCAAAAACACGCTTGGACCCAAATTCAGATTGCCACCATCTTAATTCCCAACCTCAACTCCCACCACTGTTTCCCATAGCCCTTCATATATATAAGGTTGCCAATAAACACACCCTCATCTTCATAAGAAACATACGAAGCCTAGGTATACCATAAGCCTCCATCTTATACATGTGTCCCGGTTCCAGTAGAAACATTTTCCATAGCAAAGAAATCACTGAAGGTATGTGTGGCAGACATGCGAATATTACTGTATTATATGTGTCACTACCTAGAGTCTGTCGTAGGCTTAGGAAGCATCGGGGTTTCATACAATGAAAGGCGATGTTGTATGAAGAACTTCGAAATGATTTATACAAGTTCCTAATATGGGACGTGCTCTGCGAGAGGGGCTACTTCTATGATAATAGGTCGGGCTATGCGACAGATCCTAAGCTTGATGAGGCTCTTTTGCTATGACCAAAACGCCCTTCAGTTCATTTTTTCATGATGTGCAATGTTAATTAGTAGCAGTTTGTAATAAATTAAAGTATGCTATAAATACTTTATAAATCAAGTCTGTATTAATTAAGTAGTTCACTAGTATATATGAAGTCAATTTGAATCAATTGCAATAGGCTATGAAATTTGGTAGGAAAATGCGATTCAAATATTGCCACAACTTTTTTCATGAACGTGTCGCTGCGACACATGTTTCATTATTAAGAAGAAGAAATATTGCCACAACTGCTTGTTTAAGCAAACAACCCCTAAAAGTGTATTTTTAGTTAGTGGTTGCATTGCCACAACCGTATTTGGAAAAAAAAAAAAAAACAATAGTTTTAAGGACCATTGCAATACAACAACTGAGACTGAAAATAAATTTACAACCGTCTCTGAAGATAAGTTTTTCGGCAAATATCTCAATGGAACACCCAATCTTACAATTGATGCATATAGTGGTGGTTTTTGAACCGGCTTTGAAGATTGATTTTGACCGCTAGTAAAAATCATCCTGTACTAGTGAGAGAGAGGATTCGGTCACATAGGAAAACATATAATTTGCATTGGTATAGAGAGAAAAGCTCGACGGCAGAGCATGCCATGATATGGATACAGCAGGTCATGAAGCAAAAGGAGAGAAAGCCGTGCGATTGATCTCCTTAATTATTCTGCTCCCACCCTAAATATAATGTCGGTCCACTTTTCCGTTAAGCTGATCACTCAATCCCGGCCAGAGCGTACTTGTAATGCCATAGCTCATGCATGTGCTTAACAACAATGAAAGAGAAGTCATCGTGATACTGATGACCTAGTTGGATCAGACGACATGCATACAGCATGCGCTCCATCTCCCAACATGCATGAGCAGATGAGCTATCAAGCACACTCCATCACCAGTATCAGTCTAATATATGCTAGCTCCTTCTTCCTCGTTCATCCTATATATACAACACTACTCTGGCTAGCTGCTGTCACCTTGATCACTAAATCCATTGTTCTTGCTCTCTTTTCTGCTCCCTCACAGCTAGCACACTTGTAGCAACGGCTCGACGAGGCAGTAGTGATACGTAGGGCAGTAGTGATACGTACTCTGACGAAAGGTAGTGATAGTTTGGTCTCATATCCATTTATTTATGGCAAGCAAATTCTAATCTACTGCTTTTATTATGCCATTTAGCTTTACATAAGAAAGTATGAAATACATAACCATGCTGCCGATTGTAATTTGGTGTTGCTCAATTCGTTCAATGTTGCTAAACAGGAGTTAATTTCAGCTGATATTTTGGTCATCTATCAGTTGTGTTATATTTTAGTATAAACTAATCTAAACTATTTGAAGTTTTTTTTGAAATTAAACTATTTGAAGTTAATTAGTCGTGCAACTAGCAAAACTATTTAATTAATTTGTCCTTCATCCTCCTGAGTTCCTGACGTGAATGTGTTTTGCTCTCAGACGGACTATGGACGCAGCAAGCACCGTGCAGGCTGAGAGGAATGGCGGCAGCTGCTGCGCAGGGGCATTGTCCTTCGTCTGTCAGCACCCAGGCGCAATGCCTGCCCGTTATATCTACGCGGGGCTATTCTTTGTTGCCAATCTGCTCGCTTGGTGGTTACGTGCAAACCCTAAAGAATTCTTTCGCAGACAGCGCATAGGTGGTTGCAATGGCAACCGTGACTGTCTAGCAAGCGAGTGTGTCCTCATAATAAGCATGACTCTCTTCGTATCCTTAAAGGGGCCCTAAAGAATCTTTCACTGGCTCTAATTAAGAAACATTTGATTTCATTCCTTTGTATTAGCCTTAACAAAATGCCCATCAGCTCTTTCACCTAGTTATGTTCTGCACAACTGCGGGCACAAAGAATATATATGATTGGAGAAACTCTTGGCACTCCCAGTGGTGGCCGGCAAAGGTCATCCTCCTCATGTGTTGCTTCGTGATCTCTTGTGTGGCACCATCCTACATGATCCAACTCTACGGTCAGTTGTGCCACAACCTATATATCTTACAACTTGCAAGTTAAAAAATTCCATCACTTATTGATGACGTGCACTTTGGTTGGATCATTTTATTTCAGGAAAAGTTGCACGGTTTGGAGCAGGGTACCACACATAAGTTTTTCAAGCATTTGTTTTTGTTCCTTTTCAAGCTAAGTCACTAACAGGTGGTTAATTATTGTATATCTTATTTTTGGAATTGAGCAGGGTATTTCTTTTCATCCAGCTCATTAGTGTGATAAGGTACGTCACACGGCTGAACTCCAGATGGTGCGGCCAGGAAAATTTTCAAAACCAGTAAGTTTTCTTTGTATATCTTGCTCAGAATATGCGTATTTTGTAAGCGACTTTGTTTGATTTTCTTTCCCATCAATTTGACCACCTTGGATTGACTTATTGCAGCAAATTTAAGGTGAAGACGGTATATAGACTAGCCTTTGGTTGCTCGGTGGTGGGGGGATCATACTCATGGTCCTCTTCTATATACGCAGTCACATGAACGCCTGGTTGGTTTTGTCTGCACTGATGCTGGTGTACCTCATGCCCTTTATCTCAATATTGAACAAGGTAATTAAGTGACTTGTGCTTATTAGATCACCAAAAAGTTAAGAACTGGAGAAAGAACGAGCTAGTGTGACATATATATACTGAATATATGCATGGTGAAGTTGTAACCCATCATTATACACCTAAATTAGGCCAACAACGGATTTTTATTGGAGCCAGCACTACTGGGGGTATACGTAGTGTTCCTATACTGGTCTGCCATAAAAAGGTAAAATATTCACATTTAGTTAGGCATGATTGATGTGAATGCCTATTAAATTGTGTCAATTTTTTGAATGGCACAAACTAACTTCGTTATTTTCTTTGGCTAATAATATATTTGTCCCAACAGTGAGCCGGAGACAAGCTCAGGCACAAATTGGATAACAATTGTTGTAAGTACACTCTTAATTAATCATGTCATGGTTCTTATCTAGGGTGACAATTCATCAAATATTTCATTAATCTTTCAATATCGGCAGAGTTTTATCGCTGAACTGATCAGTGTAGCTGTAGCTACCTTTTCAACTGGCACTGACTACAAATGTTTACAGGTATTTGTTCACTCCAACTAAACAAATGTGAAATGTCTTTGCACCATTTAAATAAATATATATACGGGTCAATTGTTTGCAGTTCGGCAATGCAGTAGAGACGGGAAATGACGTACCATACGGGTATGGATTTTTCCATTTTGTCTTCGCTACGGGCTCCATGTATTTTGGCATGACTTTCCTAGGCTGGGAGACACATCATGCATCAGAGGAGTAAGACATGAACCTGACACCAACGATTAAATTAATTGAAGTGACATGCTGTTTTTGTTCTTGGCTACAAGTTTGATATTTTTTGCATTTCAAATTAATTAGGTGGAGCATGGATGTCGGTTGGACAAGTACGGTTGTCCATCTGGTTAACGCAGGACTAGTAGTAATGTTTTTTGGTAAGTGAGATATGACTAAACAGTAGCGGATCCGGCCTAGCATTCCATTGATGTCATCTCTAATGCACCATAATTTAACTTCAAGTATGATCATCAATTTGCAATAGAAATCAGAGAAGATCACTGCTGTCAGGTTGATAGCAGTGAACAGGGCTGGATCCGCCCCTTTGACTAAAACCCACAATCTTTTAGGGCTTGTTGCAAGTGTCAAAAAAAGTTAGCGACGCCAACGCCATACATGTCATTTTATTATAATTCTTTACTTTATCTTTGGTACAAAGCATATACTCATTGATAGATGGATGTTTATTTGTGTTTGCAGGAGCAATAACCATTGCCAGAAGATATGAAATAGGTTGGCTCCAACAACTACTAGGGGACATCTTTGGAATAGGTGGCCAGCAGCACCCCGATGAATCTCAGGACACAGAGCTCGCGAGATCTGGCACGGACAACAATGCGACGCCATCACGAGAATCACCTACCGCAGAGCGCGAGGGAACTAATGAGATGGGCAACATTGGCCCGCCACAAGATCAAGCCCTTGCCACAGAGCGAGGATGTGAGGGAGAACCCAGTTCCAGTCCCACAGATCCTGTGGAAACTGAGAGGGACGACGATGCACAGCCATTTTCGTCGACGGAGCCCCTCCATACATTAGAGCCCCAATCTCCTGTATTAGCAAGCAGCCCAAGCGAAGATGAGATAGTCGAGGTGTAACTGTGCAATAAATAAATATACGAGGGTGGAGTACCCTCTGTTTTTTCACTCCTCCAAATGTCTTTTGCCTGAGGTTTTTAGTTAACCTCCCATGCATAAACTCTCTAATCTCGATCACTCGATGTCTACCCTTCCCCCATATATTCTTCTCCCCTGCTGAGAGTTGACCCGGCAATGCAATCGAGGATACGCATCCATCCATCATGTCAGGTTTCGGTTTCGGCCATGCATGCATCGTGCACGCTAGTAGCTGTTAGTTTGACATGCATCAGCAATGCATTATTTTATTCCACGCTATCCTCTGGCACGTATCATCGTATCATCTTGATGTTTCAAACTTAATTTTATTATTATTATAATTATAATACATTAATACTAGATTTTCTGTAGAAAATAGGATCAAAATAAACTTTACATATAAATTCGTAATAGCTAGGTATTTCGTTATTTTAACTTTGGAAGTATACATGAAACTAACTAAAGAAGACGTACGTACATACGTCCTACGTACTATGTGACCACACACAGACACAGCTAGCTAGCATTATTGCAAATGCAAAGTGCATGCATGCATGCAACTCCATCATCGCCCCATCTCATCTCTTATGCATGCTGGAGTGGTGTGGTGCAGTGTGCTACCTGTACCTGTATGCACATGGTGAACAACAATGCCATGCCATGCCATGCATGTAGGTGGCTCTCCCTACCGCCATTGGCGGATCTAGGATAAGCAACCGAGGGGGACTAAATAATAAAAATTAAGTGCTAAAGCTAAAGATTAGTGGTAGATTAGACACTACCTATGAAATCAGGCTGGGGGGGCTGTAGCCACCCCAGCCCCTTGGATTTGCCCCCTGCCTACCGCCTCTAAAAATCTGATTTATAGGGGCAGCCCGAGAACCACCTTTACAAATCGTTGATTTTGTGAGGTAGAAAAAAGCATAGACGGCCAGGGTTGCCGTCTCTACATTGCTGTTTTTTTTTAACTTTGCAGCAGTGATTAAATTATACTAATTGAAGAAGAAAGCCTAGCATGTCATGCATGTAGTATTAATTGGTGCTTAAATTCTGCTTGTTAGCAAGACTTGCAACCCCTAGAGAGGATGACATGCATGTAGGAGCTAGTTGGTAGTTGTTTATTCCATATATATTTTTTAATTACGTGTGTTTACTTGGGCACATGTATCTCATCAACTATAAAAACCGTAAGTATGTACTTAGGATTGACACGTAATAATAATATTATGGTTCTCTCTTGCTGTATATAAGAGGCTTTTTAATTTATTTGTTTGAGACGACATGCATTATTATATTGTCGTTCCCAAGTGTTCCAAAAAAAAAAAAGCTAGGAATAATGACAACGTCCGAAATCCTTCACGCAGCATGCATGTTGTGCGTGCGTGCATGCATGTGGATAACGTTAATTGTTGGTGGCGTGTCGACGTACATGCATGCATGCAAGCTCCGTGCATGACCGGTACGGTAGACATGCGTGTAGACCTCAATTCACATTTCATTTTGTTGCCCCGGCCCGGCCGGCTCCACAACCACAGCTAGCACGTATCGCCACTCTAGCATGCACAGCTATGCAGCACATGCATGTGTGAGACAGGAGAGATGGGAGATGAGATGAGGCGATATTGGATTAGGATTAGGATTCCAAAGTGATAGCGTGATGGATTGGCGGGCGACGCTGAGTAGGCGTGGGCACCTTCCTGTTCCTGGGCGAGCACGCCCTTCGCCGATTCGCCGAGGCGAGTACCACTTCGCGCTGGCGAGCACTGCGCGCGGTCCGAGCGAGCTCTTCATCCCGCGCGCTCCCAGTGCCACGATCTCCCCCACTATTCTGCACGCCTACTCAGCGTCGCGCTGCCTAGGACGCATCTGCAAGCACGCACGAGAAGCACGCGGCCTCGACCGGGACTCCGACCTCTGAGACGCCTCCCTCTCCACCCCTGCGACGACACCGCGGAGTTTTTCCCTTTCTGTAATTTTCAGAGGAAGTTTTGGGGATTTTTTCGATGAAGCGACTTGACTGCACTTTGGGCAAGAGAATCGAAATCAGGCTCTGTTCAGCAGGCAGTTTACCACGTTAGCTGCTCCCCGTGCTGTCTGTGCTAATTGTTCGTTTCTGCTTATCTAGACAGGGCAATAACATGTTAACAAATCTCACTGTGAGCCCGATCAGGGCCAGTCTTCTTATGTTATACAGCAAGCAGATCGAGCACTGGTGACGAGCGGCATGCATTTGAGCAGTGAGAAGAGAGGAGGCTGCAAGTGACGGCACAAATGCCTTGTGCCTGCTGGGTGTTGTTGCCTTTTGCAGTGTCTGCAATTGTCAGAGTATGTTACGTTTCTAATTGAATTCCTTTTTATGCACAAATGTATCTTACATACTGCCGCTGCCTCACACCTGCACCCTACTTTCTAGCGGATCAACTCTAATTGCTTACTGCATTTGTACTGGACTACAGATTAAGATTACATATCTAGTCGATTTGTGCACACTGCTAGAATAATGTCAATTAGAAATGAGACAGTACTAGTGCCACGCTACTTTTATAATTGATTGGTGCATACTGCTATTGCCTGATAATTAAATTTACGCATAGTTTGTAAAGGATTAAAAAAAGGTACTTGGAAGTATGCATAAAATCAGATCCCTTTTGTTTATCACTAACCAATGTGCTAAGCTAGCGGCTTTATTTCAGCAACAATCTTATAAAACATTTGTAGGCCAGCAGCAGAAGCAAGAAAAATCGGTGTGGTTATATGATGTGATTAGGCTTTTTACCTTGGTATTCCTAACTCCTAAGGCTACTCTAGTCATTTTTTTTTCAAATATGATGCACCTGAACTACGACTCATGCTAATTTATATGGAAATTGGTCTGCAGAGTGCTTGACAAAGTTAAGTATAAATCCTCACTATAATATTTTTGATTTATCGAAGTATGATAGACAATAGCCTAACAGGCTTAGATTCCTTAATCAGAGGATTACAGAGGGGATTACATTTATAGGAGAGAGGTGGATGGCCCAAGGGGCCAGCCGAGTCTGAACACGACTCAAAGGGCCAGCTGGGTGTGAACCCGGCACAGCAAGCTAGGCTAATCAATAGCTAGATTACACAAGTAACTAGGAGATTACACTAAATAGCAATTAATTCTAACAACACCCCCCCGCAGTCGGAGCGCCGGTGGAACGGACGCTCAGACCGGAACGAAAATCCATGAAGACGGAGGAGGGAAGGCCCTTGATGAAGACATCTGCGAACTGCGACGTGGTGGGTACATGAAGAACACGGACAGCACCTATGGCAACCCATTCAAGGACGAAGTGAAGGTCGATTTCCACGTGCTTGGTGCGCTGATGTTGCATGGGGTTGGAGGAGAGGTAGATGGCGCTAACATTGTCGCAGTAGACAAGAGAGGCGAAGTCCGTGGGGATGATGAATCTCCTTGAGCAACTGCCGCAGCCAAGTGACTTCAGCGACGCCGTTGGCAACAGCCCGATATTCAGCCTCGGCGCTGAACGTGAGACAGTGGGCTGCCGCTTGGAGGACCAGGAGATCGACCGTCCCCCGAGGAAGACGGCGTAGCCGGAGGTGGACCGGCGGGTGTCCGGACAGCCTGCCCAATCAGCATCGGTGTACACATGGAGTTGAGTTGGGGCTGTGCGGGGGATGACCGCACCATGACCGAGGGTACCACGGAGATAGCGAAGAATCCTTTTTGGCAGCGATAAGATGAGCTTCACACGGAGCATGCATATGAAGGCAGACTTGTTGAACGGGCGTAAGCAATGTCCGCCCTGGTAAATGTGAGATATTGAAGGGCGCCCACCAGGCTGCGGTAGCCGGTGGGATTAGCAAATGAGGGCCGGCATCGCCAGAGACCTTAGCACAGTGTCAACTGGGGTGGAGCAAGGTTTGCAATCACTCATGCCATGGCGAGCGAGGATGTCCAGTGTGTATTGGCGCTGTGAGAGGATGACCAAATCCCTGTTGCGCTGAACCGAAATGCCAAGAAAGTGATGCAATGTCCAAGATCCTTCATGGCGAACTCCTTTTCGGTGCAGCAAATGACACGGTGGAGGAGCTGGCGTGAGGAAGCCGTGAGGACGATATCATCCACATATAAGAGCAAATAGACAGTCTCGTACCACGGCTGTATATGAAACGAGAAAGTGTCGATTTGGCTTCGAGAGAACCCCGAGAGAGCAAAAATGAAGCAAACCGGGCTGTACCAGGCCCGTGGTGCTTGCTTTAAGCCGTCATGAGGGATTTTTTGAGCCGGCGGACATGTTCGAAGGGCTGAATCAGCAAGTCCGGTAGGGTCGAGAGCAAAGAGACGGTCTCTCGGCGGTGTGCCGTGGAGGAAGGCGTTCTTCACGTCAAGTTGATGAATGGGCCAATCCTTGAGTGAGCCAATGTGATGATCGTCCGAACAATGGCGGGTTTAACAACCGGACCGAAGGTTTCATCATAATCAACAACACCGGGCGTTGAGTAAACCCTCGAAGTACCAAATGAGCCTTGTAGCGTTCCAATGAACCATCCGCATTGAACTTGTACTTGAAGATCCATTTTCCAAGAACCACGTTGGCCCGGGCGGGACGAGGAACAAGATCCCAAGTGTGGTTGGCCTGAAGTGCTGCATATTCGCTCTTCCATGGTCTGCCGCCAATGAGGATCGGCAAAGCATCGCGGCAGGACCGCGGGGAGAGGAGACAAGGCCTCGGCATGCAAGGCGAGGCGAGGCTGCTGGTACCCTATTTTTCCATGGGTTGCCATGCTATGGGAGTTGGCAACCGGCGGAATGGAGACAAAGAAAGCAGCGAGGGACCGGAGGGCCGCTCTTGACATAACGTGGTGGAGACAGGATCATCTTTGGAGTGTCGAGGAGGGGCCCCCGGGCGCCGGGGGCCGGGGCGGGGATGGGGGCACGCCTGCTGTAGACGTGAATGATGGGCGGCCGGGGGGCGCGACCACCGGGCGGTGGCGGACGCCATCAGACGTGGGACGACGGGCGGAGCCGGGCCGGGTGGTGTGGGGAGCACACGAATAGGAGCTCCACCGACACACCGGCCGAAATAGAGGAGGGCGCCGGAGTAGAAGAAATGGGCTCCTTGAATGGGGGACCCCCGGGCGCCGACGACGGCAAAGGGGGGAAACCGGGAGTCCCGACCACCGGGGAGGTAATGGCCGGTGGCCAACAACTCCAAAGGAACCTGCAGGGAGAGGAGACACCGGGAGAGCGTCGCCGCCGGTTAGAAAATCAAGTTCCCGTGGAGGTGGGGAGGGCCGGCCGCGGGAGAATGGGAACGTTGTTTCGTCGAAGACAACGTGACGGAAATGATGACCCGGTTAGTGCTTGAGGTCTAGACAGCGGTAGCCCTTGTGATCCGGTGGGTAGCCAAGAAAAGCATAGAGAGTGGAGCGAGGGGCAAGCTTGTGGGGGAGCAAGGGCGAAAAGGTTAGGATAGCGAGTGCACCCAAACGCTTGAAGATCATGATAGGAAGGAAGGGTGCCGTGGAGGGCGAAAGAAAGGGGTGCTCATGTTAAGTGTCTTGGTGGGGAGGCGATTGATGATGTTGGTGGTAGTGGCAACAAAGATCACCCAATGCTGCGGGAGGCATGGAAGCCCGGAAGAGGAGGGTGCGGGTGACATTGTTGACAAGTGCGGATCATGCGCTCGGCTTTCCGCTTTGTCGGGAGGTATAAGGACACGACATGCGAAGTGTGGTGTCATGAGCAAGAAAAGAAAGCGCGGGATGCAGAGTTGTCAAATTCGTGACCGTTGTCACATTGTACTTGATTTAACAAAGACAGCCAAACCGGTAGACACATGAGCAAAGAAATGTGAAATAGTGGGAAAAGCATCGACTTAACACGTAGGGGAAAAGTCCAAAGAAAATGGGAGCAATCATCAAGAATGACTAAATAATATTTGAAACCGGAGACACTAACAGTAGGAGATGTCCACAGTCACAAAGTGAATTAAATCAAAATTCTTGGATGCTCTAGACATGGAGGTAGCAAAAGGAAGGTGAGTGTGACGCCTAAGGCGGGCAAGCATGGCGGGAGAGTCGTCTTCGGGCTTGCGTTGCATACAATGGAGGAGGTCCGAGCGAGGTTCAAGGGGGTTGCCTTGCCGGGGGTGACCAAGACGCCGCCGCCGTGTAGTTGAGGAAGGAGTGGCAACGAGGGCAGCCGACCCAAGTGGTGGATGAAGGCAGCTGGAGGGTGTAGAGAGGCCTGCTGGCTGTTACATCCGAGGAGGGTGTTCCGGTACGGAGATCCTTCACGCAGACACCAAGAGGGTCAAATTCAACCTCAAACAAGATTGTCCGTCAGAAATTTTTGAACAGAAAGAAGATTTTGAATGATGTCGAGCAACAAGGACATTATCAAGGCAAAAGGGTCCCGGAAGGACAGAGTAGCCGGTGCCAACAACAGGGAGAGTGGCACCGTTGCCTACGATAATGGACGAAGGAAAAGAAGAGGATGAAGCGGTGACCATACCGGGGTTGGCAGTGATGTGGGAGGAGGCACCTGAGTCGATCACCCGGGCCGGAGGATCCCGGCGGCGGGGGTGACGGAGACGGTCTTTGGCGCCGGCGAGACCCTCGGGCGACCATGGTGCCCAAGTTGGGGGCGCCATGGGATAGTAGGCCCCGGAGCCTGGGTGGAGGAGCGTAGTAGGCGGGGGGGGCCCCGGCCATCGCGATTGCTGCGTAGGGGCAGGCTGGGTGTGTGCGTGGCGGAGGGCCACGAACTCCACCCCGGCGGTGGATCCCGCCACATGTGGATGGAGCCAGTCCACGGGTTGAGGAGCGACGGCCACCGTGGTGTAGGAGTGGCGAGAGGTGGGCGCACCACCCCGAGAGCCACCAGAGCCGTGCCCGCCGCGGCGGTGTCGGCCGCGGTTGTTGTTGAAGGCCTGTCCAGCAGCAGCCTTTCCAAAGAGCAGCCTGTCCAGCCAGCAGCCCGAGGGCGGGAAGATGCGGGGTTGGGCGCCTTGGTGGGAACAGCAAGAAGGGCGACGAGGGCCGAAGGAGGGGCAGAAGGCGTCCCCATGTTGAGCTCAGCCAACCGGAGATCAGCACGCACGTCGGCGAAGGACGGGGATGGCCGCTGGCGGGTGATGAACTGGGACATGAACTGGAACCGTTCGTTGAGGCCACGCAGGACGTTGAGCACCAAAGTGCAGTCCTGGACTGGCTCGCCGAGGTCGGCCAAGGCATCAGCCATGCTTTTCATCTTGCGGCAGTAGTCGTCGACGGAGAGGGCACCTTGACAGAGGGTGCGAAACTCGGAGTCAAGCAGCATGGCGCGAGACTCGCGGTTGTTGAGGAACTGCTGCTCAAGCCCGAGCCAGGCCACCCGGGCAGTGGGGCCGTCGTGCTTATGGATGACGTCCAGGAGGTCGGCGGAGATGGTGTTGAAAATCCAGGACAGAACAACACAGTCCATGCACGACCACGCCGGATCGTAGGGCCGGGAGGCGTCGTTGAGGACGTGATCCTTCAACGCGAAGCGGCCGAGGATGAGGAGAACATAGCCACGCCACTTGGAATAGTTGGAGGCTTGAAGATCGAGAACTATAGGGATTAAGTTCTTGATGTTCTGGACTGCAGCCGCCTGACAGTGAAGGCGGGCGACGGCCTCGGCTTCAGAGGAGGCAGAGTAGGTGTCGGCGGCGGCGGCGTCCTCCTCCGGATGCTCGGTGCGGAGGCGAAGCGCGGAGGGGCCGCGGCCTCGCTGCTCCAGGGGCAGCCGCCGCGCGCCCTCGGTCAAGGGCATCGGCGGCGGCGCTGGACGCGCCTCGGGCGTCGGCGGCAGATTTGAGGAGGTTGGCCTCCTCCGTCCATTGCCGGCTGGCTGCGCCGCTGTTGGTGGAGCGCAGAGAGGAAGCCTCATCTTCCAGCGCTTGGCCGCCGAGAGGGCTTCGCCGCGGAGCTTGGCAGCCAGCAGCCGCGATGGAGGAATCGAGGCGCTATGGGCGCGCGACGGGCGTGCAGAGGCGGGCGGGTGCGAAGAGGACGCTGGGCGGCCGGAGGCGCGCTGCCGAGAAGGAGAAGGAGCGGCGGCGGCAGGAGGGGGGCGCGCGTGAGAAGGGGGGGGCTCGCGGCGGCGGCGCAGTGAGGCGCGCGCTGGAGAGGAGGAGCTGGCGCGGCGACGACGCGCGAGGACGGTAACGCGCGGCGGCGGCTAGACGCGCGCGCGTGCGAAAGAAAGACGGAGCGGAAGCGAGGGATCGGGTTTAGACTGATGATACCATGATAGACAATAGCCTAACAGGCTTAGATTCCTTAATCAGAGGATTACAGAGGGGATTACATTTATAGGAGAGAGGAGGATGGCCCAAGGGGCCAGCCGAGTTTGAACACGACTCAAAGGGCCAGCTGGGTGTGAACCCGGCACAGCAAGCTAGGCTAATCAATAGCTAGATTACACAAGTAACTAGGAGATTACACTAAATAGCAATTAATTCTAACAAAGTAAATTCCTTTGTTTCATTTTTTTAGGACTAAAAACCACAGCATTTGAATCCAATAATTTGTTCAGCACATGAAATCTGACGTTCAGAGTTGGAGTAAGCTGTTACCACTATATATAGAATAATAACTTTGGCACAACAGTTTCTAATCTTTTGCATATATGCCTAAATGATTGATCATTTAAACACTATAGACCATCTTTGTGCTTGCATGTGTGTCATATAAATAGTGGAGGCATGGCAGCTTTTAATCTCTTGCCACTAGATTGTTCAGAGCAACGGTTCCCTGCAGTTTTGGAATTTCTAGCAGCTTGCTGCCCTCTACTCAATAAGGCTACAGCAGGCTAACTTCTTTAGCCAAACAGAGCATGTTTACATTATTTCATTGAGGTAACAGAACATCAAGCTATCACGTGGGCACTCATAAACCTTTTTGCAACAATGTTTTTCATTCATTTTATTCACTGACCATTTGATTAGTTGATTGATAAATTCAAAGGTATAGCAAGAGTTCAAGTTAACAATGGTATTTGTTGCCTGTTGTGGTATGACATCTGGGGAGCGGGTGAACTTGATTTGCTAAGATAAGCAGAGCTACTCTTTTGCAAAAAAGAAACACATTTCTTTTGCTGAAGGTGCTGGTATAGTTCCATTTCATAGCTTATTTCACTTACCTCTATCCTACCAAGCCCATTTTCAGATGATGCAGTTGCAAGCGGAAGTGCAGGAGTCTTATAGAAGTGATTTAGTTGACAAGTGGATATACATGTGGGATTCAAGTTCTTTCTCAGTAAAGAAGGTCTATAATCAGCTTAGCGGTCATCTAACCCTCCATCTAGTGTGCAAATGTTCTTCTGGTTTCTTATAAAAGACAGATTAAGTGCTAAGAAGAAAGAACATGATCTTACAAGATTATAGTTGTCCTCTTTGTTTAAGTCTGGCTGATGAATCCACCTATCATCTGTTCTTAGAATGCCCAGTTGCTTATCAGTGCTGGTCCTGGCTGAACTTGCAACCAGACCCCAATCTTGGTCCTCTCCAAAATCTTCAAAACTTCAAGATCCAGTTGCAGGTGCCTTTCTTGATGGAGAGATCTTAATTCTCATGTGCCGGGTAATTTGAAAAGCAAGAAATGATGCAGTCTTTTGGCAACTGCCTCCAAACGTTCAAAGCATCAAAGTTGATTCAGAGTGGAGCTCCAGCTTTTGCTGCTGAGATCCAAAAATAGTTATGCCCTGTCATCTCTCAATGAATTGCAGCTTTAGTTAAGCTTTTATCCTTTCTATGGTTAATTTAGTTTTCTCTGTTTATCCTTGTTTGGGCAAGTAATCCTCTATTGTGCTCTTGATTGTGCCTATTACGTTAATTAATTTCCAGTATGGACCCCGGTCCCTCCTGTTCTTTCAAAAAAAAGCCTAAGGGCTAAGAACTTCGACCCTTCAAGGGCAAAGCTAAATAAAAAGCCCAAGGGTTAAGGACTTCGACCCTCCGAGCACATACACGAGGGCGAAGCTAAATAAAAAACTTAAGAGCTAAAGACTTCGACCCTCCGAGCACATTCGCGAGGGTGAAGCTAAATAAGGCCCCGTCAACGTCGTAAGCATGCCAAAGCAGGGAGTGTTTCGTCTTCACAGTGAGGACGGTTCACAAACAACCCAAACTTGGAACACGGCAAATCTGTGTCGCTTCTACCCATGACACTTTGTTGTCCATTTTTTACCCTTTTGGTCAAAAGGATGTAATTTTCTTCTTATTTTTCATTCCGCCCCGTTCATATTCTAAACTCGGCGGGACACACTTTTCCTTTGCCAAAAGGGAGGATTTTTAATGAGGCACCTGTGAAAATGTCCGAGACTCCCTTATCGACTATGTATTGAACGAAATATTGGGTTGCTTCGACCCCCGAGGCCCCTAAGACACTCTCCAAGGGGCCACGCAATCCCTGGTATCAAACCAAGTTCAAAAGGAGCTCTTCGCCTAAGTGAGAAAATGCTCACGCAAAACACAATGGCCCAAGGGCCAAGTGACAAACCGTAGCCTCGAGCACTTCAAAGTCACACAGACCAAGAAGCCCAAGGGCAATGTCATGACCTCACACCACCGGACAAACCGATAGGGCAAAGGGAGAAGAAGCAGCACGTAATCAACTCACACACTGACCAGGCAGAAGCATAGGCACAAAAGCAAAACGCCTAGCAATAATAAAGGATACACAAGAGTTTTATTTTCAAGGCACAGCAAGCGCACAACAGCCATAATAAACAAAGATCCCTTTAATCTTCACGGCTTTAAGAAAGGTACCACCGTGGTACACCGCTTAACAGCCAACAACCACAACAACCAAACTTTAAGCCAATCCCAAGCTCCCCACACCAGAAGTCATATATCCCCACTTGCTTTCTTTAGGATATATATCTACACAATGATCAGATAATAAGAACTCATCCTAAAAAAATACACGAAAACAAATTACAATGACATTTTTAGAAAAGGGAATATATTAAATATTCCAGCTTCTGCATCGATTAATGCATATAGCTGTTCCTTATTACAGATGCTTCAACTCCGAATGATAATCCAAGAGATCACAAAAATAAAGGTTTGAGCCATGACTCGAGCATAAGTTATAACGCGGGAATACTAAATAGCAATCCTATTACTAAATCTCCAGCCGTGCCGTGTAAACACTTGTAGCGCGACTGTCTCTATGGCCCTACACCCCATCTTTATTGAGTGGCGAAGCTCCACCTTCTGAAGAAGAGACCAAAACCTGATCCAAAGTATGTCACTTTGAAAATAACCTGCAAATAAGATGGTGCTAACACCTTGTTAAACACAACCTCATTACGAGTAAGCCAAAGCGCCCAACAAATTGCACTGGCACCCACCAGTATCTGAGCTTTCACAGTCCCACGCAATCCTGCCAACCAATCAGAAACATATTGTGTACACTACTTGGAGGCTTTAGATTGAAAGAAACTTGAACAATTCGCCACATAAACTTTGCGTAATGACAATCAAAAATCAAATGTTGTATTGTTTCTTGGGCCGAACAAAAATAGCACTTCAAGTCTCCTTGCCAATGTCGTCTAGCTAAATTATCTTTTGTGAGGATAACTCCCTTGTATAAATACCAGACAAAAACTTTAATTTTGAGAGGTAGTTTTAATTTCTAAATCCAATTATTAAAAGGTACGGCCTGAACATTTAATAATACTCTATACATCGAACTTACTGAAAACATTCCATTCTGATATAACCCCCACATAAAACGATCTCTATTATTTGAAAGATGAACTTGGGAAACCATGAACACTACATTGTGCCAATCTCGCAAGTTATTTCCTACTAGAGACCTCCTGAAGGCTACATTGAGTGGAGCTGTTGACAGTACAGTCCGAACAGAAGCACTTTTCTTTCTCACAATATTATACAATGCTGGAAAGATCATTTTTAGAGGATGCGGTGTTACCCAAGAATCCTCCCAAAAACGAACTTGGGACCCATCACCTAGATCAAACCTACCCATCGAGAGGAACTCTTCCTTTACCGCCATAAGGCCAGTCCAAAATTGAGAGTCCCCTGGCATGGATTGAACCTGAGTTAAAGTTTTATGCCGTAAATATTTATTTCGGAGCAGCTGCTGCCATACTCCATCACCATTTAATAGTTTAAACAACCACTTGCTAAGAAGACATCTATTATGTACATTGATATTTAGAATCCCCAACCGCCCTGATCCTTTGGCAAACAAACTACCTCCCACTTTGCCAGCCAATATTTTTTCTTATGCTCAGTACCCTGCCAAAAAAACCGTGATCTAAGGTAATCTAGCTTTCTCAAAACCCCTCTAGGCACCTCAAAAAAAGACAACATAAACATAGGAAGACTACTAAGGACTGAGTTAATAAGAACGAGTCTCCCTCCTACTGATAGGATTTTCCCTTTCCAACCACTCAGTCGCTTCTGAAACCTTTCCTCCACATGTTTCCAGTCCTTATTTAATAACTTTCTATGATGCATCGGAATTCCTAAATAACGGAACGGGTAGGAGCCAATATTACACCCAAAAATGTGCATATACTCAAGCTGATTAGCTTTGCCCTCTCCATAATAAAATAACTCACTTTTATGAAAATTGATCTTGAGTCCTGACAGCTGCTCAAAAGCACAAAGCAAAAGCTTCATATTTTTGGCCCGCTCAATATCATTATCCATAAAAAGAATAGTATCATCTGCATACTGAAGGACAGAGAGTCCATCATCTACAAGGTATGGAGTAACACCTCTCACTTGGTCGGCCTCTTTGGCTCGTGCAATTAAAATCGCGAGCATGTCAACCACTATATTAAACAAAATTGGAGACAACGGATCCCCTTGCCGAACTCCCTTTTTTGTTTGAAAATAGTGGCCTACATTATCATTAACCTTAACTGCCACACTCCCTCTAGTCATGATCCTCGAAATCCAATCACACCAGACTGGAGAGAAGCCCTTCATCCTAAGGACTTGTTGAATAAAAGGCCACTTCAATTTATCATATGCCTTTTCGAAGTCTAATTTTAAAATCACGCCATTCTGGATTCTCCTATGCATCTCGTGGATTGTTTCATGTAAAATGACAACTCCTTCCATTATATATCTTCCCGGGATAAACGCCGATTGAGATGGTCCTACCACCTTATCGGCTACCTTCAAAACTCTATTGTTTAAGACCTTCGTAAAAATTTTAAAGGATACATTAAGTAAACATATCAGCCTATATTGTTGAATTTAAGTTGCCTCAGAAAGCTTGGGCAATAGTGTAATCACCCCAAAGTTGAGACTATGGATAGGCAATCTCCCTACATGGAACTCTGCGAAAAGGCTCAACAAATCTGGCTTAATCACATCCCAGAACACCTGATAAAATTCCGCAGGAAAACCATCAGGGCCAGGTGCCTTATTATGTTCCATATCAAAGACAGCCAATCTAATCTCCTCCTCACTGAATGGAGCCACAAGAAATTCATTCTCCTCCTCCGAAACTTGAGGTATGTCCTGCCTCAAAGTCTCGTCCATCGAGTAAGAATTAGGTACATGGGCTCCAAACAGCTTCTTGTAATAATCTGTAATGTATCCTGACAAATTGGAATCTCCTACAATTATTCCCTCTTCCTGTTCTAATTGTACAATCTTTGTTTTTCTGCGTCTCCCATTTGCTAATAAATGAAAATACTTAGTATTATCATCTCCTTGCAGTAACTTCATCGCTTTTGAGCGTTGGAGCCATAAATCTCCTCTCTCGGCAATTTAGCTAAGTGCCGTTTAAGATGATTCCTAATTTCCACTTCCTCAGAAGACAACAACGTTAATTCGGCCTTTCTATCAAGAACATCTATCTTAGCCAATAATTCTATTTTTTGCTTTTTATTTTGTGATGCTACATTCCTAGCCCAGCCTCTTAAAAACCTTCGTACTCTTCTAATTTTACTCTGCCACCGTTCCATAGGCGAAGATCCCCTATTTTCTCGACTCCCAAACCCCTTTTATCAGATAAAAAACCATCCCTAGTGAGCCATGCTAATTCAAATTTAAAATTTCTAGCATTCCCTCTATGAGAAGACTCCCCTCCATCTAACAAAAGAGGTGTGTGGTCAGAAATCTCTCTGGTAAGCGCCCAAACAGTAGCTAAAGGAAATTTTTGTTCCCATTCAGTTGTCACCAGAACACGATCTAACTTCTCATAAGTTGGCACCTCAGCATAATTTGCCCAAGTAAATTTTCTACCCGACAACTCTAGTTCCTTTAAGCTTAAAGTCTCGATAATGGCATTAAAAAAGTAATGGCCATTTGTCATTATATCTCGCATTATTCTTTTCAGATGGGTTTCTAATAATATTAAAATCCCCTCCTACAATAAAAGGTAACTCCCCGCAACTAGTACAAGCTTGTACTAGTTACCAGAAAGCTTTCTTTGTGCTCCTCTTATGCTGCCCCATACACAGACAACAGAGCCCATTGAAAACCATCTGCTTTATTCTTTAAGACAAATTTGATAAAGTACTCACCATCAACAATTTCTTGTAGCTCACAATATTCTTGATTTATCCCCATTAGCATACCCCCGGACATACCCCGAGGACATCGCCAATGCCAAACAAAATCAGCTCCAGCATAGAAATTTTCTAGACACTGCGTCGAGAAACTATTTCTATTGGTTTCTGACAAAGCTATAAACTCAAGAGAATTATCTGCAGCTACATCATGTAAGAAAGTATGTTTTTTGCGAGGTCACGCAATCCTCTACAGTTCCAAAATAATCCTTTCATTTGGTCAATTTTTTATTCTTTCAGTAATATTCTTAATGTATAGTTTCTTTTTCTTTCTCATTTTTGCCACCTTGATAGGTACATTAACAAGTACCCCATCAAGGTCCGTATTATCGTCCATCACCTCCTCTATTAAGTCGCCACAGAGTCAACTAATAATGATGTTAGGATCGATCTCCTCCTCCTCTTTTTGATCATTAGCTTCAACTAGACTCAAGTCAAAACCAGAGTGTAGCCTATCCTGTTCTAATTTTCTTAATAAATTAATAGAGTCATTCACCACTTTCTCATCATCCCCTAGCAAAACACCTAAATCCTCTAGGTTGGTCTTAATATGACTATCTGAATGAGAACAAAAAGAATTAACAAATGAATTACCTTGATTCCCATCGAGGTTTCTAAGTGCAGCTCTTTTCTGCGCCTTCTCCGGGGAGCTAACATCAGCGGACCCTGCATTCCGCTTACTCCGCCGCACCAGTGTGAGCTCACCATTAGACATAAGTGCCATCTCCATGGCACTCCCCAGATCCTTCTGTGACCCACCATCCGCTGCAACTCCAGCTCCTAACATAGCATCAACCAAAGCTCCCAACTGAGCAGCCGGAACCACCCCTTCTGAGGCTAGACTGTCCTCCACCCCTGCTTCTGTCTGTACCTTAGCCTCCTGTGCCAACATCTGTTGTGCACCCAGCCCACTGGTAACAAGATTAGGCACCACTGTGGAATGCTGTGACCCACCTGCAGCAGTTAGAGACACTGTTGCAGACCTTTGAGACTGAGGGTGAATCCGCCCGAAACGTGCCGGATCTGAACCTGAGATAGCAAAAGAATTAACCTGCATCACCTGAACTGAATCTCCTTTCTGAACCCCAACAAACTTACGTGCCGAGTCACTTAGCTGGGCCTCCTCTCCTAGCAAATCATCATTGTCCCAGTCATACTCCATCTGAGCCTCTGGAGCCTTACCCTGTGTACCAGAGAAATTGGTCTTTTGTGACCCAATGTTTGCCTCTGATAAAACAGACTTACCATCTCCACGAGCCTCTTTCATCTTGGTGTCTTTTGGAGCCTCACTGCCATGATCCTCATTACTACCATTCTGTGATGTCAACAAGCTTTCCAAACCACTGTTTGGAGCAAATGGTTCCACTTCAAACTTGAGCTGAAAATACCTGTTCCCAATGATCACATCCAACTTAGGTGGAATCGCTTTTGGCTCCAACACAGCCACTGCAAACCGCCCAAAAGAACTGGCTCTAGTAGTGACCATATCCACCTCCTGAGTCACACCAAACAAAGATCCTAGTGCCCACAGAATGACATATTCTCTGAGAATTGTCGGGAGGTTAGTTACCCTCATCCACACCACTGGCAAGGCATGCCCAAAATATTCTTCATCTTCTTTTAATTCCTGGAACTTGAGAGTAACACCCTCCTTCATATCAGCATTAAACTTTGTCATCCTTGACAACTCTCCTTTCGATGGAAAGAGAACCTTGAACTCAAACCCATTAATCCTCTTCACATCCCAATTAAAGGACTCAGAAACCAGCACTCTCAGATAAGCAGCAACCTTCTCTTCTGTCAAATTCTTGCCTGAAACAGAAACCAATGCCATTCTAGAATCCTTCTTAGTTGGAACAATAGGAGCATGTGGAATATAGAAACCAGCAAGAGCATCAGCTGCCTGACCAACTAATTGTACCACTGGCTTTGGTTGCTTCTGAATCGGGCACCTAACTATTGCATGATCACTACTCCTACATATTTCACAAAAGACTGTCGCAGTGCAATCTGACAATAAATGCCCTTTGACACCACACCTTCTGCAAATCTTATTAGTCAGAGCAATGACAGTCCCATCTGGTGCCCCACCCCTAAAGGCACGAACTTCTGAATTTTCGATTTGCATACACGCTCCAGCAGCCGATGAGGAACCATGGAGAATGACTGAATGAGCCTCAGCCTTCCCCTTTCCCTGTACATTCCCAGTGACTCCTGCTGTTAAAACTCCATCTGGCTGCTGCCCAGTGGAGATAGTCCCCAGCTGTCGCTGATGATCCCCCAACACTGCTTTGCGGCGATCGATATTCTTTGTGGCGGGCGCCAATCGCTGTTGCGCGCGTTCTTCTTTGCCAAGGCGACATATGCTTTATTGCGGACGCTGCTGCTGCTATGCAAAATGCTGTTGTGGACGCGGCGCAGCAGACGGAAGCGGTTGTTGCGGCTGCCCGTGGTGCTGCTGCAGCTGTCCCTGGAGCTGCTGTGGCCCAGGTTGCTGCCCTCGCTGAGGCACAAATCGCCGGAAAGTACGAGGCCGATGAGAGTCATACCATCCGCGGTTGCCGTGATCCTCGAACCTCCCTCGTCGACGATAGTCATGCCCCCATCCTGGCCCGTAATTCGGTGGGTGGGAGCCCAGGTTGGGGTTAAAACCACCACCGACTCCACCATTGCGGCCGCCGTGGCCTCCTGCCCGGCACCGGCTCTCACCACCGCCTCGACTCGCCGAGAAGCCGCGTCCCAAGACCAGCGCCCTCCGCTGCTCCTCCGCCCATGTTTCCAGGGGCCACTTTGCGCCATGGCCTGCTGCACGACTTGGAGAAAAGAGCGGAACGGAGGGGCAGCTAGGGTTCTGATGTTCGCTGCGACTACGTCGTAGTTCGGCTGAAGGAAACGTGCTGCAAGACGTCCTGGCTTCCGTGCCTTGCCACTTCTGGTCCCACCAAGTCCAATTAGGATCCGGTCAGGCCCAGGAAGGAAACCAGACCCAGCCTGTTTTGATTGTGCGTAAATCTCGTTGTTTCGAACTTCCGAGTCTTGCGTTGTTCCGTTCGGCAGCTGCGGCGTAGGACTCGCGGGCGGCTGCGGCGTTGGCACCACGGGTGTTCCCGACGCCTGCTGCGGACCTCGTTCAGCGATCCAGCCCTCGCCGATCTGCCATTACGCCGATCCAACACCACGCAGTCACCAAGCCTGAATTCCGGCGACATCCGCGGCGGCGGCAGCTTGCCATCCCACGGCGCCATGGACGAATTCCGCCGTGCCGACCATGCCTGAAAAATGCTTCGAACCAGAACCACCTTCTTATCTGTCGGGGTCGGCGACGAAGACGCTTCTACCCGTCGTCGAACCGACGAGTCTTGCAAAGCTATCTCCGCCTCGACTAATTGGATTTTCGAAAAGCCATGAACTGCCGCTTGTCGAATCAAGTCCGGCGTCAATGGGGATTGGGACATGATGATCGACAAGCGGCAAAGCATATGATGTCCCAATCCCCATTTCTCATTTCTCATATGATGTCCGGCGTCAATAGAGGCGAATGGGGATTAGGACATGATGCTCCCAGAATTTGGATTTGAATCCTTTAGGACGGAGGTCCGCTGCCGGATCGGAAGAGCACCGAGTCCCACAGCCCACGGCAAGAAGATCTTCACCGTCTACCTCCTCCGTCTCCAACTCTTCCTCGATCACTAACTGAGTACGTACCTTGCAGCCACTGCCCTCCAATGGTTGATGTAGACCTACGTCTCCCAGAACGCCTCCATCAACGTTGGATTCAGTACTGCTTGCGTGCCCATCATGATCGCCTTCAACAAAGTCACTAAGTGACTAAGTGACTTTGCCTTGCCAAAACTACATCCAAGCAAAGCACAATAATTTGATAAAGCTTTGTAGCTTCACGCCACGCGCCCTGTCACCTTGAAAGGTGGGAGATTGGTGCAAAAAGAAATTCATAAGTGCCGAGGGGCTCATTTTTTAGCGCCTCGCCCCTTAGACTTGAAAGGTGGGGGGATTGGCGCCAAAGCATTTCATATGCACTAAGGGTCTCATTTCTCAGCGCGTCACCCCTTCGCCTCGAAAGGAGGGATAGCGCCAAAGCATTTCATATGCACTAAGGGCTCATTTCTCAGCGCCTCGCCCCTTTGCCTCGAAAGGTGCGGGAATTGGTGCCAAAGCATATCATATGCAGAAGGACGCTTTTCGTAAATCCTCGCCCCTTCACCTCGAAAGGTGGGGGATTAGCGCTAAAGCAATTCATAAGTGCCGAAGGGCTCATTTTGCAACTCCTAGCCCCCTTGCAAAAATATGTATATGAGGGTCAGTGCCAACATCAAGGGTCTCCATTCGCCGCGTCCCCGCCATTCAAATGTTACAAAGAAAAGATAGATTATATAATGTGCAATTAAACAACAAACTGTGATGATTTAGAAAATTATATATTATATCATATTATATTATATAGCCAACAATTTGACTAGCGCACCATGTCGTCTCAATATACGCTATCGATTGATTCCTAGCTTGAATAATTGTTTTGCATGTGAACAACAGCTCAAACACATTTTGAATTCAACGCTGGCAAACCTCATAGTAGGAGCTTTGGTCATTAATTCACGCCGGCAACTTTCACCAATCATGCTTTAACGCTCTCATTTTTATCATTGCCGATGAAACAAATGAGAGCTTGGCTCTTCATTGAGTTTCGTCTTCGCTTGGTAATAGCTTATTTTTGAAGTAGCAAATAGTAGGAAAATTAAGGCTCGCATTGATATGCTACTCTAAGGACTCTTCGCCGTAGATGAATATTCCTTCACTACGACCTAACAGTCCTGACGACTGGCCAATACTGTTATTTGCTAATACTCCATTTGTATTTCTGGTGCCGCCGGTCAAACATGCAAGCATAGAGTAGTGCTCGAATTGAATGTATTTGAAAAGCATGGAACGCCCTAGTGAAGGCAAAGTGTGAACAAGTAACGAAAAGCAAAAAACATTAACTATAGAATTATCATTCTACACATGCATACTTGCTACTTAAAAGCATGGGACGCCCCAGCGAAAACACTAGAAACAGGCTGTTTGTTAACACTGGATTTTGGTAAAGGCCAATGACAGGTGGGCCGATTCGGTAAAATCTATGAGAAAGCAGAAATCCAACGCGTTCGGCAAATGAGCGTGCGGTCGGCTAACTTTGAGCTATTCGGCAAGCGTATGTGCAATTAACTCGGGTGATTCGGCAAGCATTGGTGCGGTCGGCTATCTTTGAAGACAAAGGCTCCATTCGGGAAGCAAAAGGTGGCAAGCAAGAAGCCGAATAGAAGGAGAAAAGCGATGATCAAGGATTCCGAGGAGAATTATAGCAAGAGTCTCGCCATACTTTTGAGTTACCTTTAACATATTGTGTACGTCGTAATCTCCTAGGATTCATGTTATGTCCAGGGTATAAATATAGACCCTCGACCATTGTAAAGGATATTCACAATCAAATCAATACAACCGCCCCGTGCCACGTTTGAGTCCCTTTTGTCGTGTCGTCGAGTTCTTCGAGAGGAGCCAATCGATCCGTCGACCTCCGTAAGTTCCGGCAACCTTGCTATCATGTCTAGTATCATGCGGTGGATTTAGATCTTGATGCAAGTAGTCTTGTTCGTCTCGATGGGATGGCCGTGCGGCGGCGTCTACTTGATGATCAAGAAATCTTTGCTTATGCTTTGTTTATCTCGACTAGATGGCCGTGCGGCAAAGCGTCCGCTTGATAGCTTAGCGAGGCAAGATAGTTATCGATTCTTGGTTAGATCGTGAGTCGTGCGGCGAGGCTAGGATCTGGCTCAAGGATTAGTTATCGGCTCTATTAGATTTGGCAAGATCTAGTAGATTCATTAAGTTATCACGTGTTGCATGACTTTAATATTTTATTTATTTGTAACACTCTTTTGCCCAATCTAGATTTGATCGGTTTCGGCTTCTTATTTTATAGATCTATTTGCTCTCTAATGCTCTTTACTTATCATGATAAATAGATCGTGTGCTTACGTGGCCGAATTAGATCAATCTAGATTGTTACATGTTGAGGTTCTTGCATGTTAGAAACGCTTAGACTTTGATAGGATCGGGTATCGTCGCGGCGGATGCGTGGTCTTTGATTAGTTTAGTCGTGATAATTTGTATGTTCCTTCTTCATGGACCCCGAGTCGGCTTTTGTATTGCCGAGCTTGGTTATGCTTCAATTCGTAGTTAACTTTCACTTGTTCAAACATGTCTTCTCATACATGCACGTTCGGCAATCGATGCATTACATGTTTCACCCTCATATTAGCCGAATGAATCATAAGCATGATTGGCGCGGCTTCTATAGCTGTATGTCGTAAATAAGTGGCTTCGGGGCCGTATATACGGAACTATGCGGTCTCATCCGACACGTTCCGATTTTGTATTTAACAGTTTCCTTGTCCCTTGTCGGTTTTCAGGTCAAACCGACCGCACGCTTCGGGATCTCCAAACCGTGCGGCTGTCCGATTGAAGTCACGCTTTTTGACTTCTTTGTGTGCTTGGCACAAGGTGCAGATTTTGTGCCAACACACTTTTTGGCACGCCCGGTGGGACAATCTCCTGATTCAAGATGTCGGACGTCAATAACAATCATGTTACGGGCGTGACGCTGGATGAATTACCGACCAATTGAGAGCAACGAGTGGAGCAAGCATGCGAGCAATACAAGCATAAATGCTTAATGTCCTTCTCCAAGAACAAGAGCAACAAGGTTTTTCGAGAAGCGATCATTGCCAAGGGTTCTTCTTGCACATCAAACCGATTGCTCAAGAGGAAGAAGCTCAAAAGGTATCGATTTGGTCCATAAAGCCTTGGCGGAGATACCATCGGGAACCACAACACGGCCTTTCTAAATACTTTCCGAGTAATCATGGCTAATACTTTTCGGCCAACAGGCTGATAAGTATTTTGAAGATGGTGTGGGACCAATTCGTGGACCAGGTGCTTTTCAATATTCCAAAATATCAAGAGAAGCAACCTGAAGATGCGAGGAACATCTAGGATTAACAAAGATGAAGTAGAGACTCATGAAAAGCAACCACCTCCTACTTATGGCCAAGTGACGTTTGGCACTACCGAAAGAGTACCGCAATCTGCATACAAGATATCTCCAAAGATCAAACAGGTTACAAAGGAACATGTATGGGGATGGATACCATGAGTTCACTGACTATACTGCCATAGATGCTCTACCGAATCCAGGATATAAAAGTGCAACAGGGATACCATCTGGAGGGCAGGCACGCGGAACTCCGAAGACAGACATTGATTTAATCATGCGGAGGATGGCTGATATGATGCAACATCGAGTTCGGCCTAAAACCAAAGAATCAATCCTATTCATACAAGTCTGCGTACCCGAATGGTATAACGGGGTTGCACTACCGGCAAGGGTGAAGCCACCAACGGACTTGACCAAATTTTTACGGTCGGGGATGATACAAGTACCACGAGCATATTAGCCGATACGATACGACTTGGGGAGGCGTCCCACGCAGACGAAGCTTGGAGGATTCGGTATTTTCCATTGTCTCTCACAGGGCCCGGCTTTCACCTGGTTTACTTCTCTACCAGGTGATTCTATTGGTACTTGGGCAGAACTTGAACAGAAGTTTCATGCTTATTTCTTCACCGGAACTACTGAAAAGAAAGCTGGTAGACCTTACCGGTTTAAAGCGCAGAAAAGTTAATGAGACACCACAAGAATATCTTCGCAGATTCGGAGAAACTAAGAGTCTTTGCTTCTCGCTGAATTTACCAGACGATCGGTTGCTGGAATAGCAATAGCGGGGATCTTTGCCGAATGTCGGGGAGAAGCTATTCGGCATGGAATTTGATGATCTCGGTCAACTTCGCTCGGAGATTAGCCGTCATGAGTAATCGGGCTCGGGGTTTTTTAGGGATAATCGCTATCGGAAGGGTAATGTTGCTAGTGAGATGTATCGAGTTTCTGGAAGAAGCAACTGAGTACGAGGATGAAGATGAAATAGTCTGCGGCCGAGTTGACTTGGGATAAAGAGCCTACCCAAGTAAGTCGGCGGTGGCTGAAACAACAAAAAGGGGACTTACGATTTTGATGTCTCCAAATCAAATAAGCTTTTTGATCTGTTGGTGAGGGAAGGACGCATCAAGCTACCAGAGGGACATCCCATGCTACGTCCTGAAGGAGTGAAAGATAAGAGATATTGTGGTTATCATAATACTAATTCTCACTCCATCAATGATTGCCGAGTGTTCAGAGTTCGGATTCAGAAGGCAATTCAAGAGGGGCATCTGAAATTTGATGGCAAGATGAAGATTGATGGCAAACCTTTCCCTCAGAACATGATTTCTTTCTCTGTCGGAATGGTCTCTGCAGATGACCCTAAAAGCAAGGGAAAGATGAAAGTGTTGACATCAGAAAGAGCTAAGAAAAGTGGCACTGTAGACCCCAACCGACAGATTACTGCTGAAGAGTTGAAAGAGAAAGTTCGGTTCAAAAATAGCCGAACCGAAAGAGGTGAAACGTCCAGGCCAAGGGTGACATCACGAGTCTTGCTGAATAAATGGCAGAGGCAGCAAGAGCAAGAATATTATGAAGAACGAAAGTTCTTAGAAGAACGGTGGAGATATGAAGAAGAAATGTATCACCGAGAACAAGAAGAACACATGAGGGAACTAGAACAGTCTCATTGGGGTTGTTCATTCTTTAAGCATTGTTGGAATGAAGGCTTGAAGCTGCCTGCTAGAAACAATTGCCCGAAATGCGTGATCGATTATTATGGCTACTGAGCGGTCTCGAGTCAACCGCCGACCCGATCCATGAAAGACTTGGAGTTCAATTTCACGAGGACGATCGGCGTATAAAATTAAATGACTTTGATCATCGAGAGGAAGAGATTCGCGGATCAGCATTGGGTTCATCCCAAAAGTACGATGAAGAAGGAAATACTCATGGATATAGATGGCGAAAAGGGCAATGGTGCCCACCGGGGTTGAGAAAAAAGTCGAAGAGGAGAGTGCGGCGATTGAGAAACAAAGAGCTGGAACAGTCTGCTGCTGAAAGAGAAGAAGGAATGGCGTCCAAAGAAGAAATCCGATGAGAAAGGTCCTTCGGGTGATGCATGCATGGCTTTCTTCCTCCCATCGAAATTCATAGCTCGACAATCAAGAAGTACAGGGAGGAGGTTTATTCTCGATTTCGATGAAAGCGAGTTTCAAGATCTAATGGCTCGGCTTATACTAACGCGACAAGCAACTTTTTGACAAGCCGGCCAAACATCGTCACTTGAAACCGCTTTTACGTGAAAGGATACGTCAATGGGAAGCCTCGACCAAGATGTTTGTTGATGGAGGAGCTGCTATCAATATAATGCCATATTCCACGTTTAGAAAGCTCGGGATGACGGATGAAGATTTGCTTAAAACCGACATGATCCTTAGAGACTTTCTTTGGCAATCCTTCCGACACTCGAGGAGCTGTGCATGTTGAGTTGATGATTGGGTCTAAAACCCCGATCACTACCTTCTTCGTCATTGACGGCAAGGGGGCATACAGTTTGCTTCTTGGGAGAGACTGGATTCATGCTAATTCTTTGTATTCCTTCAACCATGCACCAAATCCTTATTCAATGGATAGGGGATGACGTGGAGATCATACATGCCGATGATTCGGTAAGTGTGGCTGCTTCGGAGCCGGCTTCTTGGGAATATGATGGTGTTGATTGTTTCTCGGCAAAGTATGGAAAGAAGGTCCTGTTAATGTATTCAACAAGGATCAACGGCCGATCAAAGCGATCGGCTCGAACAGCAATTTTTGAATGGGTAACCCAATCGATGGCAACAAAGGAAAGTTGGGACACGGTTTTTATGTCGGCCGACAAGCTAGAAGAGATAAATGTTGGTGATGATTCCAAATCAAGGCCGATGTACATCGGTGCAAATTTGAATCGAGAATATAGAGAACAATTAGTAAATCTTCTTAAGGAGTTTAAAGATTGCTTTGCTTGGGATTATCTGAGAGATGCTGGACTAGATCATTCTATTGTTGAACATCGATTACCTATTAAGTCGGGGTATCGACCCTATAAACAACCTCCGAGGAAGATCTATAAAGAAGAGGTGCTTGGCCGATGTGAAGAAGGAGATTGAAAGGCTATTGGAAGCAAACTTCATTCGGCCGTGCGAATACGCAGATTGGATTTCGAATATAGTTCCTGTTTACAAGAAGAATGGGAAGATGAGAGTCTGTATAGACTTGAGAGATCTTAACAAGGCCACTCCAATGGATGGGTATCCGATGCCAATTGCCGATTTGTTAGTAGACGCTTGGGCCGGGTATGAAGTCATTAGTTTTATGGATGGTAATGCTGGCTATAATCGATCTTCATGGCAATAGAAGATATTTCAAAAACGGCTTTTAGATGCCACGGCCACATTGGTTTATTTGAATGGATTGTAATGACGTTTGGATTGAAGAATGCCGGTGCAACTTATCAAAGAGCCATGAATTACATATTTCATGAGTTGATCGGCAAAATTGTGGAAATCTACATTGATGACGTAGTAGTCAAATCTAAAGACTATGAGAGACACTTAGCTGATCTAAGAAGAACTTTGGAATGCACTAGAAAACATGGTTTGAAGATGAATCCAAACAAATGTGCTTTTGGAGTGTCATTTGGTGAGTTCTTGGGATTCCTTATTCATAAAGGAGGAATTGAAGTTGGAAAAAAAGAGCATGGAGGCAATAGATAAAGTTGTTCCCCAACTAATCTCACGAAATTACAGTCCACCGCTTCGGCAAGATCAATTTAAATAAGAAGGTTCATTTCAATTTATCGAGAGAGAATCTTGCCCTTTTCTCCATTATTAAAGCTCAAGAGGAATCAAGAATTTGTATGGGGTGACGTGCAACAAAAGGCTTTTGATGAAATTAAAGAATACATGAAGGCACCACCGGTTTTGGTACCTCCACAACTTAACAAGCCTTTCAAGTTGTGCGTGGCGGCCGATACTCTAACGATAGGATCGGCCCTCATGCAAGAGTATAAAGGGAAGGAGCGAGTCATAGCTTATCTTAGCCGAAAACTGTTAGACCCAGAGACAAGATATTCGGCTATGGAAAAATTGTGCTTGTGTGTGTATTACTCATGTACTAAGCTTCGGCATTATTTATTAAAAGCCGAATGCGTGATTATTTCAAGTCATGATGTGATCAAGCATATGTTGTCAATGCCAATTTTAAATGGAAGAATTGGCAAATGGATTTTGGCTTTGTCGAATTTGATTTAAAATACGAATCGGCAAAAAAAGCAATGAAGGGTCAAATTATTGCTGATTTTATTACGCAACATCATGACCTTAGCACCCGAAGATAGTAGGCATTGTACCTTGGACTCTATTTTTTCGATGGTTCATCCTGCAGAGCAAAGGTGGGGGCGCTGGCATTCTATTAGTTTCTCCACGGGGAATAACTTTTGAGTATGCTATTCCCATTGAATTTCATGTGACTAACAATCAAGCGAGTATGAAGCATTGCTTAGAGGGCTTCGGCTTCTTGTGGAGATAAAAGCCGTCGCTTGTTGAAATCTTTGGAGACTACGAGCTGGTGATCAACCAGTTTGATTGGCCAATATGAGTGTAAGAATGACGCTAAGAGAATACTATGAGGAATGCCGGGAACTTTTAAAAAGCTTTCGGGTAGCAACCTTGCATCATATCCCTAGGGGGCATAATGAAGAAGCAAATAGGTTGGCCCAAACTGCTACGGATATCGTGAAAATCAAGAAGTCTTCACTATAGAAGAGAATATTCCAGATCTTTGAGCAATTGGTTGGCGATTGGAGGCATGAAATCATCGAATATCTGAAGGATCCATCGCGAGAAAGTTACCCAAAGCTCGGTACAAAGCCCTTAAGTTCGTCCTTCTCAATGATCACTTGTATTACAAATCTATAGATGGAGTATTGCTCAAGTGTCTAAGCCAAGAAGAGGCCGAAAGGTGATGTATGAAGTGCATGAAGGATTATGTGGTGCACATCAATCAGCTTACCGAATGAAATGGATAATTCGGAGAACTGGTTATTTTTGGCCAACTATCTTTGGAAGATTGCTTTGACTATTATAAAGGATGTCATGATTGTCAAAAATTTGGCAATATTCAAAAGGCTCCGGCATCTGTTATGAACCCAATAATCAAACCTTGGCCATTTAGAGGATGGGGCATAGATTTAATTGGTCGAGATACATCCTCCTTCGAGCAAAGGGCATAAGTTTGTGCTCCTGGCTCTGATTATTTTACTAAGTGGGTCGAAGCCATTCCTTTGAAGAAAGTTACATCGAGAAAATATGATCAGTTTTGTTAAAGAGCATATAATTTATAGGTTTGGGATCCCTCAAACTATAACAAGCGATCAAGGAACCCGGTTTACTTCTTGAATTTTTGTGACTTTGCCGAAGACATGGGGATCAAGCTGTATAATTCTTCTCCTTATTATGCACAAGCCAATGGGCAAGCGAAAGCATCAATAAGATTATGATCAAGATCATTCAAAAGAAGATTGATGAGAAACCGAAGAGATGGCATTCGGTTCTCAATGAAGCATTAATGGGCTTATCGGATGGCTTGTCATGGGTCAACGCGAACATCTCCTTATGAATTGGTTTACGGGCATCATCTTTGTCTTACCATGGGAATTGCAATCGGGTTCAAGAAGAATTATGTTGCAAAAAAGATTTGGAAAAAGAAGATTATACAAATTTGATGATAGATGAATTGGAAGATTTACATTTTATTCGTCTCAAAGCATTGGAAAATATTGAGAAGAATAAAATACGTGTTGCCCGATATTATAACAAGAAAGTTAGAGAAAAGCAATTCTTGGAAGGTGACTGGTTTGGAAAACTATCTTGCCGATTGGATCGAAAGACGGGGCATTCGGCAAGTGGTCTCCAAATTGGGAAGGGCCCTTTCGGGTAGAAAGATGCGTGCACGGCAATGCATATATTTTGAAGACTTTGTTTGGGGAAGAATTTACGAGCTATCAACGGACGATATCTTAAAAAATATTACCCCAGTATCGAAGTTGGTTCGTAAAGAGAATTTGAATCAAACGGCCGATGAGATAACATCGCCTTTAGTGAAAAAAAATATGAAGTTGGTAAATAGCCGATACGATTAGTGTCGCCTTGATTCAAAATATAACCGAATGATCTTATGTTGACCTCAACATTACGATTTGTTGGTTTATCGGGAAAAGAAAGAAAGATGAAATCTGAATGATATTGCTCGGTGACTCGTCAAATCGTTTGTGGCGTAAGACTAAGATCTAATCGACTAAAGTGATGTCACTTTGCATTCGGAAAAATCACTCAAGAACTGCTTCGAATCGAGAGAGGACACGAAGACATTCATTTGGCGATCAACACAAGATCATAAACAAGACACATTCTCGAAGATGATTTCATTATTCACGGATCAATCCCTAGTTACAAACTACTCACGGAACAACTTATTAAGAACAGTTGGGGATTGGTGGATTCGGCAAGGGCGTAGCATGGTCCCCGTAGAGCTCCAGTACTCTCCTCGATGTCCTCCACCTCGTGAGGATGACCTTACGCAAATCCAACGGCCTGAAACAGAATAGTCCTCATTGGTGCGAGAAGACATCGCTGCCGGGCCGAGGACACGCCAAGGTGGACACCTTGGATGACGGCCTGATCAACACGGCCATCCATGGCGTCGAGGCGTGCCTCGGGAGTTTCTCCACAGGCATTCACCTTGTCGGCCGCCCGGGTTCTTTGCTTTGCCTTCAACCGATCGTTCTCCATGAGAGCGCTGAAAGATGAAAAGTTAATCGATGCAGCGAAGAGGATTGAGAGAAAAAAAAAAATCTATGTGAGGATACCGAACCCGGTGATGGCGTCGCGAATCGCTTGCCCGATCCTCCCATTCGGCTGCGCAATGCCGAACTGCTTGGAGACGTCGCCTAGCTCGGTCCGGGCTTCGTCCCTTTCCTTGCGGAACCGGAGCGCCTCTTCATGAATGTACAAAGGGTCCTCGCCCTCTGGTTCCGCCGGACCCCAAGGGTTGGCGTTGTATGAGTTGTCGGACTCGGAAGAGCTCGGCGAACTCGAGGAGCCGGAGACGGGGGACCGGGCTGGTCTGAGGTTTCCCGGTTGAGTCACCACCATCGGGGAAGAAGGTGAGGCGGTTGATGATGACCCTCGCCCTAAGCGGATGAAGAAAACCAAGGTTAGGGGAGATGAGCAGTGAGCAAGAACACGCAAAGGCGGCAGATTAATCTCACCCATGGCGTTGCCGGGGTCGTCGCGGCTTGCTCCCTCCGGCCTCTCCCTCGGCGGGGGCGTTTTCCATGGTCACCGGCGCTCGACATTGGTGATTTGGAGGTGGGGTTTTTCTTCCTAAGGGTTTCGGCGAGAAAATGAGAAGATGATGATGAATGCTAACCGGCGATGGTGGTGGAAGCCGGAAGAGGGCTTTTTTATAGGCCAAAATAGAGTTCGTGGCGCCGCGACTCGGAGTATACCAAACGACAAAGTAGGGTTTACTTCTCTTTTGGGCCGTTACGGGGCTGGGCCAAGCTTCGGCTAAATCGCAACGGCGGTTCGGAGGAATCGACTAATCTTCTGATCGGGAAATCGGGAATGATGGCCGTATGTCTATTCGGGAAGCTTAAGAACATTCGGCTATGTCATCGGTCGACAAGAATGGAAAAAGACCAAAAGCACAACAAGGAATACAATTGTTTAAAAATCACGGTGTGTTACAAGCCGAATGTTTTACTCATTTAAGAACAGTTTGATTGCGTCTATGATATCATCCCTAATTCGGTGACTTCTTCTAGCACCTTCTTGTCATCGTCCTCGAAACTACGGATTACGGTAAGCTTTGGTTTTGATCTGGCGATGCTCCTTGATGACAGATGATATCTTTGTCTTGGCTGCATCTATAGAATTCGGCAAGGTGGCAATTTTATCTTTGTGAGATTGGATTCTCACATTCAATTGAGCCAATTGAGCTTCCAACCTGGCCTTTTCCTCCTCCATGGCTACCGGTTCAGGTTCGAGTTACCAAAGACTGCTTAGCGACTGGATCCGAGAGTGCAATTCTTTAACTTGATGCTTTTTCGTCGATTATCATTTTGCGAGAGCGGCTCTAGAGGCTATATTCTGTTTGCTCTCGACCTTGCCAAGGTGATCATCAAGATGAGTTGCAGATTCTAGAGACCTTGAGAGTTGGAGGGATGTCTTGGTCAATAAGCTCAACCAGTTCTCTTATCTGGTGCATCTTGAACAAGAGCATTTATATCTTTGGCCGATAAGAGGGGATATCTCCTTTAGCCGAGCTTGGTTCTCTGGCGATAACCTCTGGCGAGAAGTAGCTTCTTCACCTCCCTCATTAATGTACTCTTCAATGGTGAAAGAGTAGGCGACGGTCGGCTTAGCATCATCCTTTAAAAGGAGAATCATTAGCCGATTGATCAGAATTATTTGAGAGATCAATAAAATAAAGTATTACCTTTTGTGCGAGAAGCTTCTTCAAGGTTGATTCTTGTCTGGCTTGATTGAGGGCTTAGCTGAATGCCCGAGAAGATGAACTTGAAGCCCTGATGAGGGGAAGATCATACGCTATGTCATCAAGATATCATCTGAAAATAAGTAATGAGATGCAAAGTGCAGTAGATAAACCTTGGCGAGAAAGAAAGAAGAAAAATGTGTAGAAAACATTATTACCAATATGACCAATAGCCTTGTGAATTTCTGCACTATCAATAGAAGCATGAGGAGGAGATTCTTACGCCATTTTATCCGAGGAATGATGCGCTTCTGAGTATCAAGTGGCAAAATCAGTTCATTTGGTGTAAAAAGGGGAACAATCGATTAAGAAGGTAATCACACTGTATGGCCGGTGGACTCTTGAATTTCTGCATCCTCCTCTTGGGTTTCAACATCTTCGAGGAGCCTGAGAAGATGTTTCGATAATTCTCAACACATTGGCTGATTTTGAAGGCGACACATGGGTGAAGGAAAACATATAATAAGCGAAATAAGCCCCATCATGGTTCGAGAACAAAACCCGACCAAGAGTATACCTTGGGAGAGAGCTTAGCTTTCTTGGATCTTGTTCTTACGGGCACATTAACATCTTTGCTTGATCCGATAATAGCTTTCCTCTTGCCTTCTCCTTTCGAAGAAACTGCACCCGAGCTACTTGGTGTTTTCATGAGGGTTACCGGGGATGGAGCATTAAAACCTAAAGCGGGGATGGGTCCAGCTTGGTAATATTGGACTACTTGTGAAGGAGGGGCAGGCTCGGGATCTGCGCGAAAAACAATGCGATACTGAAATTTAAAACAAAGTCGGGAAAAAGGGGTAATTGTGAGTATGAAGAAAGTTACCTCACTTTGTCGAGAATCAAATTGAGCATACAAATCTTGACACAAGGGGTGCACAGATATGTTGAAAATATGGGCACGCCATTCTTGCCACCAAGAGGAAAACAAAGGATGAGCGACTTCTATTAATCCCAAAGGTAAGGGCATGAATTCTGGCGGATCCCATCCAAGCTCAAAAACCCTTTTGGCCTCCATTTCATCTCCTATTCTCTCTCTGGGCCTTATGATGGTTGAGAAAAACAGTCTTGGGGCGGTTGCCCACAACCTAATTGCACGGCAAACATGTTTGGGTTATAAAATTCATAGGAAGGATTCAGCAACCTCCCATGGTGAAACTCTCTGGCAAGACACATGGGGCTTAATGAAAGAATTGAAGATCTTTGTAGCAACCACATGCGAGCAGCCCGGACTCATAGCTGAATTTGCAAGGCGAGTCAAAGTGTCACTTTCTCTATAAAGGGGAGCCATATCACATGATTGAAGCCCTTAAAGAATAGCTTGAATAGATGGCCAAGATCTATATCAATGGTGATGGCATTTCTTTGCTTCTCCATAAGTTTGACAGGCCTTCTCTTTCATTTGGCCATCCTCATCATCATTAACGAAGGAAAACCCAAGGTGTTGAGGTCCACGAGAGACTATCGGTGCATGTACAGATTGTAGCCACATCTGCACAAACCACCGGGGACCATTTACACAATGAATTTCCCCATGTTGGCGCATCGAACAATGATCGATGCATCATGTGATAGACCGCTCCCGGAAGATATTTGCCCGGAGGAATTAAAGTTCCTACAGCCGGCTCCTCGGCCATCACCATGTGATTGAGAGTTGGCTCATTGGATTTGCCACGAAAAACAAACCTGCAAAGCCACATGTTCGGGGAAAAGCTTTATATTCCTTGTTGTCAACGAATCCGTGGACATGTAAGTCTGGATATATTTAGTCCACCCGCTTCCCGATTTGGCCTTTACGGTTCTTCTTTGTGCTTGTATTTAGAAGGGTATCTTGGCTCCGTTACATTGAGGCTGTCATCATGAAAACGTCGGCCAAAGTAAAAGACATCGGGCCATGGCCGAAGATGAAAAAATTAGTAGCATCGGACCCGAGAAGTGGGAAGCTGCTATCAAAAGAGAATCATTCGAAGTGTTCCCGAAAGAGATAACTCCAAGCAATCTTTGGATATCCCGAGAGTCCCAGTGGCTCTTTGCTCTTGTTCAGCATCCTTTGGTACCACTTCCGCCATCCGAAAATCGGAGGGAAAGGCCAGGTTTTGAAAGTGTTTGGCCATTGGTTCGGGAAACTACTCGGTTTGAAGGGGATCCTCAAAGTTTCTTTCTCCACAAATTCGATTGGATTAGGGTCTCCCATCGGACCCAAGAAGTAGTCGAATCGGGGTTCGCGGCATAAGGAATCAAAATTTCATCCTTATATTCCTTCAGAAGAGTGGAACGGCCGAAAAGAATCAGAAAAGTGAAAAACCAAGGAAAGAAATTGCCGAATACATGAAAGGAATCGAAAATACCTCTGGAACTCCATCAAGGGTTGCCATTGGGGATTGGAAGTAAGCTCGAATCTGGAACGAGGAAGAATCGGGTTTTTGAATGGCGGCCGTGGATTTGAGCAGTGTTGACCTAGATGAGAAGAGAGTACGTGTTCAATTTGAACAAAATCACTTTTATCCCGAAATTGAGGGGCATGTGTTAACACTTTGGATTTTGGTAAAGGCCAATGACAATTGGGCGATTCGGTAAAATCTATGAGAAAGCGAGAAATCCAACGCGTTCGACAAATGAGCGTGCGGTCGGCTAACTTTGAGCTATTCGGCAAGCGTATGTGCAATTAACTACGGGTGATTCGGCAAGCATTGGTGCGGTCGGCTATCTTTGAAGACAGTGGCTCCATTCGGGAAGCGAAAGGTGGCAAGCAAGAAGCCGAATAGAAGGAGAAAAGCGATGATCAAGGATTCCGAGGAGAATTATAGCAAGAGTCTCGCCATACTTTTGAGTTACCTTTAACATATTGTGTACGTCGTAATCTCCTAGGATTCATGTTATGTCCGGGGTATAAATATAGACCCTCGACCATTGTAAAGGATATTCACAATCAAATCAATACAACCGGCCCGTGCCACGTTTGAGTCCCTTTTGTCGTGTCGTCGAGTTCTTGAGAGGAGCCAATCGATCCGTCGACCTCCGTAAGTTCCGGCAACCTTGCTATCATGTCTAGTATCATGCGGTGGATTTAGATCTTGATGCAAGTAGTCTTGTTCGTCTCGATGGGATGGCCGTGCGGCGGCGTCTACTTGATGATCAAGAAATCTTTGCTTATGCTTTGTTTATCTCGACTAGATGGCCGTGCGGCGGCGCGTCCGCTTGATAGCTTAGCGAGGCAAGATAGTTATCGATTCTTGGTTAGATCGTGAGTCGTGCGGCGAGGCTAGGATCTGGCTCAAGGATTAGTTATCGGCTCTATTAGATTTGGCAAGATCTAGTAGATTCATTAAGTTATCACGTGTTGCATGACTTTAATATTTTATTTATTTGTAACACTCTTTTGCCCAATCTAGATTTGATCGGTTTTAAACTTCTTATTTTATAGATCTATTTGCTCTCTAATGCTCTTTACTTATCATGATAAATAGATCGTGTGCTTACGTAGCCGAATTAGATCAATCTAGATTGTTACATGTTGGGGTTCTTGCATGTTAGAAACGCTTAGACTTTGATAGGATCGGGTATCGTGCGGCGGATGCGTGTCTTTGATTAGTTTAGTCGTGATAATTTGTATGTTCCTTCTTCATGGACCCCGAGTCGGCTGTATTGCCGAGCTTGGTTATGCTTCAATTCGTAGTTAACTTTCACTTGTTCAAACATGTCTTCTCATACATGCACGTTCGGCAATCGATGCATTACATGTTTCACCCTCATATTAGCCGAATGAATCATAAGCATGATTGGCAGACAGCTTCTATAGCTGTATGTCGTAAATAAGTAAGTGGCTTCGGGGGCCGTATATACGGAACTGTGCGGTCTCATCCGACACGTTCCGATTTTGTATTTAACAGTTTCCTTGTCCCTTGTCAGTTTTCAGGTCAAACTGACTGGCACGCTTCCGGATCTCCAAACCGTGCGGCTGTCCGATTGAAGTCACGCTTTTCGGCTTGCTGTGTGCTTGGCGCAAGGTGCAGATTTTGTGCCAACACTTGTTGTATTAGTGCGGTCCTTGATTTGCACGCAAATGAGAGAAGTGAATAACATGAGCTACGCCGATGAATAACATGAGCTATAAAGAGGAGTTGTGGCGTCTTGCAAAGTTATGTCTAGTTTGGGTGTCTCTAACGTAGGCGCGAGTTGATTGTCTATTCTTCTGATGCTCGCCACTCATTGGCATTCGATATGCCGACTTGATTGCTTCCGAGTGAAACCTGGTGGACCTTTGCAAACTTTACATTAGAATATTTAGTCTAGAAAGGTATGAAATGGTGCTAAAATAATTTAAAAGCACCGAGGGGTTCGCTTCACCTTTTTTTCATCCCATCACCTCAAAACATAGGGGGCTTGACACCGAAATAATATAAAAACAACTAGGGGCTTGTTTCGCCTCTATTAGCCTCATCACAAAAAGATAGACTTTTTAATTGCAATGAAACATGAAACCCAATCCAAACAATGACTTTGACGTCATCGCATTTCGGGGAAAGGTCCCCTTTGGCCCCTTCGACACTTTCACCGACATGTCGGGGCCGAGGAGCTATCATCGGTGTCTTCGACTTTGCCCCCGCAAATATTTTGGAGCAAAGCAATCGCTATCACCATCCTCGAAAGAATCTCACAAGCGCCAGTCAAGAGGGGATTGGCGCGGAGCCGAATTGGACAAGCAATCCGCTCAAAGATAGAAATTTTGTCTAGCGCCCGCAAATGAAGGTTTCAAGACATGTCGTTATCATCTACACCTATTTCACCTACGTCAACCGCTTTGTCTTCTTCAAGCGTGGTAAGAGGAGCAAGCCACCAAGGACCTAGCCATGGAGTCGTGAGCGAGGTGCTCCGTTGGACAAAAGATATGTACCGAATCTAAATAGTAATTGGGACCATGAGTTGTTGTATTTAGCTATTAGGTTTTGAACTTTTGATCAAAATCAAATAGCTGAGGGGCTGCTGTTGGGGTGTATTATAAGCTGTCACCCCATTATCATATTTTAGGTCCAATTACATAGCCCAGGGCTTACAAAATGATGTTTAAGGGTTCATTTCTAGTTTATAGTGGCCTTTTTGTAAATGTTAACCCCACCAAGGGGTAAAAAGAAAACTTCTTCTCCCACCTCCCATATAAAAAGGGGAAGAGGGGGGAGGTGAAGGGGGGATCGGACTGCTCTCTCTCCTTATTTTGGTGTCCGGATTAGTACCTGCTCCTATTGATCTTCGCCATCAACATACCCCCATTATTGCTGGCTCCAAGTAAAATCCCTTTCTAGCCTAATTTAGGTGTCAGTGGGTTACAATTTCACCATGCGTATTTAGTGTATATATCATTCTTACCGATCTACCTCTTAATGTTCATGATCTAATAAGCAAGTCACTTGATTACCTTGTTCAGTAGTGAGATTATGGGCATGAGGTACACCAGCACTACGGCGGAGGAAACAAACGCGGCATTCACATAATAGCCCACATTGTAGAATAAGATCATAAGTATGATCCCCGCCATAGAACAAACAGAGGCTAGTTTAGATACCGTGTTCACCTTACGTTTGCTGCATCAAGTCAATCCAAGCAAGGTGCTCAGATGGAAAAAATCAAACAAAGGTCACAAAACATGTATTCTGAATCTGAGCAAGATATATAAAGAAAACTTACTGTTTTGGATAACTTTGCTCGCCGCATCATCTGGAGCTCAGCCGTGTGATGTACCTTATCACACTAATGAGCTGGATAAAAAGAAATGCCCTACTCAATTGCAAAAATAAGATATACATTAACCACCCGTTAGTTAGGGACCCAAAATGGAAGAACAAAAACAAAAGTTACTTGAAAAACTTGTGTGAGGTACCCTGCTCTAAGTGTGCTTCACATTCGTAGCTAGCACTACTGCCTCGTTGTGCTCACTATGAGTGCACTGTGTGAGAGTAGAAATGAGTTTGATGGATGAAGTGATCGAAAGCTAGCCAGCCACAGTGCAAGAAGCGAAGTATAACAGGTAGCGTATATAGAAGGAAGACATGCATGTTGGGATATAGAAAGGGACGTGTGCGTGCATGCATGTCACATGCATGAGCTCTGGTCTAGAGGAGACATGCACACGCCCAATGCGTGCTGCCATGCTGGCCAGGATTGAGCGATCGGCAACGGATATTTAGGGTGATATTCACAGAAGAATAAGAAGATCCATCCTGTAGCTTTCTCCTTGCTAGCTTAATCATTTGTTGTATTCATGACGTGTTCTGCAGTCGAACTACACTAAATATCTCTTTTAACCGCTAATTGAGCAAATTGAAAGGGAACACTGGCGGCAGACATGCCCAAAAACAAATTAAAGCTACAGCAGGTGTCACTGCTTTAGGAAACAACTGAAACTGGAAAAGTTGAAATTCTCCGATAACCATCACAGGGCTACCCAAATTTACATTTGTCCATGGAGTTCCATTTGATCTACTATTTAGTACAAACTTAGTTACAAGTCGAGAGAAAACAACACAAACAATTCCAATTTTTCACTTCTCCCATTCATGAACGAATGGGAGGGGACCTTCACAAGGGCCTAGCCTATAGCCTTCATGTTTTAGCTAGTACCATTTAATTTCATTTTATTGTTTTATCATCAAGCACTGCAAGTGTATGACAGTCGCTTCCGGCACTCATCTTTGAGAGTATATATAACCTTCCTCTATCATCGTAACCAGTAGACTTTGTAATTAACATTTTCTACATCTGCTTCATGAGAAATGTGGTACAACACTATCGCTAAAAAAGTATTGATGGAGTACATTACTACTCCCTCCATACCTAAATTAATTGACGTCCTGGGCATAAGGTCTATTTTCCCAAAGGCAGACGTCCTGCACCCACGGGGTCACTGAAAGACACGAGTGCCCCTGCATGGCTGCATGCGTGAGGCCAAATCGCAGCAAAACTCACTTGCCGCCGCATTCAACCCGCGTCCGTCCTTGTTTGCCGCCCCGCGATGAATCTGAGACGCAACACTCAAAGCTCCACACACTAGCCAGTTGAGTTGGTTTACTTTTTTTTACAGAGAACAATGACAACCATATTTATTAGGGATAGAGATAGAAAACTAGCCTCTAATTAATCACTCCTTGGTTACTACAATCATATCGCAAACGTCAAGAATTTTGGATATGGAGGAAGTATTGCATACATGTCGAACAAACCAACAAGAAGGAAACCAATAGATAGAACTGCCAACATATTATAGAAAAAGACCTTGCAGTTTAAAAGTAAAAAGTACGCACGGCGGCGGCCGGTGCTACCACAGAGAGAAGTCAACACTATAGGGACGGCGACGGTGCTGAGAGTCAGTTGGACTAGTACATGAGGTCCACACATATTGTTATGTCATCTAGTCATACCAGAATCTATCGTTGACATTAACAGTGTGCGCACCCAACCAATTCTATTTGAGAATAGACTAGCTCATGAGTATGCTAAACTAGTATCCCGTAATAATCTGGTGGTGGAGTGGCAAGAACCACTATCAGGCTTACGAGGTATTATGGATACATGAATGTCGAAGCTCCGGCTGTTCTAAAAGAAAAGAAAAAACAACATGCGCCCAAATATCTGCCCAACTGACATTCATTCATAGCGCAATGACCATCAGAGTGTGACAGTAGTAGTTCATCTGAAAGCATGCAGCTATGATCGAGTAATCGCTAGTGTGTGTGTATGTATATATATACACACACACACAGTTTCCACTGCACGCACCGGCTAGTATTTGTACAGCTAGCAACTTCGACATGTCGATCTTTCTGTTAGAGTATCTGGGGTACACACGTCTAGTGCATGCTGCTGGCACACCAGCCGGCCATGTGCTCCTTTTGCATGCATTGGCGATCTTTCTGATTCTGATCTGATCTGCTGCTCGAACAGGGAGATTGTATTGGTGCAGACAGAGAACAATTGGAGAAGCAAACAATTGGGGAAGCAGTCGCATCTCTTGCCAGTTGACTTGCTCCCTTGCACTGTAGATAGCTAGCTGTTGCTTGCATTGGTGTCATCACTTACTGGAGTTGTGACTGGCCCCAAACAGAAAGCATCTAGCAGCAGAACGCTACTGTCTGGCTGAAACTAAATGGATTCGTCTGTATTTCCTTTTGTCGTGCATTTTATCACAAAGATCATTGTAAGCTCATTCTAGTTATAAATAGCTGCTTCAGTAATAAATAGCTGCAAGCTGCTTCAGTAATAAATAGCTGAAACCAAAAGAACAAATCTTCGAATGGGACTACTGGATATTCATTAATGGAGTCTTACCTTACACTAATTCAGTGCCAGGTCTGTCATGCATTCATCCGGCCGGTGTTGTTGCTGCATCATCGATCCAGACAAGACAAACAACTCAGCACTATACAGTTCTTAGATTCAAGCAACAAATTAAAGAGGGATGACCTCCATCATGTCTACTGCTGTCAATTCAGGCTAAGCAAGAGCCTTCTAAGTTTTCGTACCTATATCTATCAGTTTCCTGCTCACTCCATTTAGTTGTCAGAAGTTACACTGTATCTCTGTGTCAATATTGTTGTAGGCAGCTGCGGTCAGATCAGAACACTTGCTGATTAGTAACATCTCCTCCTGATAGATTTCAACCCCGTAGTCACCCAACCACACCCTTCTTTTTTTTCTTCCTTTTTTGACGAATCTGGAGGGACCGGAGTCCCTACAGAACCACACCCTTCTTTGTAGCGCTCCACCTGATAGATCGCCATGACACAAAGGTTTAACTGTTAGTCATGACAATGATCTGACAATTGTATAGACAAAACGATAATGGCCAAAACAGGGTACTTAAGGAACGCAATAATTCATGTTTTCACTTGTTCGAAAAACATGCACTAGACATTGACATGATTTATCCATGACATATGATTTATATAAATTGTAAGAACTCTACTTTTTGTAACAAAGCAATATTACTACATATACAGTTTTTTTTGGAAAAATATTTTAAAAATTGAGAAGTGGAGAATGTTATTCAGACCAAAGTGGCTACACCTTTCTAGCTAGTGTTTGAGATCCCTTTAGACTAAAAGTTGATTATAAAACTTAAATATTAATAAAGTTGATTATTAAAAGTTGATTAATGGAATAGAGCTGTGAATGGAGGTTGGGACATGTATGTGGATCATGCTCATCAGAATTCAGAACTGCAAAGTTAAAGAGAAAGAGAGGGATGCATGATTACCTGTCTCTAATGGGGAAATGGAAGGAGAGGCCGCTAGGCATGCACCAGGGAGCATGCATCGTGGTTCTGGTGGCGTGGTTTGGTTACCACTGATTACCAATGCGATGCATCAATGGAAAAATATGCGCAGGTGGGGTGGGGGCAGCAAAACGGCTGCAACGAAAGCAGCAGATGACGGAACACGTCTGGTGCGTGCAGTACTAGCTGCTGCTCTCTGCCTACTGGCTACTGCCTTGGTGTGATCGCTGAATGCAGTTGTGACGACTGGCCCCAAACACAAAGCAGCTACTACCAGCAGCAGTGCTACAGCAGCCGTGTCAGACTGGAACTGAATGGACTAGTGCAATTTCAGTTAACTGGAGTGTCTGAATGACTAGTTTTTAGAGCGAACAGGTAATCGATGTGTAGGGTTCAAGGTACATTCATTCGACGGCTAGTTTTTGTTGTATAATCTCATTTACCGTGTCGTCAGTTATGGTACAACTCTGTAACCGGGCGGGCCAGTCCGGAGTAGCAGGGGATTCATCTGTATCTCCTCCGTTTATCGTGCATTCGGTAACAGTATTCAGTAGATTGTCAGTTTAGTTCTAAGCTTCTAGCCATGATCTTGACAAGCTGCTTTAGTAAATAGCATCCTGTGTTGCTGCATCATCGACCCAGACAAGACAAACACAGGTAACTCAATGTTTTACAGTTCTTTAGTTCAGGAACAAAAAGGAGGAAGACCTCCGTCATGTCTACTGCTGTCAGTTCAGGGTAAGCAAGAGCCTTCTAAGTTTTACCTAATATCAGTTTCGTGCTCATTTGGTCGTCAGAAGTTATACTAACTTGTTTCAGGCCTCCATCATGGCCCACTCTCGTTGTGCAGTGTAAACACGCCGGTTGATGAGTGCTGTTGTGAGTTGTGAAACTCAAAACAGCTTGCGGCAGCAGCAGTGCTGCAGCTGTGTTAGTCTGAAACTGAACGGACGTGCAATTTCAGTTACTGAAGGAGGTGCTTCCTGAATGACACGGCCACGAGTTTTTAGAGCGAATGGGTAATTCGATCTGTAGAGTTTATGCTACATCTGAGGCGGCTAGTGTTTATTGTATCTCATTTACCCTGTCAGTTATGGTATAACTCCTAAGTTCGTTGGGAAGTTCGTTCTAGTCGTTATCTTTTTTTGAGGGAAGTCCTAGTCGTTATCTTGACAAGCTGGTTTAGTAACTAGCTGTAAAAGAGCAAAGCTCGACATAGTCTCAAATCAAATGACCGTCATAGAGCTACTGGATATTCATCAATTGAGTTCTGTTCTATACGTGCTACTGTACTAGTTCAGTTCCAACTGTGTCATGCATGATGCATGCATGCATGCATCCGGTGTTGCTGCATCATGGAGACATCGACACAAACAACTCAATGTTTTGCAGTTCTCCGATTCAGAAACGAAGCTAGGAAGACCTCCATCATGTTACTGCTGTCAGGCTAAGCAAGAAAGAGCCTTCTAAGTTTTACCTAATACAATTGCAGGTAGTTACACTATCTCACTTGGTTGTCAGAAGTTACACTATCTCAAAATATCAGTACTATTGCAGATAGTTACAGTCAGAGAACAACTGCTTAATGCTAAGGCTGGGGCTGGGCCCTTTAACTCTATAAAAAAAAAGAGAACAATTAATGAGCAGTAGCATATCCTGCCAATCGACTTCAATCCAGTAGTCACCCAACCACACCGTACCCTTCCATGTTGCGTTGCGTTCCACATCACAAAATGCCATGACACCAAAGCTTAACTGTTGTCAGAAGTTGTATCATTTATAAACTGACTCCAATATAATTGCAGCCACCAGTCATGCATGGTTCAGTATATATAGTGAATATTTATCTTCCAATAGTGATCAGATTAGGAACACAATGTATACTCCAGTTAGTCCTGGCACCATGCTGTAAAACCCCTTGCTTAATTTAGATAACGGCCCGGGTCACAAATTAACAACCCAATTTCAGTATTTACTCGTTATTTTTTTCCATTGCTTCTATGCAATTACCTTTGGCATTAGTGATATTAGGGGAATGAGGTACCAGCAGCAGTGTGGTACCAATGAACATGATGTTTTTGCCAGCAGAACATGTAACAGAACTACAGAAGCTCGTAAATATGGCTGCTACAATAGAACTGGTACATTAAGATGCAGACTATGATCACCAGAAGGTAACTTCATGTCAACCAAGCTTATCAGATGGAAACACCACTATGGTTAGACAACATGTTGTATTGGGCAGGATAAAGCAAATATAATGTTCAATATTTGTCAAGCATCATCTTTAGTTTAACTAGGTGATGTGTCTGATTACACTTATCTCTGAATAAAAATAAATACCCTGTTCAATTCAAAATACAAGGAAACCATGCATTAGTAATTCAAAGACAAGGACAAGAATAAATATCTGGAAAAGTTATGTGAGATAATATGCTCTAATGAGTGCAACTTTATGTGAAAATAATTTAGACAAAAACATCAGAGCATCAGCAAGTGATGGAATTTCTAATTATTATTATTATTACAAGTTTTAAGATAGGTCGGCAAGGAACTGGCCCTAGAGTTGGATCTAGTAGGATGATGACATTGTTGATATTATAACAAAGTCTGCCAAGAGGACAATATTTTCCAGCCATCACTAGGAGTGCCCTAAGTTTCTACAGTCAGCATGTACCTCGTTGTGCATATATATTGACCATAAGCTTGACGGGCTTTGTATCTAAAAAAGAAACTTTCAGCTAAGAAATTTTGTTTCCATTCCTTTAAGTATGTTGGCCTCAACAAGCAGTCAATCAGCCTTTTCCTCATTATGTTCTTCTCAACTATACACATGAGGAACATACATGACCGCAGAAACTTGGGGCACTGCTGCACTACCGGTGGTGATGATCAAAGATTGTCCTCTTGGCATGAATTGTTATAATATCTACAATAGCACCATACTACTATAGATCCAACTCTAGAGTTAGTTTCCCAGCTGCCGACTTATTTTAAAACATGTAATACTAATAAGTTAGAAATTTAACTACTTGCCAATGCTTTGGTGTTTTTCTCTAAGTATTTTCAGGTAAAGTTGTGCTTTTTTGAGCAGGTTACCTCACATATCTTTTCTAGGAATTTATTCGTGCTGTTCCCTTTCAGTCGTAACATATGTTTACATTGTTTTTTGAATGGAACGGGTATTTATTTGTTTATTCAGCTGATAAGTGTGACCAAATACATTACGCAGTAAAACTAATAAGGATGCCTGAGCGTCTTGTAGTTAATCAGTGGTGTAATCTAGTTCCCTCATGAGTTGGCTACTACAATCTTGGTTGTTGTTGCACAAACACTATATCTACTTTTTCCTACCCAATGCAACCTATTGTCTAACTGTAGTGATGTTTCTATCTAACAAGCTTGGGTTGATGAAAATTGAAGCTACCTTCAAGTGATTGCAGTCTCCATCTTACCGTAGGAGCACGGCAAGCAAATCATCCAGCAGGGAGCCAGGGAGTCAGGCATGTATGTGTATCTATCTGGTGGCTAACTCAGTAACTTACCAATGCAATGTGTCCACGGAATGGCTGCCTGCAGGTTGCCGACTGCACTGCATATATATATATATATATACACAGACAGACATACATGCCTGCTGCAGGTGAGAGTGTGAGTGGGAGTGGGTGATGGGGCCGGCAAACGGCTTCTGCCATCCGCAACGCAAGCAGCAGATGCACGCACAAGGCGTGTTCTTGCATATTGTAACTGCCAGGCGCTGTACCTGAAGATCGGCTGACAAAGATGAGATTGATCAAGACACACGTTTGGTGTGTGTGCCAGTGTTGTTGGGTCAGTCTGAAACTGAAGTCGTCTTTGCAATTCCAGCTAGAAGGGGAAGAAGAAAAAACAAGCAAATGATATATGAACCATATTTTCTTTTGGCTTCCTTCTTGCTTAGCCTTTAGATTTATGTGTGTTTCCACTTATCCTACAGTTTCTCACGATTATGCAGTAGATTGTGTGTAGATTATTATTAGTTCTACTAGGAATCTTGACAAGCTGCTTTAGTAAATAGCTGGAAAAGCCTGGAACCAAAAGAGCAAAGCACAACATAGAGTCAAATAGCCATCACAGTGCTACTGAATATCCACCAAAAGAGCAAAGCACAACATAGAGTCAAATAGCCATCACAGTGCTACTGAATATCCATCAATCGAGTGCCATTCTACTACACTAGTTCAGTACTAATTCTGTCATCCGGTGTTGCTGCATCATCGACCCAGTCAACACAAACAACTCAATGTTTTACAGTTCTCCGAGATTCAGAAACTAAGAGGAGGAAGACCCCCATCATGTCTACTGCTGTCAGTTCAGGCTAATAAAGAGCCTTCTAAGTACTAAGTTTTGCCTAATATCAATTTCTGCTCACTTGGTTGTCAGAAGTTACAATAATATCTCGCCATGTCAATAATTCTGCTTGTAGACAGTTACAGTCAGAGAACGATTGCTGAGCAGTAGCATCTCCTGCCAATCGACTTCAGCCCCGTAGTCACCCAACCACACCCTTCCTTGTAGCGTTCCACCTGACAAATGGCCATGACACCAAGGCTCAACTGTTAACCACGACAAGTATTTGACAATTATACAGAAAAAACTACCAAACAGGGTAATTCAAGAACCCGATGAATTTTTTGAGACCATGCCTTTGCAGCACGGTAGAGTTCAAGTTACACAAAAACATGGTAAACCGCAGGTTGCCAGCAAGGTCTCAGCGAGGCAACCAAACACACCCAGAGAAAATGCACTAGGCACTAACATGATAACAAAATGGCATATGTGGTAGGGACAGGATCACAGGAAAGCAAAATAACGAAAATAAGTGCTTAAGGAACCCAAGAATCTGTGTTCATCTAAAATGCAGCACGCTTTCATGCAGAGACTGGTACGATAACTATCAAGCCCTGGCAGCTAAATACAAGATTTTGGGTGTATGATTCTTGGTTTGAGTTATTGACAGCCAAATGGACATGATTAGAAATTTGTCAATTGGCATTGCTACTTACCACATCCAAGATTGTATCTGCTTCACCTTTCACCCCACCAAAGGTGAATATCGAGCCACCGAGCACAGCTGAAGAATGGTATCCTCTGGTGTAGTTCATGGGTTCAACCATCATCCATGACGGCATCCTTGGCTCGTACACCTCAACAGTAGCCACCATTGCTTTAGCCCCAGTGTCGTATCCACCAATTGAGAATCTGGAAGAAAATATGAAACCAAGTTATGTCAACAAAAGATAGTATACACCCAGCTGCGCACCGACCTTTCATTTGCTGGGCACATGTTATATAGCATTTTTTTTTTTCAAAAGGAACATCTTACATATCTTCAGTTCATTGTTTCAACATAAAAACAAAGAGTTACATGACTTACATCTTCTCATTAAGCACTGTAAGTGTATGACAGCCCCTTCCTGCACTCATCTTCGGCAGCATTTTCCAATTAGGCTCCCGAGGATCAAGTCTTTCAGCAGAGCTGCCAATACACATCTCATAGTTAGCATAAGAGTTTTCGAGTTCCACTCACTTAAAATATCACTGTCATTATAGCAATAGAGAATAGGCTAATGAACATTTATGAAACAATTCAGTCAATTCAGATTTGCACTAAACCATAGGCCACATGAGGTTTAACGAAATATTTTGAGATGTTTGGACTTTGGAGGTTCTATGGGCTGTTGTATTTCCAACTAAAACAATAAAGTACTAAGTAGAGGTAGAAAAAGGACAGCACCTCAGATATTGAACACCATTGAAGCCACCAACAGCATAAATCACACCATTTAGAGCCACACCAGCTAGAGCAAAGCGCTGAAAAACAGTGTGACAACATCAGTAAAACTTAAGAGTTCATCATATTATGTGGAGATTTGTGTCAGAGAAGCAAATATTTCCCCAAAAAGGACAGTGCATGAAATTGAAATGGAACCAGGAACTGTTTTGCTTCACTGCATAATTACACAGTTTTCCATGTTATTTGTGTCTTAGGCAAATTTATGCATGATATACTAAGTGGTTCAGTAATGTATGAGAAGAAAAACTTTCAGATTCTAGATCAAATGAATGATAGAAACTGATACCTTTTCCAGCATAGGTTGATTCTTTATCCACTTTCCATGTGCAGGATCAAACATCTCAACATCAGAGAAACACTCTGTTCCATCTCCACCACCAAATGCATAGATTCTCCCATTGACACTAACCCCAGCAAGGCTTCCCTTGTCACAAGGCAACGATGGGCATGTGGACCAATCATCACGGCTTCGGTCATAACAGTCAACTTCATCCAAAAGATAAATGCAGAATCAGGACAGTGATTGCAATACAAGAGCTCAAGAGGGAACTAAACTTAGAAGCCAAAGTAGTAACCTGTATCAAACCAGCAAGCACCATCACCGCCACCAAGAACAAATATCTTGCCCTCTAGTGCAACAGTTGAGGTATATGACTTGCCAACAGCCATTGGTTTGAGGGGTGTTAGCACGTCCAATGAAGGGGAAAAAGAGTCTAGTGATGGCAAAAATGAGAAGCCATCAAAACCACCAACTAGATAAATGACATCTTCTGAACCCAAACATTGTTCTACAAACTGGTTAAGTGAATCATCTAGGGTTAAAGGATCTATTTTAGAATTCAATGTCTTAACTGTTCCCTTTAGTTCAACAATTCTTTTCAGTAACCTCTCATTCACCCCTTGTAAATGTTTGACTTCTTTGTTGGACCAAACCTGCATTTTGAACATAAATTAGATTTAAGCACCAAAACTCTTTTGCCAGGAAATGAGATGTTTTTCCTAGACTTTGGGCTTGCATCCTTTTTTTTCTACTTCCCATATCGAAAGAGTGGACTACAGAGGTTGAACAACCGATCATAGAGGATCCTAGCTGAAATATTGATTAGAAACTAAGTAGACGCAAGACTGATTTAGAAGCGTAATGGAAAAATCTTTTCATTTCATCCTGCATTACTTCTTCCATTTCTTTAAGTAGCCGTGAACCAAAAACACTACAAGCATCTTATGGATTTTCCCTGTTAGTGACACATAACATATTTAGCCATTCTAGAGTGCAAAATTTAGCTATTCCAATCCTATACATATGCAGTCTATCGTATATACAAAGATCTGATCAACATAATAGCACTTCCTTTATTTTCTACATTTTCATGCTAAGTTATCAAAACGTTGATTCGAAGTGCAATTTCTGGTTTATTTTTATCCATATAACATTTCCATAAATTTAAGATTGCATGGTTCAGTATAACAGATGCAAGGCTTTTCATGAGGTTATAGCATAAAGAAGAGACCTGCTTCTTCTCCATCACTTCTATTCGTCCAGATAACTGTTTAACAACATCAATCAGCTGCACAAACAAAATTAGTGTGAGAAATTTTGCAATAGATAGACAAGAACTAAGCATGTTAGGTAGACCGATGAATGAACTGAAGCACAAAACAAGGATGATAAGATGGGATGCAGATATCAGCTGAGTTCAAAGTTATGACCTTAGATTCTGTGCATGATTCAGAGTCCAATAACTGCACCAGCAAATCAGAATGCCCCAAGGACAGCTTATCAACTTCAGAATCTAAGGTTTCTGGCAAATTAGAGTTCCCATCCAGAATTGCACATTTGACCTCTTGGGCATACTTGCAGCTATATGCATCATTATCTTCAGTTTCAGTAGTATTGGCATAAAAATCAGAATGCCACTGCTGACCAGGAAAAGTCATGTGCCCTTGTAACACCTGATCAAAGCTCGGCATTTTTCTCTGCTTATCAGGGTACTGTTGTTGCACTTGAACCACCCTATCTGATAGTGCATAGTCGTCCCTCTCTGGTGGTATGTATTGGCAATCCAGTTCATCCAAACCACCAGAAGAGTCATTAGCTGGGCTTGCATGTTCCACATCGACATCTCTTGTCCCAACTTCCTCAAATTTGTTCTTCTTCACTATGTCTGCATATGACTTGACAACCTTTTCTGATTTGAGTTTATTGTTCCCCTCGCACTCTGGTGCCCATCCAGATGACAGTACTAATTCTTTCACATGCTCATCAGCTGGTGCTATGGCAGGGGGCATCCAGAAATTGTTGGGACAAGGAGAAGGAGTAAACATATTCATCAAAACATTTGTTTGAGCATGATCCAGTTCAAACTTGAAAAAATGAAGCTTCTGGCCAGGGACACCAGGTAAGTTCTGGTAGTAATTGGCTATAATAGCATTTCTGAACTGATTCTCTGCTAGTGGAAAACACCACACCCTTACCCGCATTGCAACCTAAACAAATAAAAGGGCATGAATATAGAAGTCATTTTACTGAGTAAAAAGAAGATGACAATCAAAGTACAGACACCAGGGATTGTACCTGGGCAGGATAGCCTGTTTTGCCCTTGCTATCATGTGACCATGCATTTGATTCAGGACAGAACTTGCCATTCCCTGCAGCTTCGTAAATACCATACAATCTTCTATCATCATAATTGAAGAGGAAGAGAGGTAGTCCTTCCTTAATGTTTCGCACATACGAAATATGTCCTTTTGGCAAGCCTGAAACATGACATAATGGTAACTAAGTCAGTGGATCCCTCAACAAGTTGATATGCTTTGGGAGAAATGGAATGATATACCTCCCCCCACACAGGTAAAAAAACAAATGCCTTAAAGGGGTAGCTCAGTTTTGTAAATTCAAAGCTTAGAGAAATGTTGTGATCAAGAGAAATCAAGAGCATACCAAAAAGTTGTCGTGAGTGGCACTCTGCAATGGTATTGTTCGTGCAACCAAATATCACAGCTCCAAGGTCTTGCGGTTGGAGGTTTCTTGTGGGAATGGAAAGGTTTGTTGGCCTGGTATTTTTTACCACCTGACTCCATGAGGATTTGCTGGCCACCATTGTACTGATACTAGCAAGATGAGAAACAAAAAGGGATGGATAAATATTCTGCACTGTCCATTTGATGTATATCCAGTTGCATGTTTGCATGAGGCAAGAAAAGGTAATGTTTTTCAGAATCACAGGTACTTATTTTGTAAACATGAAAGCAAAGATCAAATGACAGTAATGCAAACACAGATACTACAAGTTGGCATTATCATATCACTTGACTCAGCTTATTGTACACTAGAAAACTGTCATTTGGTGCACAGTATACTTTCAGACTTGTTTTTCTGATTCATCACAAACAGAAAAGAAGGCAATGTAATTAGGTACATCTACATATCAAAGTGAGCATATGACCCTTGCTGGGACTTTGTTTTTCATATCACGGTGCAAAAATGTTTTGGGAGCAGGGGCAGATCTAGAATTAAGCATCATTGATGTCACTAGCATAGCTAAGATAGACAAGCATGTTATTTTCTCTAGTGCGCATAGTAACTTTCCATTGAGTTTGGATAAGTTATTGCTGCGCCCCTGTTCGGGAGTGGCTCATTTTGCACAGTTTAGTGATGATGATGATAAATAATAATAATTTTGTTTAAATAATAATAATAATAGTAATGCAAACTGAATTTCAATGATTTAGTAATAAAGTATGCAGCTACATTACAAGGTCAGGTTCTAAGGTTAAGGTTGGTAATAAACTCGAACAAATTTGACTGCCCCTGGTTCCTGAGTCCTGACTGTTGATATGTACTAGCACATGGAGATAAAGCAAGCGGTGAAGCTCCAGTCACTTTGACTCGATCGTAGATGGAATGGAGTACCAAAATGTTGTGGAACAGTTCAATCAATGTCTCAGTTCAATGCTCAGTCCTCACACAGAAAAAAAAAAAAAAAAAATTATAGTGGGACCACAGGGCAAAATTAGTGAATGAATGAACTGAGCAAGTTGTACATGAAGGCCACTGGATGACACATACATGCAAAATCAATGAAGTGGGGGTGGAATACGGGAGAAAACTAGATGGCCCACTAGATGTTTATCCTAGAAGCAACCAGGATTACTCAGGGCCAGGGGGGATGAAAAGACAATCTCCCTCCTACAAAACCCTGTTCTGTTCACGAATCTTTCAGAATCAATGCCCTGCATAGATGGCTGAATGCTACATTGCGTTTTCAGCTAGGATTTCCCTCGACCCTCGAATAATCAGCACACGCACAGGAACCACTCCAACCCTCAGTAACAAAGGCGGACCATGATGGATCGAGCGAGACTGCTACACTACTAAAGAGTTGAGTAAAGTAAGTAGTTCACCCAAATTCCAAGAAGCAGCTATCATATAAGTGTATATATAACCACAACAGAAAGAGCAGGATCCGAGAGATTCTCCTGTACGAATGCGAACTGCAGTAGATGAAAGGCACTATCTTTATGGGGCTGGCTGTGCTCGTCGGCGGGTGGAGCAAGCAAGAAACTAAGAAAGTGGAGGGGGAAGAAGAAGGAAAGCGAGTGCTGTTGGGGTTCGTGGTACCGGTCCGTACCTTGAAATCGCTTTTGTTCCGCCTGAAAGGAGATGCTCTTGTTGAGGGTTCGGGGCACTACTGCTCCAAGAAGGAAGAGGAGGAGGGAAGCCAAGGCGGCGATCGCACTCGCACTGCAGCGAAAACCCTCGCGCCCCGGCCGATCGAAGTGGCTTCTTGCTCACATGGATGGATGGGATGGAGTGTGCTCTGCCTCTCTCTTTGCGGTGACAAGAGGAGGAGGGAGGAGGAAAGGTAGAAAAGCAATGGCGCAGCGCAGTGGTCGGTAGAAAAGCAATGGCGTTTTTACTGCTCCTCGATTCAGGAGGCCGCCCGGCTGGCTCTGCGTGATTGCGTGTGTCAGAGAAACAGAGGGGTATGGCCCACCTGACAGAGGCACAGAGCCACAGACGCAATGTAGTTTCCGTTGCAGGCAA